>CP126895.1:111880845-112015845 GCA_030440675.1 Furcifer pardalis | reverse complement strand
AGCTGCATAATCCCAGGAAGCCCCCTCCCATGAAAAGAATGGAATGGTAAACCTCTTCTGAGTACTCTTTTCTTAGAAAACACTGAACAGGGTCACCACGAGTCTGAATGTACTTGTTGGCACACGATTACTAAGCATCTATGTTGAAAATATGTGGTTATTACTTTAGTTGATAATTCCTGGTGATTGATCTGGACACAAAGAAGAAGGCTGAAGGTGACAAAGTTCTCAAGGCTGTAAAATCCAAGGTTTTCCCATCTTGTCAAGGTGGCATAAATCAATGAGAATCAGGGATTTGGCTAGTATTTCAAACCTAAGTCAGTAGAAGCAGCACCACCAAGTAGAATTCTTCCTTTGGATCTTGGACTATGCGTCTTCCTATCAAGTGTGATGCAAAGAAATCTGGTTGCTACTGAGATTTCAGTTGAGAATGGCCAATTTAGCATGGTGCGTCTACGCATCAAGGAATCATTAATCTCCTTGAGAGATCAAAGGAAAAGCAAAGCAATCAGACTCATGTACTGTCCCAAAGCGCTTAGTGCACTCTCTAGGTGGTTCACAAGTTAATTAGCATTTTGCCCCCAACATGCTGAGGACTCTTGTGATGAGAGATCTCATCAGAAGATGGCCAAGGATTTTCTCTCCACTGCAGTTTTTGCAATTTATGAAAAATATAATTTACATAAAACTGCAGTTTCTTTGCAGAACACACACACACAAAGAGCAAGCAACATTTAGACACACATAGCCATCCAATGCTCCTACTTTGGAAAAGTCAATTAATCAAGGCAAGAGTGAACACAATTTTTTAGCACTGTCCATTCCAGGAGAAAATTGAGAGAAAAGGGTGCACATTTGCACCTCATAAAAGGGTGCACATTTGCTCTAAGACCAAAACAAAAACGAAACAAAGGCCACCTCTCACCCCAGTCTTTGTGGATACTTTTTTACATGTAGGGACCAGGACAAGATTAGCAGAATAAAAATACTGTTCTAATCACTCATTTCTGTGGAGAAACAGGCTTGCAGTTTTGCCACCCCGATGACAATAAATTTGCTAGTTGATGATGGAAGCAACTCTCAATGGCTATAATCCAGTGGTATCTCAGTGGTTAAGAAGCTCGCCGTGTTAGCTGGAAGGCTGGCAAGTTGGCAGTTCGAGAGCCGGGTGTTGCATGATGCATTGAGCACCTGTCTCTATCCCAGCTCTATGAGGAGATGAAAGGAGCATCATTTTGGCATTCCCTGAGAGGAGTTTCTTCTACAAAAATCCTTTCTACTCAGAATAATTTCTGACATGAAATTATAATAGTAAGTTGTAGCTAGAGTATGTCCATTGAATCAGTGAAACTTGGATAGGTATTAATTTATTATATCCCCACAGATTCAATAAGCCTACTTGAGTGCAACATTATTTGCAGATTCTAGCCAATAATATTTTTTTTAAAAAGTTTTGATTGAACTAAGCTGTTTGATTCTTAACATCCTAAAAAAATTGTAGGATATATTTCAATGGAATTTGCATGAAACATGTTTCTTAAAGTATTAGAGTCTATTAAGTTTTCCTTGATTTTTTAAAAAAGGCAAACAAGTAATAATTAAGTTCTATCTCTCAGGAAAGGAAGTTATTTTTTCCCAATTCAGTCATGTTACTAAAAAGGCATACTGACCCTCCATCAGCTATATAAAAAGGGAAAGCAGGGCTATCTGCTAATGCATTCATGTTTGAAAAGATGGGCTGCTATTTTATTTTGCTTCCCTGTCTTTGTATTAAACCACGTCTTCATAGTTTTACATCATATTTTTTTTACCCCCACACCCTTTTGATTTGCTTTCAAAGGGGCCTTAATAAGGTAAAAGAAACTGTTTTTCCCCCCATTAGCTATGAATGTTCACTGAAGATGAGAAGAAAGATGGGATAAATACATCCTATCTTCTGGTGGACAAATTAGAAATGTACAGTTGTACCTCGCTTAAAGAGCATAATGCGTTCCACAGGATTGCTCTTTAAATGAGTTTGCTCTTTAAGTGAAACACCATTGTAAATGACCAATTGTGGGGGGGATTGCGACCCCCGATTTATTTGTTAAGCAAGTTTTTGGTTGGTTTTATTTGTTAAGCGAAGCGAACATTCAGAGAAAATTCTGCTCTTTAAGTGAGCTACTCTTTAAGCGATGCACTCTTTATGCGAGGTTTGACTGTATAAGCAAGCCACTGGAGTGTACATTTTATACAGACTAGCCCCATCCACCTGCCTGAAATGAACATGGATCAGACTCACCATGAATCTTGGGATCTGCACATAGATGTTTGCTTGCAGATGAGCCTGATAAAAGATGCATGGGGGGGGGGGATGCTGTTTGTTGCAATTCCCATGTCCAGACAGCATTTTGTATCTCCAATGGGACTGCAGCAGCCTCATCAGCCTTGTAGCAGCTGTTTTGCAGCTGATGGGGGAAGCCCTTGTCTTTTGTGGTGCAAAGAACCCTTCTCTCCAGTTGAACAGAATTCAATCATCTATGCAGGTGGGGGGAACCATTCCCCCATCATCTGGGTGCTGAGTGGCCTTAACACTGAAGTTGAGGAGACAGAGCAGGGGCTGTGGTGGCTCAAGTGGTTAAGATGCTGAACTCGATGACTAGAAGGTTGGAGTTCGATTCCTGAGTAGTGCACAACAGAGTGCACTAGGACTGAAAGGGAGACAGCAGAAATAAAATATATCCATCTGTTAGACACCCATCACAGGGGATTAAATGTTAGGGCAGGGTTTCTGGAACATTATCAAATTTGATACACAGATTGCTATATGCTGCTAGATATTTTATATAGTATATTACAACCTTCCTGCCAATTCTCTTTAGCAAGACAGGAAGTAACCAGGTACAGTGTTTTTGTTTGCAGGTCAAAGGTTGATCAGAGACCAGAATGGACTTTCTCAGACCCTTTGAGTTTGAAAGGGAGACATTTAGAGCTAATCTGAATAATCTATTGTTGCTGAAGGCTGTGGGAAGCTGTATTGTTGTGCTTGCTTGTCTGTCATTTTGCTTGAACACACCCTTCTCCCTTTGACCCCTGAATTTGGTGCATAAAAACGATGCCTGTAAGTTTCACTCCTTGTCTGAAAAAGTGGACTTGGTCCACAAAAACTAACAATAAAAATATAGCAGTTAGTCTTTAAGGTGCTACAGTGTCTTTATTTTGTTTTGTTTGTTTTGTTTTGTTTCTGCATTTGCTGTCTCAGTTCTACATTTCAGCCCTCAAAGGATGCTTTTTTTTTCTCAGCAAGTACCTCCCACCCTCCCCAAATTTGACTGTTTTGTACTAGTTCCTTTTAGAAATGAAATGATGGATTTCCTCGAGTGCTTTGCCTGCCATAAATAATCTTCAGTTCTATAGACAGGAATTATTATCTTGGTACATTTGATTTACAGAGCCTTTTAATAGCACAACTTCTGCTCTGGGAAAAAGACAGAAAGGCTCATGAGCTCCAGTGGAAAGACTACTAAAGCTAGGTTTTGCGTGTACTTTGTTTACCAGGCATGGCTCAAATCTTCTAATGGGACATGTATTTGTTTGGGAAAGACACCCCCCCCCCCAAAAAAAAAGGAGGACTCAGTTTGGTTTGGGTTTTATTCATTCTAAGACAAATACTAAGAGGAAACAGGCTGTGTTAATGGAACTAAACAGATAGAATGGAACAAGAAATAAATGAATATATTGATAACAGCTAAGAGACTGATTATTGTTTTAAAAACAGAAAGTAGATTGTGAGTTCGAATTGGATGATTGGTATAGAGAGACTTGGTATATGGCAAGAAATGACAAATTAACATGCACATTGTTATTTTTAAAGGGTTAGTAAAAAAAACTGAGTTCAGACAAATATGAGGAGAATTTAGAGAATATTTATTAGTGAAAGGGAAAGGAGCAGGGCACGGGCAAGATTGCTTATCTCTTTGGAACTAGGGTGTGTGTGTGTATACATATACATACGCATATACATCATTGTATTATATATATAGCCGATCACAGGTTAAAGGTAAAGGTCACCCTTGCTTGAAAGCCAGTCATATCCAATGCTAAGGTTCAGGGCTCATCTCTGTTTCATAGCCGAAGAGCCAGAGCTGTCTGCTTCTGCAGACATTTCCGTGGTCATGTGGCAGGCATGACTAGACACCGGAGCACACACAACGCTGTTTACCTTCCCATCAAAGTGGTCCCTATTTATCTACTTACAATTTCTTGCTTCTGAATTGCTAGGTTGGCAGGAGCTCGGACAAAGATGGGAGCTCATTCCATCCTGCAGTATTCGGGTATCGAACTGCTGACCTGCTGCCTTTCAGTCAGCATCTTAGCCACTCGAGCCTCTGCAGTCCCTTGGGGTACAGAAAAGCCATTGGCCCTAGGTTTTATATTCATAGATGACTTCAAGTGTAAAATATACTGCTTTTTTTTTTTTTTTTTGCAACTCGGTATACAGGGAGGGACAACAAATGGATGCGCTCAGGACTCTCTCAATGTCGTAGAGGTCCTTGGTTTGTTGGGAGAACTGAGATACCTGCCAACAGAAAGCTCTGCTGGCTCAACTGATGTGCTTGCAGAAGAGATAAAAAGAGGTGTGGATGTGGAGCAGGGTGAGAGAGAAAGTTATCAGCCATGAGAGCAAAGCTGAATTAAGTCATATCTAAACTTACTCCTTCTGAGGCATTGAGCTAACTCAAAGCCAGGCAAAGGTGGGGGTAAAGTAAAGGTCTCCCTTGCTCACAAGCCAGTCATATCTGACTCTAGGATGTGGTGTTCATCTCTATTTACAGCCAAAGAGACAGCGCTGTTTGTATCTGCAGTCGTCATGTGGCAGGCAAGACTAGATGTTGAATCACACAGAATGTTGTTAACTTTCCTGCCAAAGCAATACCTATTTATCTACTTGCAATGTCTTGCTTTCGAATTGCTAGGTTTAGCTTTACCTTAATGGTAAGTTCAGTTTCCTTCTTTCACCCTCTATTCCTGGTTGCTTTTTGCAACGTCCACCCAGTTGAAGATATTTAGGGATCTTGAAAGCTTACACATTTTTGTTTGGCCTAAAGATAAAGTATTCCAACACTGTGAACGTTATGAACGGACCTAATCTGATCAATCCACAGAAAAGGTCAAATTTACTAAAAGAAAGTAGGAATTAATGTCATCTGGTCTGAAAATGCCACCACCACCCTCAAGAAAAATTTCCAATCTAACAAGTCTACAAAATAATCTTCTAGTGGTCCAGGATAATTTTTTGACATGGATTTGGGGATGAGGGTTCCAACCATCCCTAATTTTTACCTTGATGCTGTATCTTTTTTTAAAAAAACCTTTATGAAATGCTGACAAGAGAAGCAAATAACAAAGAAACATTTTAAAGGCAGTCCTGGTGACAAGCTCTAGTCAAGCAAAAGTACAGAGTATGTTCACAGATTTTTCTAAAACTATTACCCCAATAAAATGTAATTATAGTGATTAATTGCATAATGATGACTGTAATCATGGCCTATTCTTAGTTGATTAAGAAAGACAGAAGAAGATTGTTAAGAGGGGAATAAAAAAATAATAAAAAAATAAAGAGCAGCTCCCCAGAACAAAACGAGCAATGAAAAAAAAAAAACCCTGTCTATTTTTATATTACTCAACAATTGTTATTAGTAAGGCTCTGGTTTTCTCAAGGTACAGGTTTCAAAAGAATTCTCTTACTTTCTCACAAAGCTGTTTGAAATACTGGCTGATTCATCAGCTGGGTGGACAACTTGTTGGCCATTAGATGGTGTTGGCTGAAAGCTTTGGATATTACCAGGACCTCCAAAGATGTGGAAGAATAGCACAGCAATCCCATTTCTATACTGCCCCATAGCGCTTAGCACCCTCTCTGGATGGTTCACAAGTGAATTAGCATTTTGCTCCCAACATGCTGGGTACTCGTTTCACTGACCTTGGAAGGATGGAAGGCTGAGTCAACCTTGATCCTTCATCAAACCCACAACCTTTTGGTTGCAGTACAGCAGTTTAACCACTGCATCACCAGGGCTCCTCCTAGAAGCTGTAGTCTAGTGACATATGGAAGGCTACATCCTCTCTCTCTCTCTAGTGTGTATTTTACTGATTTACACATGGATGCATGCAGCGATGGGATGTAACAGGTTCTCACCAGTTCGCCATAACCGGTAGTAACTTTTCACAGTGTCCTGGAGAACCGGTAGCAGCTTTTGTGGGGAACCACCTTCGGGGCTTACCTCTTTACTGGTTCCCCCACTGTGCATGCGCACCAAACACTTGGTGTGAATGCACGCCTACAGCGCTTAGCACGTATGCACGACCTCCTTGCTGTCCTTCCAAGGGGGGAGGAGGAAGAGAAGCTGCTAGCCTGAAGCTCCCTATAGCCTGCTCCCCAGGGTAAGTGACTCACCTTTGGATGTGGTGTGTCTGTGTGTATTTTCATGTGTATTTAATACCTTTAACTATATTGACGTACTACCACAGTTCCTAAAAAGGCCTGGCGGCTGGCAGGCGTGGCTTAGGGTTTTTAAGCAAAGTCTTGGAGTTACCTCATCAATAAGCTACACCTGTGCTGTTCCAAGTGCTGTTCCAATTGGAGAAACCTTAAGGAGGTACAGCTGTTTTACATTTACATTAAGGCATGTTATCCTAGAGAACTGGTTAGGCAAAGAGTTAGTACCTAACTTCTTTAACTGTTGAAAAGTTGAAAAGTGCCAAAATGAAGCCATCTTGTGGTGAGTTTATTCTGTAGTTCCTTCCATCTGACCTAGTGTGAGAAAGATTAGCCAGAATAAGCTTTAAGATCTGGTTTAAAAGCTCTGGTTGATTTGTGTGTGGGGTGGGTGGGTGGGTATATTTTAATGTATTTTATTTATTTATTTATTTATTTACTTACAGGTTTGTGTTGTGGGTGGGTGGGTTGAGGGATGTGTGTGTGTGTGTTTATTTTTTATTTTATTATTTATTATTTTGTATTTTTTATATATTTAATTTTGCCCTGCCCATGACATCATGATGTCATGATATTAGCTCCACCCACACTGTGATGACATCACGGTGGGGTAGTAAATTTTTTGACATCCTACCACTGGATGCATGCACACTGTTTGAAAATCACACAAAACACATCTTGATCAAGTCCTATTTATAATCTCATTTAATTTGCTGCTTCATTTTCTGTCTTCTGTCAATACATATTGCAGACACTTTTAATGTAGAACAAGGGGCTGTGGTGGCTCAGTGGTTAAGAAGCTCGCCTTGTAAGCTGGAAAGCCAGCAAGTCTTCAGTTAAAGACCTGAGTACTGCATGATAGTTTGAGTCCCTGTCTCTGTCCCAGCTCCTGCCAACCTAGCTGTTCGAAAGCAAGAAATTGCAAGTAGATAAATAGTGACAATTTTGGTGGGAAAAGATCTTGGGGACATGAAAGGAGACTCATTCAGGTGTCCCCTGAGTGGAGTTTCTTCAGCAAAAATCCTTTCAACCCAGAATAATTTTTGACATGAAATTATTATTATAATGTAGGACATAGGAAGCTGTCATTTAAGGAGTCAGGCCATTGGGTCTGTCTAGTTTTGTTCAATACTATCTACTTTGACTCAGAAGCTGTCCTGAATTTTAGGCAGGATTCTGTGCCATCTATTATGTGGAGGTCCCTGATTTCCTTTGCTTGCCTTCCAAAATCTGTGTCTTCAGGGTGGTATTTAAAAATCTGTTTAGCAGAGGAAAATCCAGAATTCCTCAGATGGGAAGACATTCAGATGAGGTAGGAGATACCTGCAGAAAACTATTTTCAAAGATTTGAAGGAGAAATAGGGATGTGACAAAAGTTCATGACCATCAAAATTTTCAGAGTAGCCACTCTGTCAAAACAAGCTAACATTTCAAGGAATCTTCAACTCCCTTGTAGGATCTCAGTGCTGGAAAAGTTTGTTTGCTTTTGAGCTATACTGTGTAGAATTGTACAAAATATAAACAGCATGAAAACACTGTTAAAGCACAAACTGGTGTCTTTCCCTTTGTGAAGCTCAATAGGATAGCCTGTCGGATTACAGAGACACAAATAACCCATCTAGTGCTTCAGCATGCTTCTACAAGTTTGTGAAACAAGACAATTACTACTTTTTAAGAGAATTTTGCAAAAAAAAACAAAAAAAACCCAAACACTTGAGAAAATGTCCTTAGATCTGTTAACCAACTGGATCTCCAAGGTAAAGGTTGTCCTTGCTTGAATGCCAGTCATATCTGACTCTAGGGTACAGTGCTCATCTCTGTTTATAGCCAAAGAGCCAGCTCTATCTGCATCTGCAGATGTTTCTGTGGACATGTGGCAGGCATGACTATACACTGAAGTGCACAGAACATTTCCTGCTGAAGTAGTCTCTATTTATCTATTTGCAATTTCTTGCTTTTGAACTACTAGGTTGGCAGGATCTGAGACAGAGACAGGAGCTCACTCCATTGTGCCAACCTTCCAGTCCTCAACTTTAGCATCTTAACACTAAGCCACTGCAGTCCCCAGAGCTCCAAGACCAAGCAATAATTAAGCAGCCAACCAACCTATCAACGAAAGAGTCATCCCCCAAATCAGGCTACTATCTCTGTGGTGGGTGACAACGTTTTCCCATTTATTCTGTAAGGAGTAATCAAGTCAGGTTATACCTATATCTGAGGAACAGGTCTACATGCATGTCCAGAGTAGTTCCTCTTTGTGAAATAATGCTTAATACAAAGAAGGGCTGAGTAGAAATGCACATGCTCCGTTATCTTGCTTTATAGGCCCCTTGAGTTAAGTGCAAATGCAATTACTGTAGCAATAGCTGTTTGTGTTATTATAAATGCACATAGGCATTGGATCTTAGTCTGCTATCACTTGCCCACCCTATTTCTCTTCCTTCCTTCCTTTAAAAAAAAATAGCAGCAGATCTTCAGGTTTAGTCCCTTTTAGTTATGCTTCTGCCAAACATATCCTTTTCTAAGAAGGATGTATTGAACCTGTCAGCTTTATTTAAAATAAAGCTAAAGTGGTGGAAATGTAAAAGTGTGTCAGCCAGGCAGCCAGGTACATGGTAAGGCATTCCAAACAAGGCCTTGCTCCAGTTAGCTGGCTACAAATCCTCCAGATGTCAAGGAAGGCCCAAGAAAAGGTAGATGATATATGGCAAGAGAGAAACGGTACTGTGATAGATGAGGTTGCAAAACACAGCAGCCTGGAAACCCCTTCATTGTAGCTCAGAACTCCTTCAGAATGGCAAAATGCTATTTATACAACAAAACCTTCCAGAAATCATTCAACATGGAGGAATGGCCTTACATGAATACCATTTTTTTCAGGGGGCGGGGGGGGGGGGGGGCGGGGCGGCGGCGGCGGCTATGGCTGGAAGTGAGCACAGCTTGAGAAGTTACTGTCAAAATCAGTTACAGTTATTGTTCAGAGACCAGCAAAAGTAGTTGGTTACTGTCAGAGTTTCATTCCCCCCTGGCCAAAGCAACTCATTCCATTTTCTCAAAAATTGACTAGTATGACAAGTGACAGATTGTGGCCAGACTCCTATTTGGGATTAAAGCTAGTGTTAACTGTTTAAAACTGTGGTAGTGAATTATTGCTAATTAATTACTAGTTGCTTCCATTCTTGGTTAACATGTCATGCAACTGGCATTTGCCCAGTGATGTAAATAGCCATTTGTTAATTAGTGACAATTCACCAAAAACTGCACAATTACATAAATCCCCAATAAAAAATTTTCTATAGTTACTTTTAATCATGTAATTAAATTAATTAGTAGATTTCTTAATCATATGGGAGTGCCACAACCTATTGCCTTGTTATTACACATCAAAGAACATGAGGCATGGCATTCAGTCCATGTCCAAATAAAGGTAGAGAAATCCAAATCCCATTCTGCCCATGTTCTTTGGTGGATACCCCTAAATGACATTATCCCATCAGTTTTTTGCATATTTTATTTTTAAAATTCCAGTATAGGGGTGTAGTGGCTTAGTTAATAAAATGCTGAGGTTAATGCCTAGAATGTCAGCAGGTCAACAGTGTGAGACCAGAGTACCACATGATGAAGTGAGCTCCCATCATCTACCCCAGCTCCAGCCAACCTAGCGGTTCAAAAGCAAGAAATTTCAAGTAGATAAATAGGTACCAGTTCAGCAGGAAAGGTAACAACAGATTTGCCACATGACCACAGAAATGGCTTTCAAGAAAGGGAGACATTTTCCTTTATGATATTCTTGTCAAGTAATACACATACGTTCCAGAATTAATTCCATGTGAAAGACATGGGAGTCCCTCTGGGGATGCTCAAATACACCATTTATCTGCACATAATATAGAGTTTCTTCATGCTCCATCTACAGACATTTTGACAGAGATTATCTATGTCCCTGCAAGATTTGTCACATTGGCATTGAACAGGGGTATATCCTAGTACTCTACATGGATCTCCCATTTGGTCTGGAAGCCAGTTAGGGACCTTCTGATGGATTTCAATTCATTCTGAATTGATCTGTGTCCCATCCAATTTGATTTGTGCCCCACATCAGGGTTGAACTGTAAGGAGAAAGCCAAATCAGTTTTAACATTTTCTAGTTTTTCATGGAAGTGCATAGCTTTTGGAAATATGATAGAGTCTAAAAGACCTCTGGCCATGTAAGTATGATGTGTTTCAGATAGCGAGATCCAGAGGTTTATGTGGTGGCCTCCTTGAAAATTTGCTTTCATGGGGGGCAGGGACGACCTTCAACAGAACAACACAAGCTGTGATTTAATTAATGCCATGGATTGTTTGGTTCTTCTTCTTCTTTTTCTGTATCTGAATCTGAATATTGGCAATCATCATGGCAATCAGCCATGATAACTGTCCTGAGACTACAGTATAATGCAGTGGCTTTCTATTTGCCTCCCACAGTTTTGAGAATCACTTTCTGGTTCTAAGACCTTTTGGCATGCAAAGTCCTCCTCAGTCCCAGGCCAGTATTGATGAAGCTGCTGTCCTCCATCAAGATGTATCCAAGAAGGATTTAATCCACTTGGGGACCATCACCCTTCCCTGTGGACTTCGGCACCCAAAGGCATTAGTCCTCAGGGTTGTCAGGTTAGTTAACCGCTGCCTGATACTCAGTGGTGAGTCGCTGGAGGTATGGTCTACTATATTACCAGGATAACCTGGCCAGACTAAGTTGTGTGATTAATTAATGAATGCCCGAGAGTGTGATTGCTTTGGATAGGAGTTGATCTATAATGTCACTTCACTTTGGGATAGAACCGAATCTAATCATCCCACTTAGACCTGGATCTCATGCACATATGTTTAAATCAAGCTACTTTTAGTTATTATTTTGGTCTTTGGTGGAGGTCACTGCACAAAAGTACCCATGTGGCAGCAATTTCATGTGTGAAGCAGGTGTTGGTCTTCAATATGCTTTGCTATCAACGGGACCTGTGTGAAATTGTGTGCCATCGATCTGAATTACATTTGTTCGTAAGTGTCAATAATAGGAAACTCATATCTTGTAGGAGCTTGTTTTGATTGGCAAGAGACTTGTAACCTGGTTGTGAATGAGTCATTACAAAGTCTATGCAAGTTCCAATGTTTCCCATTTACAGTTATTGGATCAAAAGACTTGCTGAAATGAGTGACAGCTCGCCGAAACACTTCGTTTCAAAACGGCGTATCATGCAATCACTAATGCAACTGAAAAACAGTAGAAAAGGAAAGCTGGGGCTCAAAAATTATAGTGATCGGTCTTCTGTGATTACAGTTTCTTCTGAATATATTGATGAAACTGTCACTGCATGGACCACTTTGAGCTGGAGCACTTACAAAAGTGAGGAAAGATCTCCGGGAAGCCTGCTGTTTGCCTTGAAGGGGGTCATACAAAGGATGACAGTGAACAATCATACTATCCGTGCAATAAAAACACACAGGAAGGATGGCTGGTGACTGCTTCTCAGCTTTTCTATCGTGGTCCATCCTGCAGGGAAACTATGCCAAGATCTTAGAACCCAGATGGGAAGGAAGTGATTAATTAGCAATAGGAATAACAATCACACTTATACACCATCCCATAGCACTTAGTGTACTCTCTGGGTGGTTCACAAGTTAGTTAGCATTTTTGTCCCCAACATGCTGGGTACTTATTTTACAAACATCATAAAGATGGAAGACTGAGTCAAACTGGAATCCCATCAGAATCGAACTCACAACCTTTTAAGCAGCATTGCCTGAATACCAAAGCCAAAGTTAGTACAAGGAACAACATCATCAGGAAACTCACAAACTATAAATGGGGAACTCAGCCATCCACACTACATACATCAGCTTTGGCCCTGATGTTCCAGTATGGAATGCGTCCATACAAAAGAAGTTGACATTGCTGTTAATGAAGCTATGCGGATAGTGACAGGATGCCTTAAACCTACACCAGTTGAGAAGATATACCCCCTTGTTGGTATCACTCCACCTAAAATGAGGAGAGAAGTAGCAGCAGATGCTGAGAGAACTAAGCAAGAGAATGACCCTCAACACCCTCCGAATGGATATGAGCATCAAGTCCACTGGTTCAGATCCAGCAAGAGCTTTATGGCAAGAACAAACATTCCTGAGGGTACACAAGAGCAAAACCAAATTAGATGGAAGCAGGAGCTCAATAGGAAAGTAACATTAAAGGTGGATATAGCTGAAGATTTCAATCTCCCCTACGTCGCCTGGAGAACCCTGAATAGGCTGAGGGTTGGAGTCCAATGCAAGACCAGCATGCTCAAGTGGAGACTACTGGTGGACAACAACACATGGTGTGAATCTGGAGAGACACAGAATCCAGTTAGTCTTTAAAGTGCTCCAGTGTTTTTTATTTTTATTTTTATTTTATTTTGCTTATTTTATTTTGTTTTCTGATGTTCTTTGGGAGAGATGGTGCAAGATGTGTCACATTTGATATGAATAGCCTAGGAGTGAGATATAGGAAGAGCCAGACCTGATAATGGGAAAATTTTCCTGCACTCATCAGGACCTCTGATTGGACAAGCGACCAAAAGGTGGAAATGAGGTGCAGACACCTTATAATGGTAACTCTAAACTATACTTTGGATGCACTAGTCAGGTGAGGGTATTAATCTCTCTGCCTATTGCTATCAGTGAGCAATAAGTAAAATTCCTCTGCCCACACCCCAATATCAAAACTTCTTTGCATGATATTTTTTTCCCCAACCCAAGATATCTTGTGGACTTTCTGCAATATTTTGTGGCTGTTTTTAAACAAAAGAAACAGCAGTTGGGAGGATTACCATAATTCCTGCGCAACAGGGCACTTTTCTCTGCACAAGTTTCTTTACAAATGGCATTGAGCTACCCAAAATTCAGCAGGTTTTTAAATGCAAAATAGCAAGCTACATACCAACAAGAAATTAAAAGGAGAAATAAAACCAGTACAGTATCTCATTTTTGCAGAACGATGAGAAATTCTGCTTCTGCAGCAGAAATCTCGGTGAGAAGTCTCAACATTGCTAGGAAAAATCACTCAGAGTTATGACTTCCTTCCTTCTATTCTTCACATTCCTAATTCAAGTGTTATTGAACTCAGTTTTTTTTTTCAATATTCTCTATCATTCACTTCCACCATTGCTCACTTTCATGCAGTCTCCAGTGACTCTAAAAAGGACAGCTTCCTGTTCATGTGGAGATTTTCCATGTAAGCAAAACACTGGATTTTCTGGGATTCTTGCTCACACAGATGGTTAATCTGAGAACTGTAAACTCTTTTTCTTCAGGCTTATCAATGTTCACCATTGCCATGCTAGGTGTGGTATTGAAGTAGTCCAAAATAGGATGGTCTTCAGACTCTTTGTCAAGTTTCCGGACAGCCAAACATGCACAGAGAATTATCAACCTGAGATGGCAAACTACCATGATTCTTCTTAAGAAAATGCTTACACCCAATACAGTTCTGCTAGTAAACCACTGCAGTGGGACTGCGGTGGCTCAAGTGGCTAAGATGCTGAACTCCATGGTTGGAAGGCCAGAGCTCAATTTTCTGGGTACTGCATGATGGAGTGAGCTCATCTCTCTGTCCCAGCTTCTGCCAATCTAGAAAGCAAGACATTGCATGTAGATAAATAGGGACCACTTTGGTGGGACGGTAACAGCATTGTGTGCAGACACAGACAACATGGCTCTTTGGCTATGAACAGATGAGCACTGAACCCTAGAGTCGGATACGACTGGCTTTCGAGCAAGGGCGACCTTTGCCTTTATCTAGTAAACCATGTTTCTGTCCCTCCTCTAATGCATGCCTCACCCAAATTTGTCAGCACAATATGGAGTTATGCATTACCCCACTTTTGTTTCCAAAATGGACCCCTTATGCCTTTTGCTTGGAGTATACAACCATGCTTCAGTAGTTAAGAAGATGCTTTGCAAATAGATTCAGTTCTTTTCATCTTCAGCTCAGAGGGTCATATTGTGGTGGAGAACAACTATTACCTAAAAACGTGAAGATTTCCAGCTGGCCAGAATAAAGAGTTATTCGCCAGATGGATAAACAGAGTATCTACTCTTGATAATTTCATTTGGTTTGATAGAGTTTTAGTTGCCATGGTTATATAGCATCCTGATATTTGATGTTTATTGAAGTACAGTACTGTACTTAGAATTATCTGCTATGGAGCTGTAGTGAACTCTGCTGAACTAAAGCAAAGACTCTGAAGGACCTCACCTAAGTGCAGGTCCTTGAATTTGGCATGAGGCCATGACAGTGAAAGTGGCACCAAATTGCCACAGCCACGTATTGTGGTTCAGGGAAGGGCATAGACTCCAATTTATTTGGGGCAGTGAATCCAAGCTGGGTTTTTTGTCCAAGGGTTGGCAGAACTATCCAAGGTGCTGAAGTTACATGGCAGTGGATGAGGCTCACTGTTTTATACAGTTTGTGTAAAATTCTGACCCAAATCTGGAATGGATCCACCCCTCCTAATCTGAAACTGGAATCAGCAGCTTCTGCTGGTGTGAACACACTCACAATGACATCTGGTATACTGCAGTTTTCCTGTAAGAGTAATGCAAGGGTCAAGGGTTCACAACCTATGGCCCTTGGGCTGGACCCAGCCCATGACAGCAAATCATCTGGCCCATGGTGATGACCCTAGAAGTGGAAGCATTTATGACAGCTGTAAATGCACCCGTGCATGCCCAAATGTGCCCACAGTGGTTTGCAGTAGTGTTTATGACAGGGGAAAACCACATGTTCGGACTGATCAGCTGTCTGAGAGAAGAGTGGTCCAGCCCATGGCATGAAAACCTTGAGAACCCCTGTGCTAGGTACTCATTTTACCAATCTTAGAAGGATAAAGCTGAGTCAACTTTGAGCCCTGGTCAGCATTGAACTCACAACCTTTTGGTTGCAGTGCAGCAGTTTAACCACTGTGCCACCAGGGCTCCAAAACCTGGAGCCAACATCGTTAAAATCATTCCACCTTTCACTGCAATGAGACGTGGATTGTGCACGAGAACTTCCCAGTGGAAGATGCCTATGCTGCTGTGTATTTTTCTCTCTGGATTTCCCCTGGATTGTCTGTAGGCCTTTTCTCACCTCTTGACGTAGTCCCATCACCCAGAAGAATGGAGCCCCATCCCTTAAATTATCTTCTTGAATAGCTCATCGATATAATTGAGAAAAAGAGAAGGCCTTTTTTAAAAACAACCTTCTGCCGCCCGAGCTTTACAACAATTTTTAAATCCACCATATTTAAAATGAGTCCACTAGTTGGGTGAATTTACTGGGATGACTCCCAAATGTATGATGCAGAAAGTCAGCTGTTATAAATGGAGGCTGACTTTCAAACATGCGCACACATGTTCATGAGCATACATACCCATATTCCCACCTCCTTATGTTTGCATTTGTTTGTGTTTAGGTAAGCAAAAAAAAAAAGTTGGCATACATTATCTTTTTATGAGCTTTGCGATATATTCTGTTTTTGTTGTCAGACCTCTGGGAATGCATTCTATAAACTTTATTGAGACAAGACATCTAGCGGCATTTGCATATGTGCAGGCTCAGCACAAAATTACTCTTTAATGCACTTTCGACTTTGCAAGGCGGCCATGCCGGCTTGTGGAGCAAGGGGAAATGGATAAAAATGTTAAACAACAATATTTGATTATTTTTAGCACTTGTACACATTTCAGTTCCCTAGGTCAAAAAGAAAAAAAAAGCCCTAAAATAATGCCAGGATCATTGCTGTGTGTTAAACCAATGTACGTTTAAAGAGATTGACATGTTACACAAAAGCAAAGCATTCACCCTTATATACCACCCCATAGCACTTAGTGCACTCTCTGGGTGGTTCACAGGTTAATTAGCATTTTGCTCCTAACATGTTGGGTACTCATTTTATCAACCTTGGAAGGATTAGTTAATCTTGAGCCTTGGCCAGGATCAAACTCACAACCTTTTGGTTGCAGGACAGCAGTTTATCCACTGTGCCACCAGTCTTTAGAAATATTTCTAAACGGAACGTGCAGCATTTGAGATATGTTATTCTGCAGCTAAGAGCCTGTAACTGAAAAAGCTTCTCTCACTTGCTCTGGAAACATTAGAAAAAAAGAATATTTTGTCCTAACTCATTGGCTGTGATTCTGTTACGTTTTTACACAGGCAGAAGGTAGACTGTGTAAAATTTATTTGCTTTCAGCTGGCAACAAAAGAGTTGTAGCTGTGATTCTCAGGGGTGCCCACACCCATTGGCTTGGTATAAACCTGAGAATCCTAGCAGGGACTTGTTAGCTGCTGGCTGGTCATGAGTCAACATTATGCCATTTCCCTTTTGCTTGCACAAGAAAGCAACAGGATTTCAGCCATCTTTTGAAAATTAACATTTTTTTTTAAAAATGCACAAAATCTATTATAACCTCGCCCAAGAGGAAGACAATTCTAACAGATTTCTTTCTGTAAGAATGAAACCAATGATGATTTATATGATACTGTAGCTAAATGAAAAATAAATGAGATATGACAGTTGTTAATACGTGATGTCTAGTTGACACATCTGAGTCACATCCTCCATCAGAAAAAAAAAAATTATACAGTTCATAGGTGCAGCCCAGCAAGTCAATGGCTATTTCATCCTTGTGGAAGGAGAGATTAAAGGTTTCTATTGTACAGCCTAGGGCCTTCACACCCTCCCACTAGACTCTATAATCTGATTTCATGGGCAAGATGCAAGTCAAGTTTTTACATTGGGAATGCACCATATTTGTTGACAAAGAGCCACCTTAGACTTGTGTATGTTAGAGCTCTGTGTGGGCTGTGAATTAATTTTGACATACTGTTGTGAATAATATTGGATGCTGCATTTTCCCCAAATTAGTTGCTTGCGCCTTCTGTGAAGTCCTCCACCTGGTCCTCCATCTGTTGCTCAACAGGTAGAATTCTGAGCAGTTTGCTGTGTGGGCATCATGAGATGAAAATTGTTTGCTTGCATGCAGAGCCCTCTGTTTCCCCATAGATTTACCATCAAGAAACTGTGCTTTTCATTAGTATGAAGTTTTAAAACATCAACTAAATCTCTCCTTCTCTAGAGCCTCTCATCACAGCACAACTAGTAATGAAGCTCATTCTTACTAAAGTCTTTGTGGTCATCATGTATGGGTGAGAGAGCTGGACAGTAAAGAAAGCTGCTTCATCTTTCATGTCCTGACCAAACCCTGGACTGCCAAAATGAAGCCACTTTCTTGGCCAAACTTAAGTACTCATTGGTGCATGTTTCTGGCAGTAATTGGCAGACCAGTAAATGAGATGAATTCTGTGTCGCTCTAGATTCACACCATGTGTTGTTATCCTCCAGCAGCTCCCACTTGAACATGTTGGTCTTGCATTTAGGGACTCCAACCCTCAGCCTATTCAAGGTCCTACAAGTGATGTAGGGGAGGCTGAGTTCTTCATCTATATCTTCCTTTAAAAATGTTCCTTGCCCAGTGAGCTCCTTCCTCCATCTTTTGATTTGGTTTTGTTCTTGTGCACCCTCAAGAATTATTGTTCTTGCCATAAAGCTCTTGCTGGATCTGAGCTGGCAGACTTGAGGCTCATATCCATTCAGAGGATGTTGAGAATCATTCAGTACACAGAAAAAGCCCCACCCCACCCAAGATTGTGAATACAATTGGACGTACCCTGGGCAGCAACCTTGTTGGCTAATCTTTCTAACACCAGATCAAGCCAAAGTAAAGAAAGCTGAGGGGGAAACGTTTGTTTGAAATATGGTACAGGAATGATCAGCAAATATCCTGGACTGCTAGAAAAACAAGGTCCTAGAAGAGCAATGGTGCTGAACCTTGACTCTCCTAGTGTTCATAGACTTCAATTACCAGAAACCCAAGTCAGCTCACCTGCTGATCAGGGATACTGAAAATTGATGTTCAAGAACAGCTAGAGTGCCAAGTTTCACCATCACTGTCCTGGAGCAAATCAAGTCTGATCTGTCTCTGGAGGCAAATATGATGAAGCTGAGCCTGTCCTACTTTGAGTGCCTCATGAGAAGGCAAGACTCTCTGGAAAAGACAATAATGCTGAGAAAGGTTTAAGTCAGCAGGAAAGAAAGAGAGATAAACATGAGATGGATTGATTCCATAAAAGAAGCCATAACCTTTAGTTGCAAGAGCTGAACAAGCCAGTTGAGGACGAGACATTTTAGATATCTTTATTCATAGGGTTGACATGTCCCAACAACAACAAAGAATGAAATGGGACTAATTTCTTACTGATTGTCTCCTGATAAATTCAAGAGAAAACTTGAAATATGTTAATTAGTCAGTCTGTTTCGTGATACAATAAAAACTGCTATTCCTGTTCTATAATTATCTATACTCATAATGTCTGCATTTTCATCATGAATGTTTAGTGTCAGGATGCCTCAAACCTACACCAGTTGAGAAAATATACCCTCTTGTTGGTATCACTCCACCTAAGATAATCTTTATGAAGCAAGCATTTTAGAAGACAAATTTGTAAATTAAAATATATAAAATAGATAGCAGTGGACATTGAGAAAACTAAGCAAGAGAATGACCCTTGACATCCTCTAAATGGATATGAGCCTCAAGTCCGTCAGCTCAGATCCAGGAAGAGCTTAATGGCAAGAACAAACATTCTTGAGGGTACGCAAGAGCAAAACTGAATTAAAAGATGGAGGAAGAGCTCACTGTGCAAGGAACAACGTTAAAGGAAGATATCGCTGAGGATCTCAACCTCCCCTACATTACTTGGAGGAGCCTGAATAGGCTGAGGGTTGGAGCCCCTAAATAACCAACATGCTCAAGTCAAGTGGAGGTTGCTGGTGGATAACAACATGCGGTGTGAAAGTGGAGAGATTCAGAATCCATCTCATTACTGGTCGGCCAATTACTGCCAGAAACATGCACCAATGAATACTTAAGTTTGGCCAACAGCAAAGCCAAGAAAGTGGCTTCATTTTGGCAGTCCAGGGTTTGATCAAGACATGAAAGAAAATCTTGAATTTATGGAATAAATTGACAACATGGATTCCAGCTTAAGTAAAACATATGTCCAGCCCATCCAGATATTATTGAGATAAGCTTTTCCCACAATGGCTAGTAAAGGTAAAGGTCGCCCTTGCTCAAAAGCCAGTCATATCCAACTCTAGGACTCAGTGCTCATCTCTGTTTATAGCCAAAAAGCCAGCGCTGTCTGCATCTGTAGATGTTTCTGTGGACATGTGGCAGGCATGCCTCAACACCGGAGTGCATGGAATACTCTTTACCTTCCCACCAGAGTGGTCTCTTTTTATCTACTTGCAATTTTTTGCTTTCGAACTGCTCAGTTGTCAGGAGCTGGGACAAAGACGGGAGCTCACTCTGTCATGCAGTGCACAATGGCTACGGAGTAACAAAATATTTCTAGACCACATAGGCAATGAGGAATCATGACCATTTCTCCAACTGTCGGCTATTTTCAAGAAAGAGCACTGAAAATAATAAACTGAGCTTTGCAGTTGATGTTTGGGAGCCCTGAAGAGAAGGGTAAAAACTGACATATGCATCTCACACAACTTATGGTGACAAAGATCTGGGTTAAAATGTTTTCACTAAAAGCTGGGGTCAAATTCTTATGTTTAAAAAAGCAACATCTTTGTGCCACAAGGTGGACCCAGAGTATTGTAGTGTAAGAATTGCCCTCTAGGCAATCTACCCCACTGCTTCCCACAGGGGCCAACAGAATGACTCCCCAATGGCTACAAGGAGGCATGAAGGAATGGCAGTACAGTAGTTGCATTTTGTTGTTCTGTTCCCTCATGGGTATTCAGTAGCTAATGTCTCGGAATCTGACAGTTGAATTTAGCCAAGTAACTGCGGTGGCTCAGTGGTTAAGAAAATCGACTTTTTAGCTGGAAGGCCAGCAAGTTGGCAGTTCAAGAACCGAGAACTACATGACGGAATGAGCACCAGTCTCTGTCCCAGCCTCTGCCATCCTAGCAGTTTGAAAGCAAGAATTTGCAAGTAGATAAATAGATACCACTTCAGTGGGAAATGATCTTGGGAGCATGAATGGAGCCTCATTTGGATGTCCCCTGAGCAGAGTTCCTCCAGCAAAAATCCTTTCAACCCAGAATAATTTCTGACACAAATTATTACTACAGCGGTACCTTGCTTAAAGAGCATAATGCATTCCACGGGATTGCTCTTTAAGCAAAACACCACCATAAGTGACCATTGTAAGAGGGAGGGGGGATTGTAAACCCCAATTTCATTGTTAAATGAGTTTTTGGTATTTTTAGATGTTAAACTAGGTGACCATTCAGAGAAAATTCTGCTCTTTAAGCGAGTTAGTCTCTAAACGAGGTGTTCTTTATGCAAGATTTTACTGACCTCAGAAGAAGACAGAAACTTGGAAGACAGTAGTAAAGGAATAGCAAAATATCATGAAGTGACAAAGGCATGTCCCATTGATTAATTGTCCAACACCCCAAATTATAGTTCCTTTCATGTCCACTTGCTAGGAAGGCCAATTAGAGTTCTGTCATGGGTTATGTCCATAGGATAAATGCCTCGAATTCTGGCCACCATCACTGTTCTGTGTTGACAAGTGGCTTCCATCCTAAGACAAACCTCACAAAATTTTGAAGGCATGCGAGATATTCAAGGGAAGGTTGACCACTGCGGATGCCCCCTTCCCCAGCTGAGATGCCATGGCTGAAGGTGGACTGGAACCTAGGACTCCTAGGTCCTAGTCATTCTATCCAATGAACAACACAGAATTCAAGCCTAGTTACCATAAAATGGAAAATGGATAACCAAGCATGATCTCTCCTGTAGAGCTTCATCCCCCTTTCATTCTGCTACATGTATGGACTACACTAACATGCCTCTTTGTCTGGACTGCTAAAGGTCCCGCAGGGAATGTTTCTCAGCCATGTACGTCTCTAATGCCTGTACTTTTAACTTGGGTCTTTGCAAACTAGGGCCTAACAAAGACATCAGTATCACTGTTTCCTTCCTGAGAATCTGACACTGGATGGTCGCCCTTGCTTGAAAGCCAGTTGTATCCAGCTCTAGGGTTCAGTACACAGCTCCGTTTTGTAGCCAAAGAGCCAGTGCTGTCTGCATCTGCAGAGGTTTCTGTGGACATGGGGCAGACATGCCTCAACATGGAATACTGTTTACTTGCACAGAACACTGTTTACCTTCCCACTGAAGTGGTCCCTATTTATCTATTTGCAATTTCTTGCTTTCAAACTACTAGGTTGGCAGTAGCTGGGACAGAGACAGGAGCACACTCCATCATGCAGTACCCAGGAATCAAATTCTGACCTTCCAGTCAGCATCTTAACCACTTGCACTACCACAGTTTTCTTCTGCTCCTCTGTCTAGTTCTGTGGTCTTCTACTGGCAAATTACAGATTCATAGTAGCACAGTAATACCTTGGATAACGCTAAGACTTGGTTCCACAAGTCTTGGTGTTATCCGATTTTTAGTGTTATCCGATCCATGTTAAAATCCTATGGGATGGATCGGATAACGTTAAAGCTCCTTAGAGATACTTTGTAACTGCACAGGCTTTAGCGGTTGTTATCCAATCATCCCATAGGACCTTAATGTTATTCGATCCAATTCTCCACCCCAGATTGTTTAACGTTATGCGATTTTAGCATTGTCCGAGGTAAATGTTATCCGAGGTATTACTGTATGTTTGAAATATGGCAGAGATTAGATTAGCACCTATTTATTGAAAACATTCTTCCCCTCCTTTGCAAGCCATTGCGATAGAATCTGGGTAATGAAATTTACAGCTTCCAGTTCCATTCATAGGAAGCTTGTTTACTAGCCAAGAATCCATTCCCCCCCCCCACACACACACACCAGTGCATCAATTGATATTAAAAGGAACTTCTTTCACATTTCACTCAAGGAACTGGCAGGCAGTGTGACACCACTGGATTAAGGAGGTCTAGAAATAATTAGAGAAGGTTGGCTGTCTATCCCACCCCCCTTAATAGAGCCCAGGTGTTGCATCTCCATTTGTCTAGAGCTTCTCAAGACTTTGGAAATGTTATATGCCCACCTGAAAAATCTGAATGGGATATGGCCAGAATTGCATGTGTGTTTTTTTTTTTTGGAAGGGCTAAGGGGAGACCAAAGAGCAGGATATCCCTGTACATTTTCCTGGAAACGTATTCCTTTCTTCTTATTTGGCGGTCATTATCTCACAAGGATGTCATAAATCAGGAGTAGTGGTGGGGTGTGGTCATTTCACCTGTGCCTTGCCAATGCTGTGGGAGCTGCACTGGCTGCCTATACGTCTCCGGGTGCAATTCAGGGTGCTGGTTATCACCTTCATGGTAGCGGACCAGGACACCTCAGGGACTGCATTGTCATTAGAAAATCGGCCCATCCCATGAGAGCAACCTGAGAGGGCACCCTCCATATACCATCCGTTGGGGAGCCGTGCCTCTCCAGCATGAGGAAAAGGGTCTTCTCAGTTGTAGCCCCCACACTATGGTACCTCCTCCCATAGAATTATGTCTCCAGGCCCAGCTGCTACCGTTTAGGAGAGAACTGAAAATGTGGTTAGTGAAGCAGGTCTGGTGGATGGAATTGTCAACAAGCTCCCCTTTTTGGCTCGTCTGAGATTCCCCCCTCTTGTAATTGGTTTTTAATGATTTTTAATTATTTAATGACTATATCGTTTTTTAATGTCATGCTGTTTTTATACCTGTTTTAAGAGATCAATAAAGGCACAGTGGGGGCGGGAGGCAGGGGGGGAGCATTGTTATGTTGAAAGGGATTTTAACTGTTTTTATGTTGTTTTTTAATTGTTGCTGAGCGGCCATTGAGGTGCTCACTGGACTATTGACTGGGGCAGTATATAAATCTATTGTAAATAAATAAATACTGTATTTGCTGGTGTATAAGACTACTTTTCCCCCCTGAAAAACATGCCTCCAAGTGGGGGGGGGTGTCGTCTTATACGCCGGGTGCACTTCAGTTGGGATAGACATAGCTGCCCATAGTGGCCTCCCGATGCCTGCCCGGTGCCCATAGTGGCCTCCTGATGCCCGCCCACCTCATTCTACATACCATCCAGTATCGCGCGGTATCCAGCGTAGCTGCGCCGAGCATCAGCAGTGAGACAGGGGTGCCAGCCTTTTTGGCGTGACCAGCCTGTTCTGCTCGGCGGAAAGCAGCGGCGCTCTGCCCCGCCCCTTGTCTACGCAGAGCTCACACATGTGCACTTGCACACTAGTGCGGGCCACAGGGATATGTTGAAATCAAATCTGATGTTCTTTTATGTTTTATTTGGTGTATGGAAAGTGTGCGGAAGAGGGGGTAGTCTTATATGGCGAATATATAACAAACTATATTTTGAGTGGAAATGTTGGGGGGTCGTCTTATACGCCCAGTCGTCTTATACACTGGCAAATACACCGGTAAATATGATGGTGTATCATAACACCATCTCCTGCAATGCCTCAGGGTATTTTTGTGAGATATTTCAGAGCAGTGATTGCTGGACATACTGTAGCAGATACTGTGACTTCAAGTTTGGAAGATACTGTAAAGTCTGGCCAGGTTATCCTGCTATGATAACAGAGTAGGCTAGGGTTTCCAACCTTGGGCTCCGGCTCCCAGATGTTCTTAGACTTCATTTCACAGAAGCCCTGATCAACAGATGTGCTGACTTGGGCTTCTGTAATTGAAGTCCAAGAACATGTGGGGACCCAAGGTTGAAAAACTCTGGAGTACACCCTACTGCCAGTGACTCAATGTCGATTGTCAGGCAGCAGTTAACTAACCTAACAACCTTGAAGACTAGCAGTCTTGGGTGGTAAAGTCCACAGGGAAGGGTGATGGTCCCCAAATGGATTAAATCCCATTTGAATCCATCTTGATGGAAGGCAGCAGATTCATCAAAACAGGGCTGGGGCTGATGAGGACCTTGTTCACCAAAAGGGCTCAGGACCAGAAAGTGACTCACAGAACTGGATCAGTGGTATGGGTGTCATGCTCCGATGTGGAAGGCAAATGGAAGACCGCTGCATTGTATTGTTCCCAGGACAATCTTCATGGCTGATCAGCTTGATTATAGTCAATATTAGGGATCCTTTATAGTACTTGAAGAAGATACAGTGACTCTGTTCCTGATTTCCTCTATGCTTTCCAGGATGCTGTGAATTCATCAGCAGAGGAGAACAAGAGGGAGTAATGCCATTTTGGGTGTTACATCCTTACCAGCTATGACATTTAGTTCTACCTCTCAAGGTAGATGGTAGGAAGATTAATTCTTGCCCATCATTGAAATTGTAAGAAAATTGCAGGATCTTTCTATGATCTCTTCCCAGCCATGCTAAAACATCAATTCTTCCTAAGTGCAGTTATGAGAATGTTTAATAGGTTGCTTAAAGTTTAATGCATTTCAGGGTGAGGTATGAGAAAAAGAAAGAGAAAACCTGAGGAAATCTGTATAATATAATCCAGATACTATTGCACCTAGGAGGTCCAATTCCATAACATTTTGGTTGCATGTTATCTTTCATTCTACTGACCCAAATGAGATGCTTAACACAAATTTTAATTTGTAACAGGGGAAAAAAAGTAAGACCTTTTTTAACAACACATAAGGATTCACTCTGATGCATAATTATTCAAGGTTTCCCTTGCTCAAAAGCAAGTAGTTTCTGACTCTAGGTTTCCCCCCTCTCATTTCTGTTTTCAGCCAGCGCTGTCTGTATCTGCAGGCATTTCTCTGGTCATGTGGAAGGCACAATTTGATGTCAGAGTGCATGGAATGCTGTTACCTTTCCCACCAAAGCAGTACCTATTTATCTACTTCAAATTTCTTGCTTTCTGACTGCTGGATTGGCAGGAGCTAGGGCTGTCAATGGGAACTCACTGTGATGTGCAGCATTCAGGTCTTAAACTTCTGAACTGCCAACCTCCCAGCCATCCAACTCAGTGTCTTAATAACTAAGCCAACATGGTCTTAGGTTGCCTCAAGTTAAGAAGTCAGTGTGTTCCTTCTGTGTTGCTCATGAGTTTCATGAGAATACATCTTGTTGACAGTTTCTGTGTCAGCATCTTAACCTGAAGCACTCCACTTCCGAAACCAACATTGTACACATGTAAAATTGCAATAGGATCAGGGCCAGCATATATGGGATTACTGTTTCCATTGATGGCCACAAGACTTGTCATTTTTTCACTGGAAGTAAGCATAGCTTTCTTTCAGCAGTACTGTTATCAGTTTCATGTAGACACTCTCTTACTTCTAGATTCACTCCTCAGGGTCACATAACACAGTTTAATGGCCTCATGATAATAAGCATGAGATTTAACTTTTAAGAACAGATATACCACTGGTAAGTGATGGGTTTTTATTTCTATTATTTTTGCAAATGCTCAGGGGCACCGTGATGAATTTTCAACAACAGCAACCATAATAATTCACATGCCACAGTGGAGTGAAATCTGGGCATGGAGAATATTCATCCGTGCCCTTATCTTCTGTGTTAGTGGGGCATAGCAACTTTCTCCTGCCCTTGATAAGTACTCATAATTCATTAAAACTATTATGGTATGTCCACTTACCTGGGAATAAGTCCCAATGAACTAATTGAAATTTACTTCTGAATTTAATATGTAAAGGATTATGTTCTAAATGAATTTAATCCCCCTTTCATCCTTAAAGAAGCAAATAATTACTCAGATATGAGTAAAAAAATATTGCCAAAGATTAATCCGTACTCACTTGCTCTCAAATGGAAGGAAGGCAACATTTCTGAGGATCACTTAAATCCTATCCACCCTCATAGGCTACAGCAGCATTTACCAAACTATATTGCACAGAACACTGGTGGACTTCAGTTCCCAGAAGCCTAAATCAGTTCCCCAAGCACTAATCAGTCAGCAGTTTGAGACCTAGGTACTGCATGACAGGTTGAGTGCATGTCTCTGTCCCAGCACTTGGGGACATGAAAGGTGCCTCATTTGGGCATCCCCTGAGCAGAGTTTTTCCAGCAAAAAATCTTTTCAACCCAGAATAATTTCTGACATGAAATAATTATTATTACCTACCTTACAGACACTTTATCAACACTGAAATGTGAAGCACATAGAGGAAAGTTCTCAAGGCTGTGGTCCCCAATGTGCGGCAAGTGCCCCACTGGGAGGGCTATTTGATTTTTCAGGGGGGCAATGAGCTATTATCAGTCAATGGTCTTTTAGGCTTTCTTCACATCAATAGGAGTTCACTTTTTGAATATTAAGAATTATTTGTCACACGGGGTGGACATCGGGATTTTACAGATGCCTAGGTGGGTTCCTTAGTTACTTGGTTGCTCCATACTTCATATGTCTAGTTTGACATGGCGGATCAAGCATCGTCTCCCATGAGATTTTAGCAGGTTCTCGCCATCAGGAAGTCCTACCACTACTGTAGCAGGGTCTGATGGTGTACGGGCGACTGAGGCCCATGTTTTCGATGCTTCTTTAGCCATTTTAAATACGACAACACAGCTGGCTGGGCTCATGTGGAAGTTGGCCATGTTAGAGCAATACACTGGCCAGGTGCATTGAATGAGTACCCAACCCCATTTCTCTGACCTGCGGTTCCAGAATGAAGAACCATTCTGGACCACTAGCTGACACCTTTGTGGCATGGTTGAGCCTGTTGGGAACCACTGCTTTTGTGCTAAGTAGACCTAGCTCTACTTAACCGCCTGGTGCAGAAAGAAAGCTCCAAACTACCACTGCGGAAACCTGGGTGGAGCTAGGCCTCAAAGGCTTCTACTTTAGGTCTTAATCCCAGATGTATCAGGAAATCCTGTTCCTAGTGAGGAAACTGAATTTTAAATACTTCCACAGAGCCTTTGAGTTGGATTCCTCTGTGTTTCTTTTGGCAAACAGGTCTCTAAAACCCAGAGACAACATGCAGTAAGTTCCCTTGGCTATTTTTCATCGCTGCAAAACCAGATGAATAAATAATGAGAGTGGGGGAAAGAAGAATAATTCTAAATTGATTGTAACTCTTCTTAAATAGAATAATGCATCTTCATTGCCTTACTTTTAGGTTCTTCTGGATGATTAAACATATAGTAGAACCAGTAAATCTAACCGACATCTTTCTCCTCTTCTTCGTTTTTTAACCTGGAAACTAACACCACACCAAAGCATAAATAAGTTAAATCATTTCTGTCTGAAGCCAAAAAATTATGCTACTTCTAAGATAGAAGGGGGAAACAGACACTGGAAATAGCCTGTTGGCAATAAATCTTAATGACTCATTGAGTGTATGAAAGAAACCAACATTGTCAAAGTGAGAAGATGAGATAATTTAGTGCACAGAAAAATCAACATGTTTTTGTTTTAGGCATGAGTAGATTTGTCTGTCTTTGTTCCACTGGGCTTTGCATTTTACTAATTTTAAATTTAGTTCATCCTAGCCTATGGTGTTTTTTTACCCATCCTTCCATTTGTATTTTTGAAGCTCACACAAAAATCTGTTTGCATTCTTGCTCACTATTCCCTTCAATGTGTGCAATTTTTGGATGGTTTTATCTAATGTACAACTTTTTTGAGCAATATTCCAAACATGAGTGGTGCTTGCACCAAAAGGGTGGGGTATACATGTGAATAAAATAAATAAATAAATATAATGCAATTTATCATTATTTTCATAGATCGATTTATGTGGACTTTGTGCTGATATGTGCAACCTTGCACACATTTAAGCTGGAAAATCACTTGCATCATTCAAAGAAGTGGGACATTTGAAACAGAATTGAGTTTCATCAGGACACATTTGAACAAAAGTGCAGAACTAGATTAGATTCCCATTAAAATGTAAAGCGAGTAATTTCCTTCCCTATCCCAGGTTTTAATATCATTATCGCATATGCTCCTTCATTCTGATCAACTGAGTTGCTCCAATGAGCTTTGTTTTGTATTAATCAATTTCTCTTCGTGCGAGAGAGTCTAAATTTAACAATCACACCCTGCTGAGCAAATCCGTTGTCTTTCAAATGTGCTCAAAACATGGATATGTGTCTCCCTTCATTATGATTACTGCACAGAGCTGAATGGAAATTTCTTCCCAGGTAAATTTTTGTACAAACTTAAGCCACAGCTTTATTAAAATGTATTAAAAACCCTGACCTGTAGAGGGGCCTGGTAGTGCGCATCCTGGTACTAGAGCAGGTAAATTACTCTTCACCTCTCTAGTACATATAACAATCCACTTACTCCCAGGTAGGACTCGGTAGTTCTCCGGCCTCCTGGTGATGGGACTGCGCCTGATCCTGCCTTCCTGGTCCAGATTGGATCCAACAGTTCAGAGTTTTTCCTATTGGTGTGCCCTGGCACTCCTGACCAAAAATCTAGGTAGTGAACAAAGGGTGCATGTGAAAACTAGTGTAGAATCAGATAGCATGTCAAGTAATCACTCCAAGTCTCTTCAGGTACTTTAGAAATATATTAGAAAACAAAACAAAACAGAATAAACAAAACAAAATAAAATAAAAAACACTGTAGCACTTTAAAGACTAACTGCTATATTTTTATGGTTAGCTTTTGTGGATCAAGTCCACTTCATCAGACCAAAAAATTAAAAATATATTGAAAGCATAGCAAGATTCAGGATATAGTCCAGCAAACGTTTAGGAAGCATTTCAAAACAGAAATAAAGCAAGCTGCATGTTCCAGGGAAAGCCTACGGCCCCCTCCTTTATCCAGCTTCTGCATTTTGGCAAGTTAAGAACATAGCATTCCAGAGAATGTCTTAGGGTGTGTGCATGCATCTCTGGGTTATACCTCCTCCCCCCTCAGGGTGCACTTTTGGCCCTCCCCCTTTAGGGATTCCAACCAATGATCTTACATCAAGGCATGTCAATCACAAAATAAGTTTCATTTCACTAAAACCATGAAGCAAGGATGTTTACATATTTTCTCTCTCCCCCAGATTTGAAATCACCATATTGAATGAGGAAAAGACAACACAGGTTATACCTCATTCTGTCACAGTACAGACTGGTGACTTTATAGCCCCTGTGCAGGGCTGATCCTTGCCAGCTATTGCGCAGGCTGGCTGAGTTGTGGAGATATTGCTGTGCTTGTGTCCAACTCTGTTCCCAAGAACGGATGTTGATCATATCACAACACTGTCCCATGGTGTCTCCTGCATACCCCACTGATTCGTCCAAATAGTGTTGAGCATACAGTGTTCACCTCATCCAAAAATGCCATGAGGGATTCACTTCTGCCATCCTAACCCCACACTACTGACCAAACTATTTTGTGACCTTATTAAAGACAATATCCCTAAGGCTAATAGCAATAGCAATTACACTTATATCCCTCCCCATAGCATTTAGTGTACTCTCTGGGTAGATCACAAGGTATTTAGTATTTTGCCCCAAACATGATGGGTCATCATTTTAACAACTTCGGAAGGATGGAAGGATGAGTCAACCTTGATTCCTGGCAGGATCAAACTCACAATGCCAGCAATTTTGGCTGTAATATAGCAGTTTTAACTAGTACACCACCAGGGCGCCTAATGGAAAGCCCAAAATATCCTGTAGACCAGAGTGGGATAGGCGAAAAATGACTTGGAATCCTATCTTAAATGTGCCAATCAGGAAACAAAGCTATTCCTATTTGGCCCTGAAAGCGACCCCTAAGCACATGAGTCTATAGAGTGGGTGGGTGGGCCATCTGAAGAAAATTGCCAAGAGGACGGACAAAGGTGGGCTGGGCTTAAATACCCCGCTTCTGCCCATCAAGCAAGCAATACTAAGAGCCAACACTTAACCCTGCCTCTTCATTCACTCAGAGGGAGGGGAAATACCCCCTTTCTCCACACCTTGTATAGACAGGGATTGGGAGGGAAATTTTTTCCTTTGAAAATGAAAATAACAACAAAATAACAAAGATTATTACAAAAAAAAAGACTGTTCACATTAACAAGCCCTTTATTAGTAGTCCTAATAAACTTTAACCTAGAAATCAGGTTGCTTATTATGAGACACAGAGAGAAAGAAAGAAAGAAAGATTTGGAGTTTCCTTCCTCACGTATGCAAGTTATGTAAGCTGGTATTCAAAGAACTACATAACTATTTCTGTATTCCCAGGAGAAAGAAGGATTAACTTTCACGCAGAGATAGGCCTATGCTTCCAAGTTATCACAAGATTTATGATTTCTTTTGGATGGAATAAATTAAGACAGCCATGACTTTGAATAGAAATTCTAACCATTTATGCTCCTTACATAGCTATAAAAACTAGGAATTAGATTTTCTAGTCTAGATACACCAAAATTCTCCAATTTGGGGATTCTAGGCAATTTACGGACATCTTGCAAACACCAGTTAGCACCAGAGCTGAAACAGGAAGTTTGGCCTGAGCTAAGTCTAGCTAAGCCTCATTCAATTTAGCCCTTTCTCCCAGGTGCATTACATTTCAGTTTTAGCAAGATATCTGTTAAGAAGTACTGACAAAAAGGGATAATTCCAGTTATTACTTTTTAGTGGATTAGGTCTACTGTAATAAATGGGACTCAATAAATCAGGATTTGCACAAGTTCTACTGATACAAGCAGTACAGAAGTACTGTGTAGCTATCTGGTAGTAACATAACATCAGTATTTCAAATTGAGGTTCTAAGTCACATAAAATGCCCCCACAAAAGTATTGACCAAAGTATGGTATTTATGCCTCTCGTTTGTTTGTTCAACCCAGTAAGGAATATTTGAATTAAATCCCTGTGAATTGAGTAAGCTTGCCTTGCTAAGCAGTTCCAAAGTTCAGAGCATAGGCCTTGTCTTGAACTCCTGATGACCCAGTTCTCCCATTGTAGAGTTGCTTCAGTGATTTATTTCATAAGATGCCTGCCTTTCCAAAAGTTTGGGGGAAATACTCAAGACTTGAACTTTGACAAATCTGTTGGATTTGGGGAACATATTTTGTGTGTGTTCATTGCTCGAAGTCCAGACCAACTCATTGATCTTTTTAACACAGCCACCTGAGAGGTGACAGTGGATTAGCATGTTATTGTGTTGTCTCATTTTTCCTGCCCTTTACCTTTCAACACTATCTAGCCCCTTTAGAACCCAATGGAGCAAAGAATCATTAAGGCAGAAAGGTATTCTGATACGGAGATTACAGCGGGTCCAGGATGCAGAAGCCAGGCTGGTGACAGACATAAAGAAATTAGATCATACTTCCCCAGTTTTGCCAGGCCTGCACTGGTTGCCTGTTGCTTATTGTGTCAGATACAAGGTGTTAGAGTTATCATTGAAGGCCCTATACAGTTTTGGACCTTGTAATCTGTCGGAGCGTCTCTCCCACAGAACAACTCCCTGCATTACGCGTTTGTCACAGTCTGCGCAGCTCTAGGAGCCAACCCTGAGGATAGCTAGACAGTCTATAACAAGAAATAGAGCCTTCTTGGTGGTGGGACCAACACTGTGGAACACACTACAAGTGGAGCTTCACCAGGTAACTTACCGTATATGCCGGCGTATAAGATGACTGGGCGTATAAGATGACCCCCCAACATTTCCACTCAAAATATAGTTTGTTATATACTCGCCGTATAAGACTACCCCCTCTTCCACACACCTTCCACACACCAAATAAAACATAAAAGAACATCAGATTTGATTTCAACATCTCCCTGTGGCCAGCACTAAAGCGCATGTGCGCATGAGCGAGCTCTGCGTAGACAAGGGGCAGGGCGGAGCACCACTGCTTCCCGCCAAGTAGAATGGGCCGGTCACGCCGAAAAGGCTGGCACCCCTGTCTCGCTGCTGATGCTCGCCACAGCCACGCTGGATACCGTGCAATACTGGATGGTATGTAGAATGAGGTGGGTGGGCATTGCGAGGCCACTATGGGCACCAGGTGGGCATCGGGAGGCTACTATGGGCAGTTATGTCTATCCCAACTGAAGTGCACCCGGCGTATAAGACGACCCCCCCCCCTTGGAGGCATGTTTTTCAGGGGGGGGAAGTAGTCTTATAAGCCAGCATATACAGCACTTATTCAAGGAGGCCTTTCAGTTGTGTTGTCACTTTTGTAATAAATTAGCCAGCCAGTCAATCTTTTTGATTTGTTGTATGTTTTGTTGCATTACTTGATATTTGTATGTACACCGCCCAGAATGGGAATTTTCCCAAATGGGCAGTATAAAAATGTAACAAACAAAAAAACAAGAAAACCAACAAACGTTCATGCTAATCAGCCTGTTTATTTATTTATTTATTTATTGCTCACATTTGGTATCCCGCCCCAATCGGGTAGACTCAACTCTGGGTGGCTTACAGCGTAATTTACCGTCATGGATAAACTATAATCATATCAATATCTAAAACCTTAAAAGTTCATAAAAAAATTAAAAGATTAAAACAGCAAAGTAGATAAAAACAGATACAGATACAAGGGGGTGGTGGTGGCTGCCCTTAAATCAGCCATCCTACGTGGGAACCTGCGTTCCTGGGACCCCACACTTGCCCCGCCAGCCAGGTCTTTAAGCCCTTCCGAAAGGGCAGGAGCTCTGTCTGCAGGCGTAGCTCTATCGGGAGGAGGCTCCAGAGGGCCGGGGCGAACACAGAGAAAGCCCTCTTCCTTGTACTAGTGAGGTGAGCCTCCCTAGCTGATGGGATAACAAGAGAACCCCTCCGATCCGCTCTGGTGGGACAGGCCGACGTTCTTAGAGTGATGCGGTCTCTTAGGTATCCTGGCCCACTCCCATATAGGGCTTTAAAGGTAATGACCAGCACCTTGAATTGCACCCAGAGACATACTGGCATGAATTGTTTTGGTTCCTACCAAATGAAAAGCTAACTAGACATCTAATAGAACAAGGGAGTCATATTCTCTCCTCCTGCCTCTCAACAATAATATAGATGCAATCCAATAAAAGTCTACTGAATGTCATCACCTCTTGAGGTCAGACTGACATCTCTATTCTGTACATTTTTAATCTAACAGAAAATGTCAAGCTGGTGCTAATTCAAAAAAGGCCCTGGAGGTGAGATTGTCTTCAAAGCATTTCACAACCAACCAACTGCCAAAAAACCCCCAAATAACCAGGCTTTTTTTTTTTTTTTTTGGTCTTCACTATATTTTCAGCATTGACAGCAATACTCTGGGTTCAGACGCTGAATAAACAAACCAAGATCTTGTCACACATTGCATTTAAAGAAACCTGTTGAGATTTCACTTGAGCAGTGGTTAGAAAAAGGTCTAATTTCTGAAGCCACAGGTGTCTTCCTGAACCACATCCTTGGCTTAAAAAATGGCACCCACACAAGATTGGGAATATAGTAAAAAATAGGAAAAGCCTAAACTGTACTTGCCAAAACAGGAATGAAGAAAACCCTTCATAAATGGTTCCGTCTTGGTCAGTCAGGCTGCATTTACATGGTGGGACATCTCAATAAGGAGATGCTAGTCTTTAAAAAAAATCAAAGAATTCTATAAATTCCAGAGGCATTTTGAAGAAATGGTGGGGACCATCTCAAGAAGAGAGAAGTCCCTCCTATCACTGCCACACTGGAGAATTGGAATCCTGCATGGCTTGCATATGCCTTGCAGAAGTGCCACATCATTTCAAGACAATCTAAATGAATGGCAGTGGCTGAAATCTAGTACTAAATTCAACTGAGTTAGGCCCATTGAATCAAACAACTTAGAGAAGAGTTGACTTATTAAATCCCTGCCAATTTAATGAGCCAACTCTATAGTCTCAACATAATACTGGGTTTTAGCCAATAAGCAATTTGGGGAGTATTCTCCATTACTCTACTTCAGGAGTGTCCAAACATTTTGGGCCATGTGCCAGTCACGTGGTTCAGGGGGCCAGTCACTATGGACCATGGGCCAGATCCAGCCCCTGACAGCTCCCGGTGGCGCAGCAGGTGTTTTCAGCCTCCCGTGGCCACGGGGGCTCTTTATCCTCCTGGCCAACGGGAAGGGCCAGGAGGGCGCGGAGGGCACAGCTGTGCAGCTGGCATTCGCCTTCAGCCAGATCCAGTCCATGTGCTGTAATTTGGGCACCCCTGCCCTACTTCTTAATTATTCTATCTATAGTAAGACACACATTGATTTTAGTGCTAGAATCTTCTTGCATGCACCGTTATGTTCTTGTTTACAATGCCTGTCCTATTTCTCATTGATGCCTACATGTAAATGAGAAACAGGATAAGCATCATAAACAAGAAACATCGCAGTGCAAGAAAGAAGGACCTAGTGCTAAAATTGGTCTACAGGTTTCCATATCCGTTTCTGTGAATAGAAAGTGGGTCTTCAAAATTCAAGCAACATGCAGAAATGTCTCCCTTGCTCGCTCAATTCCCTCTTCCTCATATCCTGCCTATAATCGTGCAAGCTTCTCAGGGTCCTTGGGGGTAAAAGCTTTATTCATTCCCTCCATTGCCTGATAGGATCAAACGAGCACTAGAAATAATTACATATGCTAATTTAGTATACTTAATTAGCATAATTAGTACACCAATTTGCATATAATGGACTCACGCTGTGAACACTGGGGGAAGAGAGGTTGAGATACTGTGGCTGTTTGCAGACAGAGGGAATGAAGGTTACTGAGGAGAGCAGGAGAAAATCCCCCTGTTTCTCTTCTACTTGTGATATTACAACCCAGTTACATATTGTTGTCATTCAGCTAGAAGTAATTTGTCCTTATTACTCTTGGTTCACACAGGTAGCAAAGCCAAATGAGGACAGATTTGATAGCAATATTTGAAAAATTGTCATACAGAGGAGGGGCAGGATCTGTCCTCCATTATTTCAGGGTGCAGGACATATAATAAGAGGCTGAAACTAATAAAGGGTCCAAATTACAGGAAGCCAGATTTCATTTGAATATCAGGAAATGTTTCTTAACTGTTAGAGCAGGATGATAACAGAACCAATTCTCTCGAGAGGTGGTGAACACTCCAATACTGGAGGCATTCACAAGAAAGATAAACAGACAGATGTCAGATGTTCTTTAACTAGGATTTCTGTATTGAGCAAGGGATTGGACTTGGTGGCCATATAGGCTTTTTCATTATTATATGATTCCATGTCAATAGATGTCTATTATTATTATTATTATTATTATTATTATTATTATTATTATTATTATTATTATTATTATTATTATTATTATTATTATTATTTCAAATTTATATCCCGCCCTACTCAGGCGGACCCGACTCTAGGTGGCTTACAAATCATAGAAATCATACACAATAGATACAATACAAACAGCAAATCAATGATATACAATAACCAAAATACACAATGAATAAAAAGTAACAGCATAACAGTCACAAATTCCACATTATCATAATCACAATCATCACAGTATCAGAAAAAATAACAATATCAATAACAGTAACAATCAAAAAGTATTAATATCACAGTAAAATGTTACAAAACGTTATGCAATGATTATATGCAAAACCCTACAGAAGGTAACCGGGAAAAGTCCAAGAAAAGTCTGAAGAAAAAAGAGTCCGGTCCCGGGGAAAGCGACAGCAGGGCAAAGGCAGCATTTTTTGTGGCCGAGCATTGATCCATTATAAGACGAAACACATAGCAAGTTCCTGACTGGAGTGGTGGTTAGTCTTTAGAAATTGAGGATGAGGTACCTTCTTGCTCAGCTCATAGGATGACCCCAGCTCATCAATTAGCCAAAATGGCAGCTCACAAAGTAATTAGCATTTTTTTCCTCCAACAAACTAGGTACAGTCCTCATTTTACCAACATTAGAAGGATGGAATTCTAAGTCAACCTTGAGTCCTTTGCGATTAAATTCAAATCATGACCAGAGTTTTGGGCTGTCATTGTACCACAATGCCTCCACAATGGCCCACTATGGTAAAACATATGTTGTTAACTTTTTTGAGAGACTTGGGCAGTAACTACAGCCTTCAGCCAACCCACAGTAAGCTTTTTTATTGTGAAATATCTGCAAATTGGAGTGAAAACATCTGTTCTACACAAACTGTCCTAATGTGATTCCTCACATTGAAACAGGGCATGGAACAGACTCTGGTCCACTGGCTGGCCAGCCAGCACTGAAAAGGTTCCCACTGATGGGTCACCTCTATGACATGTGAGAAAAATGAAACAGCTGGAGGTGCCTCTATATCTGGCTGTTGGAATACCTAGGAAGCTTTCGTTTTTGTCACATATCAAGCGGGTGAGGACTCTGTTGCCCTGACGCTGGTGCAGTCAGAAGCTGGAAAGCATCCTAACACTGGCTAGCTAGAGAAAGAAGCTCTGGCACAGTGAGGAGGGCAGTGTAGACATTTGAATAATAAATAAATAAATAAATAAATAAATAAATAAATAAATAAATAAATAAATAAATAAATGTGAATTGGTACCATTTTTAAACCACACTAGGGCTTGCTCCACATTCACTCTCCCAAGTCACTATGAATTCACTTTGGGCTTCCCATAAGGCAGGGGTGCCCAAACTATGGCACCGGGCTGTATCAGGCCCATGGCACCAATTCATCTAGCCCCTAACACCCTCGCTGCTCCCAGAAGTGGATGAAGAATGTGACTGCCAATGTGAATGTGCATCCTGAACCTTTTCTAGGAGTGATGGAACCACTTCTGGGAGTGACAGAGACACATTTGCACATGTACAGAAACATCCAGAACCACTTCCAGGAGTGGTGAAACCACTTCTGGGAATGGTGAAACCACTTCCAGGAGCGGCAGGAAAGTATTTGTGCATGCACAGTGAGTGGTTCCTGTCGTGCATGTGCAAAAGTGCCCACTTTCAGGGGTGTAGTCAGACCTGCTCAGCTGTTCTGGGGGTATGGCCATGCCCCCCATGCAAAAAGTTTGGTGTAGTCATAAGGTGTTGTCACAGTGAATCAACCCTTCTATTGCAATAGCTGGATTTGGCTTCTCCTTAAGCCTTGAGGATCTACTGGACTAGTTTTAATCGGGCAAACACACCTCTGGCCAATACTAAAACCAAGACACCCTGGCTCAGACCGAATCCACTGGAGAGGAGGCAGTGTCAACCAGCTTCACTACTGCTGTACACCTGAGTTTTCAGAGGGTGTGTAACTACATCTAGTAGAGATTGAACCATTGCTCCTTGGTCTGTATTTTCACTGACCTTGAGCACCTCTGTGCTGCCTGGATTAAGCTTCAACTTCGTCACTCAACCAGTCCATTACTAATAGTGGGCATTGGTTTAGGACAGAGATAGCTTCCTTGGGTGTGGATGAAAAGAAGAGAAAAAGTTGAGTGCTGTCAGTATAGTGGTGACACTGAACCCTAAAATTCCAAATATTACCAGAACACCTCTCCAGAAACAACCCAGTTTTATAATTTAGAGCTTCTCCAACTTGGTGCACTTCATCTCTTTCGACACAATTCCCAGTGTCATTACTGACCAATTTATAGCCTGACATGTCTGATAGGCACCATTTCTGGAAACTTATTTGCAAGATTCTTTTCTTCCCCTTTCTGTTCAGAAGTAAGTCAAACGGAACTTCACTTCTTAATAGTTTAAAGTCTTTCTTATGTGCTCTAAGCTATATTTTTTATTGTAACCTTATCCTTCCCTAACCTACTTAACTGAGTTGCTATTACTGAATTATTCCTCCAATGTATTTGAAAAATGTAACCCTATTCCCTTCTCAAATTCAATTTCTGTAACATAGTTTAACTCCCCCCAACCATCTTTTTTTTGTTTGTTTATCTCATGAGAAAGCTAGTCAGATTCCTCTGATACCCTCCAGTTAAGATTTGATAGTTTCACCAAGTAGAAAACTATTACAGCAAATAATTAATTATCCCCACTCTTTATTATAATGCATATCCCTAGATACTTTAAGCTTCGCTTTGGGGGGCTTCCCACTTTAACTTTTAAGAACTGTGTCAATAATGCTATTCAAGAGGTAATAGTTTTACATTGCTGCAGCACAGATTAAAACAGAATATTATGGAAGAACCATTGAGATATTATAATAATCACAGAGTTTTACATTTGAAAACTTGAACAGGAAATATAAAAAGGTAAAGGGTGCCCTTGCTTGAAAGCCAGTTGTTTCCAACTCAAGGGTTTAGTTCTCATCTGTTTATAGCTAAAGAAACAGCACCGTCTGCATCTGCAGATGTTTCCGTAAACAAATGGCAGACACGACGAGACACCGGAGTATATGGAATGCTGCTTACTTTCCCACCTATTTATCTACTTGCAATTTCTTGCTTTCAAACTGCTAGATTGGCAGGAGCTGGGGCAGAGATGGGAGCTCACTCCATCATGCAGTATTTGGGTCTCAAACTGCTGACCTGCCAACATTCCAGTCATCAATTTCAGTGTCTTAACCACTAAGTCACTACAGTCCTCCAAAACAGGAAATATACAACATAAATCATCTAAGAAAATGTAATTACTGTCAAGGTGTCTTAAACACATAAAAGAATGGGTATAAAAGACAATGCTGTCATTAGCATCCATGTGCCCAATGCCAACACTGACCATTTTGTTTGTTTGTTTAAGTATTGACTTGAATTGGGCCAGTTGATTGATTGATTGGTTGGTTGGATGCTTAGTTGGTTGGTTGAAATAAAACAATTGCACAAAGGCAGTGGAGGCACTGCCTAATTTTCTGGGGGAACAGGCACATATTATCTACCTTGCTGTTTAAGGTAATGCATTGCATGTCTTCTTCCCATCACAAAATCCTATTAGACTGACTCATCATAGAGTGCATGTGACCCATTGTTCTGAAAGGCTTTGTCAGGAGATCGTATATTCTACCAGGCTGTTAGGTTGTGGTTTCAGAGACTGGATGTGTTTCAGTTGCCAGAAGGCCAGGCTAGCTAAGAACAGAGAGATTTCTCACCAAAAAGAGGCTGCTGGATTATAAATTTGGCACAGCAATTTGAGATGGAATAGTTATGATGTACATCAGCTGGAGATACTCATGGCATTGGTGAAATTGTCTGTTGCTCAGGTATTCAGTGTAGGGATGTAAAATAAAAAAAAATCTGCCAAACTCTTGATAACAGATGAGACAGGCGAAATCAGGGGTTCCCAACCTAAGGCCTGTAGGTCCACCACCACTCCAAAGACATTTGAGAAACAAAATGACCTCCCCTTTGAAGCTGTTGGGACAAAATGGCCACCCCATCCTTCAGGCAAGGCAAAATGGACATCTGGCCCTCAAAGCTGACTGAAAGAGTGTGACCCAGCCCATGGCTTTAAAAGGTTGGGAACCCCTGGGCTAAATCAACGTGATGTTGCAAGAAAAGCCATCCGCTGTGCAAGAACAAAACAGTTAGCATGTTGTATTGATTCCAGACATGGCACCTTCACCAATTCAAAGGGCTCACTTCTCCTCCTAGGTCACAGTACCTCCTCTCTTTCCTCCCTTCTGAAGAATATAACTCATTATAAGTTCCCTTAACCAAAACTAAATTCAGTGTGAGGAACAATATCATCAGGAAACTGACAAACTATAGATGGGGAATTCAACCATCCATGTTGCATACATCAGCTTTGGCCCTGAGCATCACTACAACAGAGTATGCTGTTCCAGTAAGAAGTGCATCTTCACATATGAAACAAGTTGACATCACTGTTAATGAAACAATGTATATTGTTACAGAATGCCTCAAATCTATATCAGTTGAGAAAATATATCCTCTTGTTGGTATTGCTCCACCTAAGATAAGGAGAGAACCAAGCAACATCCTCAAAAATCCTCTGAAGTGATATGTGCCTCAAGTCCACCAGCTCAGATCCAGGAAGAACTTTATGGCAAGAACAAACATTCTTGAGGGCACACAAGAACAAAATCAAATTAGAAGATGGAGGAAGGAGCTCACTGGACAAGGAACATTTAATTTTGGCCAACAACAAAGCCAAGAAAGTGGCTTCATTTTGGCAGTTTCAAGTTTGATCTGGACACAAAAGAATATAATAAGTTCCCTTGAAATGATCTGGAGGTGGTGTATGATCTGGGGCAGCTCCCATTAGCTTCAATAATAGAGCGTGTTCGAGAGCTGTTTGCAGTGATTCTCTTGTTTGTTTTGTTTCATAGCCTTCAAGCTGGGCAGCTCAAGCAATCATAGCTCTGCATTTAATTTTCTTTCTTTTCATGAAGAAGAAGAAGAAGAAGAAGAAGAAGAAGAAGAAGAAGAAGAAGAAGAAGAAGAAGAAGAAGAAGAAGAAGAAGAAGAAGAAGAAGAAGAAGAAGAAGAAGAAGAAGAAGCAGCAGCAGCAGCAGCAGCAGCAGCAGCAGCAGCAGCCCACACTGTATATCAAAACCACCTTTACGGAAATATATGCCAGAGACTGACAAAACCTTTTTTTCTGTATAATCATGGGATATCTGACACAGAAGCATTTATGTGCAGCTTAACTCCCATTTTAACTGCCAGCACCGTATAATGCTTTGATTGAGAGCTGTTCTTGAATTTCAATGGGGGAAGCGGAATCCCTCAGGAGAGACACAGTTGCTTATGAAATATTCCTTGCAGAGCCTGTGAAATTGGGTGTCACACTGTATCTGCAATCTTAATTTCTTGACTATAGAGAGCCTGGGGGATGGTTGATAATAGTTGTCTCATTCCTTAATTGTTTGCATGCAGATGTGCACAAACACACACGTGCTTGAACATGAGTTGCAGATTTTGTTGTGTCCTTCTGCTGTTTTTGTGTGTGTTTGTCATTCGAAGAGAAAATTGTGGCTAGACCAAGTGTGTGTTTACAGATCGCTTGTATTTTCTGTCTCTTATTTTATGGATGGATCCCCATAGGCTGACTTTACAACCTCTAAGGTTTTACCTCTTTGTAATGTTGACATTCGCTATAGTGAGACAAGAAAATGCTAGCAGTATATCAAAGATCAACAAATGAGTACAGTATTGCCCAGGTATTTCTGGTTAATTGTATTCTTCTTTCTATCTTTTCCAAAGTACAAATGGTCCTCTGGTTTCCCTTATTGCTTCTTTCCAGTGGAGAGATGAACTAAAAGACACATGCTATTCTTTGAAACTTTCCCCCATGATTTCCACTGCTGTGTCAACAAAGGTTCCTTCTATCAATGTGGGTTGCTGGTAGACAAAATGTGGCTATATACATTTGGAGAAATGCAAAACCCAAAGCTGACAGAAATGTAAAATATATTCCAAGTGTTAGGGGCTGCAATGGCTGAGTGCTTCAGAAGCTTGCCTTGTTAGCTGGAAGGCTGGCAAGTTGACAGTTTGAGACCTGGGTACTGCATGAGAGATTGTGCACCTGTCTCTGTCCCAGCTCTTGGGGACATGAAAGGAGCCTTATTTGGGCATCCCCTGAACAGTTTCTTCTACAAAAATCCTTTCAACCCAGAATAATTTCTGACACAAAATTATTATTATAGGGGGTTGATTCAAAGTTTTTACATTTCCACAGAGAGATCTGATTTTCTGTGGATGTAGCTGAAGATCTCAATCTCCCCTATGTCACCTGGAGGATCCTGAATAGACTGAGGGTTGGCGTCCCAAAATGCAAGACCAACATGATCAAGTGGGGACTGCTGGTGGACAATGACACACAGTGTGAATGTGGAGAGACACAGAGAGTGGCTCATTTCTGGTCTACAGACTGCTGCCAGAGACATGTACTGAGGAGGACTTGCATTTGGGTAATGCCAAAGCGAAGAAAGTGGCTTTATTTTGCCAGTTCAGGGTTTGATCAGGACATGAAAGAGGAAGAAGAACCAACCTTGGAAGGAAGGACTACAATTCACAGGCCTCCCATTCAATAGATCACATCCCAATTTAGTGGGAAATCCATACAAATCTTCAGAGGTGTGAACAATGCAAACTGTGATGCACAAATAGCCAGAAGGTATTGAACAAGGTTGTGTGCTTGCAACTCAGGGAAGTCATTTTCTCTCCCTAGTCAGTAGACTTCTTGGTGCTGGGCATGGAGATAAATCTATCCCTAATTAGGATCACACACTTATGCAGAAAGAAGCAACCCAAGCAGGAATGCAGAGTGTGTAGTCATTTGGGTCTTGCACTTTCTCACTTTTTATGCAGATGTGTGGCAAATGCATGCACTAGAGAAAACAGCATAAAATGCACATAGGGTTCTTGAGATGATATCTCACTATGTTGAGATGGCCAGTCTTACCTGGAATCCTGTTAATAACAGGGTTCCTACGCGTTCCTCTTCTATTTTCACCTCCCCCAATTCTACTGGTTGCACTCCCATTATCATTAAAAAAATAATTTTATTCAGTTGAACTTCCGGTAGTTGCTTGACTATTGAGAAATGGCCTTTTAACGGATACGTCTTGTACTTTTCTTATAAGTTTTTCAACCACTGTTAAATTCAATATAATGCAATAATTTGTTTATTTTAATGATACATTTGTCAGTTCTTAATCTGTGTCTTCTTGTTTTTACTCTTGTTCTGAACTTGAGTTCTATTTCTTGAGATTAATGGAGTGTAAAACAAGGAACAAATATTTGATGCTGTATAAGCTACAGTTGGTGAACCAGACTTCTCAGACTGTTGGCCCACAAAGTTTGCATCCTTGCTTTTCAATATGTTAGGGCCATCTTCATCTTTGTAAAAAGGCCATGAAGGCAATTTCCTTACACTTCATAAATGACAGGGCCCTCAGACATAGAGCTGGCCTTGCTACAGCTGCATTGCTATCCTGCTCATCTGATTAACATAAACCTAGTGGAAGCAATCACAAAACAAATTCCACGAGCGGCATTGTGCCCTGGTTTCAGGAGAGACATGGTGGCTTAGTGGTTAAGACGCTGATCTTGATGACTGGAAGGTTGGAAGGCCAGCAATTCGAAACCCAAATGCTGTATGATGGAGTGAGCTCCAGTTGTCTGCCCTGGCTCCTGCCAACCTAGCAGTTTGAAAGCAAGAAATTGCAAATAGATAAATAGGTACCGCTTCAGCAGGAAAGGTAACAGTGTTCTTTGTGCTCCAGAGTCCAGTCATGCCTTTCTTTATTTGTGCCAGTGGCACCACCAGCATATAATAACATACAAAGCTAAAATTAACATATCTAAAATGAAAAGGAATTAAAAGAACAAGATGACATCTGCCCAATTTTGGGCCGGCTCAACAGCATTTCCTCTTGCCAATATAAGGTCTTTCCTCAGTGCATGTTGAAGGGCATTGTGTGCATTGTATCATATGGGTGATTTTTTGCTCTTCGCCACATTCACACAGGCTACCAGCTACAGGGAAATCCCACTTTCTCATATTAGCCCTTGATCTTCCTACCCTGGCATGCAGTCTGTTTAAAGCTTTCCAACACAGGCCATGATTGTTCTTGGGCAAGCAGTAGAGAGTCCTGTGGTTCTGCTCAGTTATCTGGTAGCTCCTTGCTTGCCTTCCAATGTGCTATGGCGGTCTGTGGGGGCTGGTTGTTCGGAGGGGCAGAAGTTGTGAGGAAGCTATGCCTTGATTTCAGTCTCTGCTTTGGTGGTTGGTGATCAAACAGCAGGTGTGTTTCTGAGGGTCTTGCTTTTACCCATTCTTTCTGAGCAGCACTTTCTCAGCAAAATGTTAGTGGAAGGATGCCAGCTAAGTAATGCACTTTTTGTATTGGAGTTGTTTTTAGGCATCCTGTGACCTGCCACATGATCACAAAAATGTCTGCAGATGTAGACAGCACAGGCTCTTTGGCTGTAAGTGGGGATAAGTACTGCTCACTACAGTTGGCCACGACAGGCTTTTGAGCAAGGGAGACCTTTACCTTTACTGTATGCCAATGAAAATGACCCTGACAGTTCACCACATCACTGTAGGCGAGAGCTACATTGATACAGCAGTTCCTGATACGAAGCTCAGTGGAGATGACTGGCTTCGTGATTCCCACCCTAGATCAACTGAACTGGCTGGGTACATTTTAAAAATACAAATGGAAATAATTGTGCCAAGCTATGGCTGGATAAGAGGCATTTTGTATAAGCCACAGACAAACAGCCTGCTGTATCCATACATCGAACTAACTTTCCCTTTGAGTTGCTATTTTCTGTTGCTTAGTGCTCTCCAACTGAAGATCTATTGTAATGTTCAGCTATTATCATTTTAATATCTATACCGAATGCTCTCTTGCTGCAATTATTGCTGTAGCCACTTTCCAAAGGGTAATTACTTGATAGCATTTTAAAAAATATATATCACAGAAAGTACGCTTATGAGCTGTTCCAGATAAATAACCTGGAAGATCACCCAGTAAAATGAGGCAGGCTTTACAAAGTTTGCTTAGAGTTGCATGAAATGATATTGCAGGTAACTCACAAGAAACTTAGGCACATATTTATGTGAGACACGAGAACAAAATAATTAAAATTTAGGTGCAACTGCAAAGGCCCAAGTGGCTAAGACACTGAATAGAAGGCGGGAGGTCAGCAGTTCGATTCCTGAGTACTACAGGATGGAATTAGTTCCTGTCTTTTGTCCCAGGTCCTGCCAACCTAGCAGTTCGAAAGCAAGAAATTGCAAATAGATAAATAGGGATCCCTTCAGCGGGAAGGTGAACAGTGTTCTGTGCACTCCACTGTCAAGTCATGCCTGCCACATGACCACGGAAATGTCTGCAGAAGCAGACTCTTTGGTGTTGAAACAGAGATGAGCACTGAACCCTACAGTTGGATATGACTGGCAAGGGAAACATTTACCTTTACCTTTACCCTTCCATTCAAAAGACACCTTTTTTCATAGATGTCACAAATGCTACAAAAGATGCCCAACATTTTTTTAAAAAAAATTCTAAGATATTCAAAAACCTTCATATGATTTCAAAAATTGAATTATTTCCTGAGTGAAACAGAAAGAAAGGAAGGGACACGGAACATAGGCAGATATGGTGTACTGCAGCCAAAACATAGTTGAATCAGCCTTCCAGGGTTGGTAAAAGGAGTAACCAGCACTTGGGGGGGGGGGAATGCTAATTAACTTGTGAAGTGCCCAGAGAGTGTACTAAGTGCTGCCGTTTCTTCTTCCATGTCTGGTCCAGACGTGAAACTGCCAAAATGGTGAGTTCATTCTGCAGTTCCTTTCGCCTGACCTAGTGTGAGAAATATTAGCTGCCACAAGGTTTCCCCATTGCCCGGAGAAGGCGATTGTGGTTCAAAACTATCTTCAAGGAAGTTTTATATTTAAAAATAAATATATGAAGACGCTTTTCTTTTACTAACGGATTTAGAGGAATTGAATTTAGAGGAAAATATGAAAGAGTTATTGTCCATTTTCTTAACATTGGCGAGACAACAAGTAGCCAGAAATTGGAAAGGTGACATGAATTTAGAAATTGGTAAATGGTATGCTGATGCTTGGGACATGGCATTAAATGAAAAATTAACATGGGGATTAAATATAAAAAGGGGGTTAATAAAACAAAATAGATTTTGGGACATTTGGAAACCTTTTTTGCAACACACATTGATGGATAATAAAGGAGAAAAACCTGCACCGAATACAATGTATTTTTGGCGGAATGAATGAGCTGTAAAAGGAGTGGCTGGTAGACTCAAGGACTTTAGTGCACTGGGTGGTAGGAACCATGTATAAAACAATAAAGTAGTAACATTGTGGTGAAAGAGGGTAGTTGATACAAAGGTGAAAATATATAGTATAGTAATTGTATAGAAAACAGCTAATGTAATATGAGATTATATTATACTATATTGACTTGCATTTTTCTTTCTCTTTTTTTCTTTTTTCCTCTTTATCTTTAAGGCTGTAAGATGTACTTGGGAACTATTTCTTTTTTGTATGTAACTGGTTTTTTCCTCTCTTTCTGTTCTGTTGTTTGTTTGTTTTGTTACTTTTTTAAAATATTGTTAAGATAAAAAAAAATAAAAAAAGAAGAAGCTTTTCATTGGTACTCCACAAGTGGGCACAGTTATAATATTAATGAGGCTTGGGAACAGACGATTTTGCAATCCCTGCCCTTCCAGCTTTAATCCATTAGTAGGTATAGATTCAGCAACAGTTAACACAGTTGGTCAAAACTGCTTGAGTGGAAAATTGATCTCAGGCAGAGCGTTAGTGGGTTTGCTTGATATGTTTTTAGTGCTTTGAACTTTTGCTCTTCAATACTGTGAATCCAGCCCTCTTCCTCCCTTGTTAAACTCACATCTCCTAGTGAAATATCCTAAGCATCGCTTGGGAGATGAATTTTATGCTTTATGTCCTTCAATTTTAATCAAATTTTATAGATCGACATATATGAAGAGCATTACTTGTAATCAGTGCCATGTGCCTACTGTTGAGATATGTAAAGAAATATTCCTTAATAACACGGTTTCCCAACCTAAGGCCCACGGGCAAGATCCGGCCCGCAGTGCCATTTCACGTGGCCCCCACCCCTCCAAGGGCATTCAAGAAACAAAATGGCCACCCATTTGAAGCTGTTGGGACAAAATGGCAACCCCCATAATGCAGGCAGGGCAAAATGGGCATCTGGCCCTCAAAGCTGACTGAGAGAGCATGACCCAACCCATGGCCTGAAAAGGTTGGGAACACCTGCTCTAGAACATTGTTTCCCAAACTTTGGTTTTTGGACATCAATTCCCAGAAGCCTAAGCACTGATCAGCCAATATACCGACTTAGCCTTCTGGAAACTGAAGTCCCCCTGTGGGGCGGTGGCCTCATGTTGGGAAACACTGTTCTAGAATCTAGACAGTGTGCCTAGATCACAGGGGTGTGAAGCCTCCAGAGAACTGGAAGCCATGTGCATTGCTCCCAGCAATCTGGAGGTTTGGAGAGCTGGATCGACTTCCGTAACCCCCACATCATCCCAAATGTTCTTGTATTTAAATTAAAAAAGCTTCCTAGTGTCCTCCAGTGCCCCTCTCTCTATACCTACGGGACAATTGTTGTCCTGCTCATCTAGTCTATTTTCTAGACTACAAAATGCACCATTTTTGGTGGCAAAATTAACTAACGGCATCATGCAGAAGCAAGAATTTTCTTGTATGACAGAAAAGCGATGGCCTGGATGTGACAGGGCAAATGGCATTCAAGCAGGCAATCTGTCTTCTTGATCCATGCAAAGTCTGTTGATGTGGCCACTGGGGTTGGGGAGCAAACAAACGAAAACCATTTCCCCCACTGATGTTGAGAGAAATTACTTCAGCTCAGTTTAGAATCAGCCAGGAATTTCACATTTTTTTCTTTCACATAACTCTTAGACAGGGCCATAGCCAGGATTCTAGATGGGGATGAGCATTTTTTTTTCAGGATTGGCAACAATGTCATATATATATATATATATATATATATATATATATATATATATATGGAGTGGTGGGCAGTGACCTGGCCAGGGTGGTGGTGGAATTGTGTGGCTGTCGGGCGGGGTGGTGGTGGCAGAATTGTGTAGCCTTTTGGGCGGATAGGTGGTAGAATTGGGTGTCCACACCCACCTCCCTGCCCTGCCCCACCCACCTCCCTGCTCTGTCCCACCCACTTCCCTGCCCACCTCCTTTCTTTCACTTCCAAGCCCAGGTGGCCTTGCGGAGTGGAGTGAGAGTCGATGGCCCAGGAGCAGCAGCCTGGCCTTGGTGTGGCTGCCTTGGCGCCTCCCCTGGGGACTGGGGTCCCTCCCACTCCCCCTGCATGCCATGTTGCGCACACTGCCATGCTGGGAGGAGGAGGAGAAAGTGCAGCTGGGCCCAGCAGCATGGCCACAATGCCGCCGCTATAGCCTGGACTGGGCACTCTCCTTTGCATCAGCCTGAGTGGAGGAGGAGGGAAAAACTAAAAGCTGCTGCCCAATGCCCTGTGGCTGCTGCCTCCTCCCCAGGGTAAGTGACTCTGTGTGTGTGAGAGAGAGAGGGGGGGGGAGAGGTTTAGCAGGAGGGCAGGGGGTGGCCTGCTGTGTGTGTGTGTGTGTGTGTGTGTGTGTGTGTGTACATGTGGCTCTTTGGCTGTAATCAGAGATCAACACTGAACTCTAGAGTTGGATATGACTGGCTTTCAAGCAAGGGTAACATTTACCTTTAAGGTTTTGGCCATGGTTAGTTGTAAGTGTTTAGTAAAGTTAAAGGCCATCCTTGCTCAAAAGCCAGTCATATCTGACTCTAGGACTGCAGTGCTCATCTCCATTTACAGCCAAAGACCCAGTGCAGCCTGTGTTTGTCATGCCATATTGCAGGCATGACGTAGGCTCCACCCATGATGTAGGCTCTGCCCACGACATAGGCTCTGCCCATGGTGTGGTAGCAAAATTGTTTTGCTGCTCACCACTGTATATATGTCATATATATAAGCAGCTAGGAGTTTGATGGTGAGCAAACTGCTAACCCAGGGTGGGCAACGCCCACCCTGGCCACACCCTGGCTATGGCCCTGCTCTTAGAGAACAAAGGCTTGACTTTACTCATGAGTTGGTTCATATTGAGTATTGAAGTGCAACCCCAGCATGCAATGAATGCTAGTACAATAACCAAAGGGACAGAAATACTAGCTTAAACGAAAGGAAGTTGTTTTATATTGTTTGTCCCTAAGCAAGCAATTGGTGTTTCCTGTCTCTCTGCCCCTATGGTTCATCTCACCTATTTGCATGTATTAAGGCTTTGCATGTTCTGGGCGTCTCTCTCTTGTTTTTGTGCCTTTCAAAGAGGAAATATGTCTATTTGAGCTCCTCCATTTTTGTGGGCTACATGGCAGGCCTAAAAGACTTAAAAGACCTAAAGACTTTACTTTAACTGTACTTCTTTCTAAAAGCAATCTCACCAAGAATCCTGAGCACATGCAATGGTGGGCAGCAGCAGTTCAGACCGGTTCTACCAAACCGGTAGTAAAAATCCCGGGTGGTATCCCGGGGGGTGGGGGGTGGGAGTAACCCTCCTGGGAGACCACTGTGGATGGTTACTTTTTTTGGAGGCGAGCAGTTCAGTCGCCTCTCCGACCATCCTTCCTTGCAGCCCAAAATGTTTGCTTGTTAGTGCGCATGTGTCAAATCATCATTTGACGAATGCACACTGAATACTGGAGGCGTGCATGTGTCAAATGGTATTTTGACACATGCGCACTTACGAGCAGCCATTTTGAGCTGCAAGGAAGGGTGCAGCGGCTGGCTGTTGAAGCCCTCAGCGGCATCTTTGGAGAAGCGGCGGCGGCCTTCCCTCAACCGTCGACTGCCAATGCTGCTCCCTCACTGCCACCAAGCCAGGCCATGGTGCACTGCCAGGCCAAGCCAGGCCATGCTGCCGGGCCAGGCTACGCTGCTGGGCCTAGCTAGGCCAGGCTAGGCCGCGCCGCAGCACCACTCCTGTTGCTGCCTGCCTGCTGCTCCCTGACCCCAGGCAGGGTAAGTGACTAGGGTTTGTGTTTGTGGGTGTTTAAAACACTGTGTTTTATGTAGTGTGCTTTTATTTCTATTTAATGTCTATTTTAATCTGTATTTTTATGTTTTTTATTTCTATTCAGTGTCTAATTTGTATTTTTATGTTGTTATTTCTATTTAATGTCTATTTAATTTGCATTTTTATGTGTACTGCATTTTTATTTTATTTTTATTTTATTTTTTTACTTTGGCTCCACCCACATCATTGGCTCCACCCACGACATCATGACATCATGATATTGGTTCTGCCCACGATGTTGGCTCCGCCCACAATGTGGTAGTAAATTTTTTGACTGCCCACCACTGAGCACATGTATAATTCTCTGACCCAATTGTGAATAAATGATATTTTGTTCTTTCTCTAAGCATCTAGTGCAAGCGTATTCATTGGCTGGGATAAACAGAGAAAGCTTGGGAAAACTTGCATTCAATCTATAATTTGCCTAAAATCTGCCTTGCATTACTGTGCAGATGCTAAATATAACTTAACCATTTATTCCAGAAAGCTGGTGCATATACATAGGGGCACCTTGCCCTGCAGCTTTACAATTTTCATTAGGTGTCTTTCAAAATCTGACTCCTGTTGGAGTCACAACTGATCCAACTACTCACAGTTAAGATGGACAGACAGACAGACAGAAGCTCTTCCTGAATCAATCTAACTATCTCCTGCACTTCTCCCAATATTGGCATAGAAAGTACCAATGGCAAAGGAAGCCAGGAAATCCATAACTAGTGGGCATTTTCTTGTATAACAAACTACCGTTGGTGGTTCGTCAAGTAATGTTTCCTCAGAAAGATGCTAAAACATGAAGTCTTTAGATCTGCTTTTAATGGCATAAAATCTGAAACATGTGAACACTTCTTGTAGCATTTACCATAGATTTTAGGTTTAGGTGGTTAAAACGACAGTGTCAGGTTTTAATTTTTAATATCATTATCTTCATGACAGCAAAGGATATTATGCCATTGTTCATGATGACTTTGCATGTCTATTTCTTGACAATTTAACATATTTAAATCATGGATTTTGTCATTGTTGTTGTTCATAATATGATACCCCAGCTATTTGTACACCACCCAGAGAATGCTTGTTCTCCATGTGGTGGTGTAACAACAGCAACAACAAAAGACAGCAGAAATTCAGTAAAGGGTTTAATGGTCTAGGATGGAGTTCTGTAGGAAGCACTGGAAGGATTATAGGTTCTGAGGAAGCACATTCTAGAGATGTAACTTGGCTGGGAAGCTGTTTGCATCTGAGGAATGAGCAACTCTTGATCTTTCCTCTACTGCTGCTTATTTGTATTGCTTTTATTGCATTTTAGCAAGTATTTATTTTATTTTTATTTTATTTATTTAAATGATCAATCAGGGATCCATCAAATTAGCTATTTGTGACTTATTTTAGACATGTGATTTCATATTTTATTTATTTATTTATTTATTTATTTATTTATTGTTTACATTTGTATGCTGCCTTACTCGCAAAGTGACTCAGGGCAGCTGACATAATATTACAGACAATCGTCAGGACCACAACAATCCAATAAATTCATCAATAAGACATAGTTAAACATGTCCCGCCAGCCAAATTTTTACACCCTTCCTACTGGGCAGCAGCTCTGTCTGGAGGCACAACTCAGTTGGCAGGAGGTTCCACAGGGACGGAGTGGAGACAGAGAAGGCCCTCCTTCTAGTGCTAGAGAGATGTGCCTCTCTAGCTGATGGAACAATAAGAGAGCCTCTCCGATCTGTCCTGGTGGGACAGACAGATGTTCTCGGGGTGAAGTGGTCTCTTAAGTATCCTGGCCCACTAACATGTAGGGCTTTACGGTAATAACCAGCACCTTGAATTGCATCCAAAGGCACACTGGCAACCAGTGCAGCTCCTGAAGCAGTGGTGAGGCACGTGCATAAAGCCTGCAGCCCATCACCACCTGAGCAGCCACATTCTGGACCAGTTGCAGCCTCTGAATGGTCATCAAGGGCAGCCTCATGTAGAGCGCATTACAATAGTCAAGTCTGGAGGTGACCAGAGCATTTGTGATCATGAGCATGATGTGCATGATGACAATGACCAGGATGATATTAACACTAGCAAATCATTTGCAGTTTCTTTTTGTTAGCATAAAACATCAGGATGAAGTGTTGTGTCACCACTGAAATGTCTCCTTTATGCCAAGAGATATAATGAGTTACAATAACCAGACCTTTTGGAAATGGAACCTTTATCTTTAGATTAATTTGAGAAGGGAAGGGATTTCAAGATATAGATGCTGATTGCCATTAGGAATAGGATTGTTGTAATTTGTGCACTTCCAGTCCCAGAAGTCATGTAGAATCCCTCAAGCAGACATTGGGGCCCAGGAAGTATAATCCCAGTTGTTAGTTTTAGAGATGCTAATTATTAGTTGTTTCCTCTTCCCAGACCAGGATGAACAACTGACTCATTCTTCTCCACAGCTGTGAGGACTACTGTGGTTTCTTGTGGTTCTCAAATCTTCCTCACAAATAGCCTTGATGTTTCTGTGCAAAATAAATAAATAAATGGGATTCTTCCCAAAATTTATGCAAACTAGAAGGGCTACTCTTTAGTCTTTTTACATTTGATAGCTTTTTGAACCACAACCGGGTGTACCCTGGTAACATCAAACTTGTGTTGCTGGCTAATCTTTCGCACACTAGGTCAAGCAAAAGGAACTGCAGAATGAACTCACCAAAAGGTGCCTTCATTATAACAGTTTCATGTCTGGCCTAGACACGGAAGAAGAAGAAGAACCATCAGGTTGGCTCTTTTAAATTTTCTTGATCTTCTGCAGTTGTGATGTATACAAATTTTTATTTTCAAGAGGAAAGGATACTATGTGAAATATAGAAATCCTGAACTAAAGTCAATTGACCTGCTCTTGGTAAGAGGTGAAGTATCTTGTCTGGCTATCAAATTCTTCTTCAAGTCATCTCAATAGGTCATGGCCACCAAGGTTGCTAATGAACAATTTTGTGATTATACATCAATGTCCAGTATCACTGTAATTCTGCAATGTGCAATGTCACTGCAGTGCTCCATGGCTTGCTGATATCTACCCAGTGTGATGAACACCAATCTGTATCTGAACTCAGATTGCCTTCCAACATGTTATTCGATGAATCTCATTACTCCAAGGTGACATTAACAACTCATAAAAGGTCATCTCAACTTGGCCACCACAATTACTTTCATCTTTGTGCAGGCGGTGCCAAGAAGTTCCTGAAGGAAGCTCAGTGGTTTGAACTTCTTCAAGGGAAAGTGTTCAGGAAACATAATCAAGAATATAAATGTTTTCTTCTTAATTGGGTAGTATGGATTGTCTTCTGCCACCCCCAGCCCTTTTCTTTGTTACTGGAAAGTGGTATGAGTAGATTTTCCAGAGTGGTGCTATAAAAAATAAAGATGATTGATTAATTCAATACACCTAGAAGTAGGAAATGCCTTCCAGGAAATTTTAGAGAAAATGTATAGCATTCTACAAATAGACCCAGTTTAGCATATGTGTATTATTCCTATCTCAGCTCTGACATTTATTTTATTTCATTTTACTTTGTTTTATTTTGTTTTGTTTTGTTTTATCACCCCTTTTCAGTATACAAAGATCCCTCTGGCAACAATCAGCAATCATAAAATGTATAAAAACACTACAAACAAATTAAAACACATTAACCATCCTGAGCATTTCTATTGCTCTTTCCAAAGTATTCCAAGTATTTCATGTACATTATCTTTCACTATAACATGAAAATGGCCTTGAATGCTAGGCAAACATGATCATCAATTTTTTATGGGGGGAAATGGAGGGGAATGTCTAACTTAGGGACTGCATCCCTTGAATGTGTGTGTGGAGTGTCAAGGTGAACCCCATGTTGGCATCTTGCCATGTTGAAAATATTGCAGGGACTCTCCAGTGATGGAAAGTTCTCACCTCCTGTGTGAGAATAAACAACAAACACATTTGTCATTTTGCTTTCCAGGTTTTGTCCAAAATGGTCCCACGCAAAACAAGTACTGTTTCCTTTTGTGAAAATAAGCATAAACACCCACAACTAGCATAAGAGATAGACTGACAGATTAAAACTATCAAGAACACAAACAACCCATCCAGTGCTACTGTATTTGCAAGAAGGCAATGTTTATTATATTTTTCCAATACTGCATATTTAAGGAGTTGTGGTGCCTCAGTGGTTAAGAAGCTTGCATTGTTAGCTGGAAGACTGGCAAATCAGCAGTTCAAGACCCAAGTACAGCATGATGGATTGAGTGCCTGTCTCTGTCCCAGCTCTTGGGTACATGAAAGGAGCCTCATTTGGGTGTTCCCTGAGTGGAGTTTCTTCCGCAAAAATCCTTTCAACCTAGAATAATTTCTGACATAAAATTATTATTATTAATTTACACAAACTTTTGTTAAACTGTAACTTTTATGTGTGAATGTGCTCCTCCCATACCTCTGCCAATCAAAACCCACCCCTCCACCTAAAGCATTTCCTCATCCCTAAAATTATGTCTGTCTCTGGGATACTAGATTAAGTGCAATGTTGGTGACACCCAAACTCCCCTGACTTTGCCTTTCCCCATCCAAAATAGACTCTCCAGGGCTTCAATTTGTTTTGAGTCAACATCTGAAATACTAACTTTTCTTTATCCTTAGTGCTGTGCCTTCATTGTACAGCTATTGGGAGGGAAAACAAGGCCAATGGGCTTCATATTCTCCTTCTATATTTCCCTCTCAACCTTTAAAGTGTCTAGTCACCATGGAACTGAGATGTCTGAGAAAGGCTGCTGGAGTGACTAGAAGAGATAAAATCAGGAATGAGATTATAGGGGAAATAATTGGAATGAAACCAATCTTAAACTGCATACAGAGACAACAAATAAAGTGATTTGCCCAATTGGAGAGAATTTCTTGGAATTTCATACCCTACAAAGCCTGTGTGGGAAGACAAGGACAAAGTACCTGCCTTGACTCCTGAAGAAGAAGAGGAGGAGGAGGAGGAGGAGGAGAAGGAGAAGGAGAAGGAGAAGGAGAAGAAGAAGAAGAAGAAGAAGAAGAAGAAGAAGAAGAAGAAGAAGAAGAAGAAGAAGAAGAAGATATGTGAGAGTTCCACAGGTCTCACCCCTTCTGTCCCTGTGCAAAATAATCACCAAAATAACTCTAGGAATCAAAACTTGGGAAAGGCCATTTCATGACACTGTTTCTCCTCAAAGTCCTGGCTCTATTTTGCAAGGTTTTGGTCAAATCACCCAAGCCTCCTGAAAATAAAAAAGGGCCATAGAAAGAAGAGAAAGAATGGTGCAGGTACCTTCTCAGATAATCAGATCTCTCTGTGGAAATGAAAATGCCCATGTATCACAAAGAACAAATGTAAAAGCTTTGAATCAACCCTCTTATGTTTGTTGAATCCACCACCTGGAAAATCTCAGTTTATTTTGACACAGTACAATCTTGTTGTGTGATCTTTGCTGCAGGAGGAAAACAATTATTCCAGCCCATTTTTCTACTTGGTTTTCACAGTTAGTTAACAACAAGATGGGCCTGCACATAACATACATGGCGGCCTTAAAAAAAGAAAAAAGTGTATGCAATCAATCATGGGTGTGGAGTAAAAATTTATTTCCAATTGCAATCAATGGATTGTTTACCATTATGCACATTGTGTATATTTTCTCCTTGGGTACTTTTTGGATTGATGGCACAGAAAAGTGAAATGACTGTGAAACTAGTTGGTCTCAGCTCCATGACAGGTGGGAAAGTTTGTAAAACTTTACACAAAAGAAAGACAAATGGGGAGGGAAATATATAAAAACTCTTTAAGATATTGCATAGAAGCTGATTAGAAGGCCATTTAAAGATAAAAGTAAAGTTCTCTCTTGCTCCCAAGCCAGTCTGACCTTAGGGGATGGTTCTCATCAATATTTACAGCTTATAAAGCCAGCACTGTCTGCATGTGCAGATTTTTCCATGGTCATGTGGCTGGCATGACTAGATGTCAAAACACTACCAAAGCAGTACCTATCTATCTACTTGCAATTTCTTGCTTTTGAACTGTTTGGTTGGCAGGAGCTGAGATAGATGATAGACGCTCACCCTGTTGCACAGCTCTCGGGTTTAGAACTGCTGACTTGCGGGTCATCTGGTTGTCAAGCTGAATGTCGTAACCACTAAGCCATTGTGGTCTTTTGCCTCACTCTAAATTCCTTAAGGGCCTTTCCTCCATACTTTCCTTCATATTTGAAGGCAGATTTTCCAGGTTCATTTCAAATTTGACTATTATTCCACCACTTGTCTCCCAATTTGTCCTTATCAGTCTCCCAATTTGCTCTTTAGAAGAAAATATTCTATATTGGTACTCATGTAACAATAATAATTGTGTGCCCTTTCCAGAGTTTCCTACACAAAAGAGTGCACAAAAGTGGTTTACTTTCCCTACTTTTGGGGGCATCTTGGGCTTGTTCAGCTTGCTTAGGAATATACAAGCTGGGTTCTCCCAGAAGGTAAAATGAGGTAGGTAGCCCTTGCTCAATGACTCTAGGATTCAGTGCTCATCTCTGTTTACAACCAAAGAGCCAGCACTGCCTACATCTTCAGATGTTTCCATGGACATGTGGCAGGCATGCCTAGACACCAGAGTGCACAGAACACTGTTTACCTTCCCACCGAAGTGGTGCCTTTTTATCAACTTGCAATTTCTTGCTTTCAAACTGCTCGGTTGGCAGAAGCTGGAACAGAGACAAGAGCTCTTTCTATGGTGCAAGCACACCTCTAATTCCTAACTCACAAACTTTTGAACCAGTATACATCTGTCTGTAATACTTTTTCAAACATACAGTCAAGATGTTTGCAATTGATTTCCTCCTGAAATAAAAGATTTTGGCTGCATTTTGTAGAGTGATCCATTTTATGCACACCTTTCTTGAAGATACTCAAATTTTTGCACAGATTCCCCCAATTTTTGCAGTGCATTTCTAAGTTTGGGTAAGTCCTAACACTGATGCATAACTGCTTTCTGTCCAATGTCTAGATTTGAGGTCCATAAATTAGTTAAGATTGCAATGAAATGTGAAACAAATTCCTTCCCTAGCTCCTAAATTTTGCAGCAGGTCAGCAGAAGATGGTGAAGATACAGGTTCAAATGAATCTATGAATGGATATAATGGAACAAAATATAGTGGATCTTGTGGGACTTATCCTTAGGAACTGTATATAAAATGTTCAACTCCAATTTGAGCTCATACCCTCTCAACTATTCTTGCAATACGACTGAAAAAAGGCAGACCATTCTTTTCGTTTTCTCTTTAAATGTTTGCCAATTAAGTTCCTGCTTCAGAGTATAGAAGGATCCAGAAATCAAAGCGTGGAGTTGCAGATGACCTTTTAAAAGCTTCTGCAGAAAGGAGCTCTATTTATGAACGGAATTGTAACTAATGTCTCTCCTTAACGGCAAGCATCACCTTCTCCTGTCATTTTACAGTGACAAAGAGAAACAAAAAAGGCTTTAAAATCTGATATTCTATCAGGTGGTAATGGAATTGGCTTTCCTCCTTCCGGAGTGTTGGAGGCTGTGACTGCCCCATTGCTTTTGAAAATGCTTTTATCAGTGGTAGCATCCATTCAATTTCTATAGCTCTTTTTTTTCCCCAGGACAGGAGAGAAATAGCCAAAAACTCCTACTGGAGATGTGACTGATGGTCACTCTAGTGGCACATTATCATAGGAATTGTGGAGATCATCCAATGATAAAGATAATGTATATAACGCTTTAGGTAAAAGTCTCCCTTGCTTGAAAGCCAGTTGTATCTGATGCTAGGGTTTGGTGCTCATCTCTGTTTATAGCTACAACACCAGCACTATCTACATCTGCAGACATTTCCATGGTCATGTGGCAGGCATGACTAGATCCACGGAACACTTGCCTTTCACACCAAAGTGGTAACTATTTATCAACTTGCAATTTTTGCTTTCAAACTGTTAGGTTGGCAGGAGCTGGGACAGAGATAGGAGCTCACTCTGTCATGCAGCACTCAGGTCTTAAACTGCTAACCTGCCGTCCTTCCAGTCATCATGTTCAGTGTCTTTAACCACTAAGCCACTGCACTCCCATATAGCACTTTAGAATAATCCAAAATTATAGTGCTTCATTATCTCGTTTGGGTTCTGTTTACCAGGAACACCCTGAATATATGTATGCCGGTAGGTAGATAAATATTTATTTATGGTCACCTTTCCCTGATACTATAACAAGAAGGAAGGCCATGAGGTGGAGATGAAAAAATCTCAGTAGACTCCACAGCATTTCCTTTTCACTTTTGTTTCATAGAGATAACTATTGGTCATTTTGACCATATTACCACAGTCTGGGCAAGCTTGCATTGATAGTCCATTGTATTCCATGCAACGTTCCAGGTCCTAATGTTAACATATAAAGCCCTTAATGGTTTAGGACCACACTATCTGAGGGGACGTCTCTTCCCAAGGAACTGTACCCATTGCTCTTGAGCTCTTAACTATGCGTTGTCACACCTAAAGAAGTTTAAAAGGCTGTGAAAAGATCTTTCTCTGCCATGGCCCCCACCTGATGGAACAAGTTGCATGCGGAAATTAGATCTGCTTCCACACATATGGCATTTCATAAACAGCTAAAAACATTCATCTCACAACTAGCATTACGGTCTTAAGTAATTCAATTACAAATGTACAGGATTCCTCAATTAATAGACTCTATTATTTTCAACTTAATTTTAATCCAATTATTATTTGTTTTTGCTGATTGAGTTATATTTTGGCTGTGAGTAGAAAACGTAGCTTGTTAATTGGTGTAAGACTCTAAATTTATTAATGCCATCTAGCTATGTATTTTATTAATGTTGAGCATTTATTTTATTTTGTTTCGACTGCTTTGTTTTATATTATTGTTTTGTGGGCTGTTTCTTTCATTGTTGTAAGCCATGGTGACTTAGTGGTTAAGATGTTCTTGGACTTCAATTCCCAGAAGCCCAAGAACATCTGGAGAGCCAAGTTTGCTGACCCCCTGGTCTAAACTATAGTGCAGGGGTGCTTAACCAAAGGGCCATGGGCCAGATCTGGCCCCCAGCACCATTTCATGTGCCCCCCACCCATCCAAGGGTATTCAAGAAACAAAATGGCTGCCCCTTTGATGCTGTTGGGAGAAAATGGTCATCCCCATTGTGCAGGCAGGGTAAAATGGCTGTCTGGCCCTCAAAGCTGACTGAGAAAGTGTGACCCAGCCCCTGGCTGGAAAAGGTTGGGAACCCCTGCTATAGTGGTTAAAGATGACAATTGAAAGATACCTGTATTATGGAGAGAGAGAGAGAGAGAGAAATGGGGGGGGGGGATTTCTTCCTACTGCTTTGTGTTGGAGGATTGTGCCAGAGATGGCACTTTTAAATCTTGATAGCAAAGTTTTGAGATTTTTTTAACAAAAACACCCTAAAACTTTTGAAGGGCAGAAAGAGGGCAGCAGCAATAAATGGGGTCAATAAGACAGGGAAGCGGAGGCTGATCATTAATAATGAGAATGAGGCCAAGGAAGGTCATTGCCACTTCACAGCATAGGAAATATAATTGGGAATTCTCCACCACTTAGCCTGATCTTGAGCATTCAGTGTTTCCAACAAAGATTGGGGACCATTATTAACGAATGCTGTCTTCCCCCTTAAATATACCTTTGACTTCGATCAGACAAGCAATGGGGAATAATTGTAGCACAGGGAAAGAAGCAAAAGGTAAGATTTTTAAAAATGACAACAGTTCATTCTTTAGGTCCATGGCTTCCAGGTTCCACCCACATAGTGGATGCTATTCCACCAAGGTGGTAAAATGATTAATGACTTTCTTAATGTGCTGGTGATTTAGACAGGTGTACCTTATCACGTTTTCCAGAAATGGTAATTTAAGGTAAGGATGGGAAAGAGTCTAACCATTGCTGAGAGTTTGGTTCAAACATGCCATCACAACATGCTGGGGTAACCTGTAGAACAGTGGTGCCCCCGGGCCTTAGTGACCGGCTTCCTGAACCACATGATCGGCCCACAGCCCAAAAAGGTTTGGGCACCCCTGCTGTAGAGGATTCTACAAGCCCACTGAATTTCACCCAACATGTCCTTGAAAAAGAGAGAGGTTTGTGTCCGGGAGGACGGGGCAGTTCAAAACCAAGAAACAAAGCATTTTCCCTTCATCGGTATTCCATTCCATTTTGCACAAAATATTGCTACCTGAACCTAGCATCTTTCCCATTCGTGAAACACACATCCAGAAATCCTATTAGATCAGTCTGATGGATTGAAAAGATGTCTATAACCAATCCAGTACTTTCATATTTTATTAGCTCATGCTGCAAGACAATAGTTCTTGCAGTTGTACATTTTGCGAATTTACAGTCATCAGTCTTCAAAATGTACAAAAATTTCTCAGATACTGATACTGTAAGACTTGCCGCCGCCACCCCCAATGGACTCCTTCTCTCGCCTAGCCTGGCCCAGGGAGAGGAGCACAGCTATGCCAGGGGCTGGCGGCTTTAAGACCTGCCCCCCCCCCCCGGACTCCTTCTCTCATCCAATCCAGCCCAGAGAGAGGAACGCAGCTATGCCAGGGGCTGGCAGCTTTGAGACCTGCCACCCCCACCCCCAATGGACTCCTTCTCTCACCCGGCCTGGCCCAGGGAGAAGAGACATGGCTGAATGTCCTCCAGCTGGGAGGAGGAAGGGACACCAACTGCAGGAGGCAGCAGCTGACAAAATCTGTGCCGCCGCTTTACCGGACTCCTGACCAACATCCTTTGGCCAGAAAGAGGAGTTGGACTGTAGCCGCAGGTGGACGTTTTCACAATATAATGTTTTCTACTATGATGTGCGTTGTTCTACTGTATGATATTTATTGAACCTTATTGCTCGGTTACATTACATGCCATGGTATTTTGACTATACTGCAATATTGTATTGATGTATAATGTGTACTGACCTACTATATGGTATTTATTGTACTTTACTGTTTTGTTATACTGTATACTATTGTATTGTTTGCACTTTAATATTGATATTTGTGGACTCTGTGAGCTGCTCTGAGTCGGTTGCTACCGAGGAGAGTGGCATACAAATCTAATAAATAAATAAATAAAAATACCCTCTGCAAACATTGCTTATTACAGTGTTGACCAAAAATCAAAGTAAACAAGAGCAAGATTGACATCCTCCAGTCTAGGTTAGGCAGTTACCTTTCTAAACTGCATGTACCATTTGAAAGCAATATTACATTCAAAAATAGAGATATGGTGCTAAAAAACATCTTCAGTTGCATTGATGGGAACATCCAACTTCACCCCCAAATATACAGTCTTCCCTGAAGATACAGCGTGTATGTGTTTTTCTCACTGTTTCATTCAAGGCCCACAATACTTCACTCTTTGCTTTTACGACCACTCAGTAAATGGAATACATTTTCTGTTAGCTAAATACTTCTGTGGCAATACTTCACACAATAGTCCTATCAGCTGTAAAAATGCTGTGGCAGTGACCTTTCCCTTCAGCATTCATCATGCTTAATATGGACATTCTATGGCATCACAGGTTTCCAGCCTATGGTTGAAGTTGCAGTGAGATAATTCATGTGAACAGCCTTCTACTCACATACCACTCAGAATGCTTTATATCAGGCTAAGAATATGGTGCAATTAAAAACAAAACAACAATTTAAAAAACTTAGCTGCAGGACAACCGTTTCAGTTTTAAGAATGCAACCACAAAGCCAAAAATTAATTTAGAAATCCAACTGAAGATCAGCAGAAGAATTAAAAGCTAAGCATTTGATGAAATAAACACATCTTCAATTTCTACAATTTCTGCAGATTGGTATCTTAATGGATGTTCACCGGGAGAGATGATTGCACTACTTTTTCTGACTCAGATTCATTTGTAAAATATTAAATACATATTCTGTCTTCTCAGATTTATTCCCAGTTATGGATTTTGTACAATGAAGATTTTCAGAGAAATGACATGATAAAGCATTAAAATACCTTTCTGGTAATCTTTAATATTATTGTTTTTGTAATAAATAGATTAGTTTAGGAGCTTAAATTTTTTTAAAAAATGTCCCTGAACTGTGAACTTTAACCATGACTTTAGCTGCCCCTGTGCATTTTCCCCAAGTCAAGACACATAGCACCTAAAAACCACCTTTCTCTGTCCCTAGAAGTTAAGATGCATAGAAAAAAGGTAAATAGCAGTTTAGTCCCACTTTACAATAACTCTGCCACCTGAGGCTGCTGTCTCATTTTGCCTAGTGGAACAGACACAAGAGAACTATGTCTCTAAATAGACCCAACCCTGGAAAAACAAAATCACAAGAATTGGCACACAAGGAGAAAACACAAATAAAAGCAATTACTGGTACATGGGTTGAAGAAGAAGAAGAAGAAGAAGAAGAAGAAGAAGAAGAAGAAGAAGAAGAAGAAGAAGAAGAAGAAGAAGAAGACCCCTTTTTTTAAAAAAAATAATAATTTCAGTACCTTAATTAGAGCCTATTTTCAACATCCATGAAGCAGTGGAAAAACTGTTTCCCAAGAAGTAAAGGGTATCCATCCTAGAAAGGAAACACCATTAAAATTGCTATTAGAATTTTGATGGTTTCACTTCATTTTGCACAATATTAAAGTTAAAATGGCAAGACAAATGATTCATTCCCATTCAGAAGACAAAAGAAAAGACAGGGAAGTCTGAACGTTTTTATTATCTTCGTAATTGCAATCATCTGCACATTACTGAAATTATCTTTGAGGCAACCATCTCAGGATGAGATTACATGATTAGCAGAATCAAAGTTTTTCATGGACATTTTTCATACACTGCGACACAGATTGGAAACTGCATGTTTGGGGGTCAGGCGGAACTCTTTACATTTAGAAAAGTAGCCTCCAAAAACAACAACCAGTGCATTAATTAGCTAGTGAAAGTGAAAAATACTGCTGAATTTTTGGCGGTGTTACACCTTTTAATCTATTCCATTTTCAAGGCAAACCAAACATTGGGACAGTTTGCTCCACTGTTACAACATAAGGCAATACCAACTGACACAAAGAAACACCTCATACAAAGCCTATTAATTCCCACCTTATGTTACTAGTGCTAAATATGGACACTTACAACAAAACATAAACAAAAGTTGGTCGTCACTGAAATGAGATTCTGAGGAAGGCTGATGGAGCGACTAGCAGGGATAACTTCAGGAATGAGATTATAAGGAAAAGAATTGGAATAGAACCAGTCTTAAACTACATAAAAGAGACAAGAAATAAAGTGGTCTGCCCATTTGGGAGGAGTGTCTTGGATTCCATAGCAAGAGGGAAAAGACCAAGAGGAAGGTGGTGAGATAACATGAATTAAATATTACAATAACACCAAATACACCAATGGAGGCCACTAGAAGTGCCAGAGCAAGAACCCTGTATCTTCCTCAATACCCAAGTGGGCAAAAGAAGAAGTTTCCTTTTGATTTAGAAACATGAAGACTAGGGGTAGGGGAGAGACTTTGACCCTTTCTACATAGACATATAGCGGACTGCGGTGATATAGTGGTTAAGATGCTGAACTTAATGACTGGAAGGTCAGCTGGTCAGTTGTTTGAAACTCAAGTACTGCACAATGGAGTGAGCTCCTGTTTCTGTCCCAGCTCCTGCCAAACTAGCAGTTCGAAAGCAAGAAATTGCAAGTAGATAAATAGGGACCACTTCTAGGGGAAGATAAGCAGTGTTCCATGCACTCCAGTGTCTAGTCATGCCTGCCACATGTCCATGGAAACATCTGCAAATGCAGACTACACTAGCTTTCTGGCTGAAACAGAGATGAGCACTGAACCCTAGAGAAGGATGTGACTGGCTTACGAGTAAAGGTGACCTTTACCTTTCAGGATCTAGCCCACTCTTTCAGGCATATAGTTCACTCTTTCCGGTAGGTTGGTCAGATCTTGTGCACATGTCAATCAGGCCAATCTCCCCCAACCTGCCTGAACCCACCCCATTTTGAGGTTAATCAGGTAGTTCAACTTAATTGTTCCCACTCTATTTTATCCTTACATCAGCATATTTGCAAACTGGAAACAGGATAAAATATAGTGGTGGCAATAAAGCAGGGGTCCCCAACCTCCAGGCCATGGACTGGTACTGGGGCACAGGCTGTCCTGAACTGGGGTAGTAAAAATTTTGATAGCCCACCACTGGATGCAGGTATTACTGTATGTCAAACAGCATTTTCCTCCTCCCTCCTGACCTCAAAGGGACTGCAGTGGCTCAAGTGGGTAACATTCTGACTGGGAGGAGAAAAGTCAGCAGTTCAAAACCCGAGTACTGCATGATGGAATGAGTGCCCATCTCTGTCCCAACTCCCACCAACCTAGCAGTTCGAAAACAAGAAATTGCAAGTAGATAAATGGGTACCACTTTGGTGGGAGGGTAAACAGTGTTCCGTGTACTTTGGTGCCTAGGCATGCCTGCCATGTATCCATGGAAACATCTGCAAACACAGACAGGGCTGGCTCTTTGGTTATAAACAGAGATGAACACTGAACCCTAGAGTCTGATAAGATCTGGCTTTTGAGAAAGGGTGACTTCTACCTTTACCTTTTACCTGACCTCAAGTGACTTTTAGTGGATATGCCAGTTCTTTGTTTCAAAAAGTTACTTTAAAATAACCTTGTTATACTCAAAGGCTTTGAGAATACACACTGCAGATAATCTTGGCTCTACTGTATGCAGAAATCTGTGGACTTTACATTGCTTACTATAATAAAGGTAGAAGCATTAAAATGTAGATTTATCACAGGATGTAAGAATTTAATGGACTGAGAAGGAAAAAAAACCCCAAAACAAAACCTAAAACAATTGTGACTTTTTTTTTAGAATAACAAATTTATATCAGTGTAAGCTTTCGTGAATTCTCATCTCCTTCTGCATTGCCATCTATTTAAGCAATGTGTTTAGACAAGTGGATTACAGTCCGTGAAAATTCAAAGTGAAAGACATTTGTTCACCTCAAGGTGCTAGGATACATTTGTTCCTGTTGTTGCTGGAGCAGATTAACAAGGCTACCTTTGGAACGGAGCGAGTAACCAAAGAAAGAAGTAGTACTAAAGCAAACAGGTAAAGGACTCACCAAGTACACAAAATGCAGAAAGCCACAATACTTTGGTGCCTCTTAGACTGAAAAGACATTTATAGATTGTTATAGGTCAGTGATGGCAGACCTACTAGAGACTGAGTGCCCAAACTGCAACCAAAACCCACTTATTTATCTTTAAAAGTGCCAACACAGCAACAGGGGAGCAACAGGGAAGGGGCGGACTCTGTGCTGGGAGGAGGGAGGAAGCGCTCCCATTGGGCTGCTGGACAGATGGGTGGGGTGAACTCTGTGCTGAGGGAGGGAGGAAGCACTCCCATTGGGGTGCTGGGCAGAAGGATGGGGCAGACACCCTTCTGGGGTGACTGCCCACAGAGAGGCCTCTGAGTGCCACCTCTGGCACACATGCCATAGTTTTGCCACCACTGTTATAGGTGATCATTTGGACTGAATAAAAAAGGAAATACAGGGAGGAAGAAAACATTAATGGCTGAAGAAACTTGGAAACTGACTTAGACACAACACAATATCGTCTTCGAAGCTGCCATATCCAAAGCCAAATAGACCTGAGGGTGCCCAACCCATACCAGGAAGGGTACAATAAAATTAAGATGTCCATATTATTTTTTAAAAAATCAACTCATCTCCCTTGAAAAGACAGCATTGCTGGAAGAGAAATTTTGATGCTCTCATCCATATTCTCAGCTCTTACATTTTATGTGTCAGGTTCCCCAACAGTGACAACAGGAAAGACATGACAAACTGCACCAGTGATGGGATGTAACAGGTTCTCACCAGTTTGCCAGAACCGGCAGTAACTTTCCCCAGTGTCCCAGAGAACCGGTAGCAGCTTTTGGGGGGAACCACCTTTGGGGCTTACCTTTTCACTGGTTCCCCCACTGCACATGTGCACCAAGCACTTGGTGTGCATGCATATCTACAGTGCTTGGCACGTATGCAGGGCCTCCTTGCTTTTCTTGTGTTGTGGGTCGGTGGGTGGGTTGAGGTGTGTGTGTGTGTGTGTGTGTGTGTGTGTGTGTGTGTGTGTGTTTATTTTTATTTTATTATTATTTTTTATTATTTTTTCTTTGGCTCTGCCTATAAAGTCATGATGTCATGATGTTGGCTCCAAGAAAATAAACAAGTACCCCTTCAGCAGGAAAGGTAGCAGCATTCTATATGTTCGAGCACCTAGTCATGCCTGCCACATGACCATGGAAATGTCTGCAGACACAGAGGGTGCTGTCTCTTTGGCTGTAAACAGAGATGAGCACCGAATCCTAGATTCAGACATGGCTGCCTTTTGAGCAAGGGTAACTGTTACTTTATGATCAATGTCCTTCTGTCTATTAGTGACGTTTGCAGGATAATGCCATTCTCTGTGTAGGTAAACCAGCATCTCTCATGCCAAAGGTGACGGTCTCAGCAACCATGAGAGAAGTTTCCCCCAAAGTATTTGTAACTTGAAAGAGAAAGAGAAAGGGGAATGCAAATCCCTATGTTTGTGGTCACCCTCCAAGGAACACTCGGTTCCTGTTATGAGAAAAAGTGAAAATGAAAAAGCTCCTTCCTGATAAGGGAAAAAAAGCAGGCACAGGAGGAGAGAGTAATACAAGAAGAATCAAACTGGATCCGAGTTACTCTGATCAGAGGCTAGATCAATGTTCTGAGTACAGGCGTAATCAGCTGCACATAAGAAGCTTGGCTTTCTAAGCCACCGTTGGAAGGAGATTAAACGGAGAGGGAGAAACAGAGGTGGGGAGCAAAAATGGATTTGGGGAGTGTAATCCAACAGTGCAAGGTGAATTGGGAGACGTCTTACCAAGGCCTCTGTCAAGCAAGCAGAGATATGAGGTGACGCTAGACCAATGATGGGGGATGGCCAACCTTTGCGTTCCAGCTGTTCTTGGACTACAATTCCCAGAAGCGCTGATCAGCAAGTGTACTGATTTGGACTTCTGATAATTTAAGTCCAAGAACAGCTGGAGTGCCAAGGTTCACCACCACTGCTTTATGCTTATCCTCCTTTTTCCTTATGAAGGCTTATACCCATGCCTTCGACCAGTGGTTCCCAATCTTTTATTGGCCATGCCCCACATACATTCTGATTTTAATTTTAAAAATGTGTATTTCACAATATATATTTATACACTAGAATCATAAGAAATGCAACAAATTCACTGTTAATAATTCATTCTCAAATTGCCCCCCTTAAAAAATAAATTTTCCCCCATGTGGGATGTATGCCCCACATTGGGAACCACAGCCTTAGACAAAGTTGGTGGGAGGTGGATTCCTTTGTCCTGGCCCCCCAACATTTTAAATTATGGTTCTGATGGCTTCTACCAACACCAACACCTCTCTCCTCTAAAACAAACAACACCCTATGCAGTGTTTCTCAACCATGGGTCCCCAGGTGCTCTTGGACTTTAATCCCCAGAAGCCCAAGTCAGTATACTTGTTGATCAGAGCTCCTGGGAACTGAAGTCCAAGAACATCTGGGGCTCCAAAGTTCAGAAGCACTGCCCTACTGGACTGTTATCTTCAGTTTGTTTGGAACTGTCTTGATCTAGTCTCTGATTATTGGACCTCATGGAACTGGTTGGTATTCTGGCTTCTTGCAGTCTTCAAAAATTTTTATCAGCATCATGGTGGGCCCAATTTATGAAAGGGATGGACCTTTGATTGTGGACACTCTCATTGGGTTGGCTTTTGGGGATCGATGACTTCACTCAAAGGGTTACTATATGAATATTTTACAAAATGAAACAATTAAAGAAAAACCTATATATTTTCCAAAAGGAGGCACAGGCTGGTACAGTGACAGATGTTTCAGGTCATTCATAGTTCCTTATCTAAAATACACCTTCTGTTAAAAAGTATGTTGTTCGGTCCTTAATGTTAGTGGTGAAAGCTAGATGAACATTTTTGCAGGATTAACATGCCAGCAAACTGCCAAATTGTTTTAGGAACCAAGCACCGGATAGATGTGTTATGAATGGAATGTAAGAATTCCACATTAAAATAGGAGAACTGACAGCTTTTGGGGAGTGATTCAAATATGGAAAATCTCCAGCAAAGGATTGGACAGCTAGCTGGAAAAGTTAGTTTAATCCCCTATCTACTTCAATTTGTTTTTTAAAAAACTTCACACTATAGAATAGCTTTGCTGGATTGGACCAAAGCCCAAATTTAATAATTCACCCTATGAGAATAGACCCACTTGAGTCAATGAGGTTGACTCTCAAGTTCTCTAGGTGATATAATCGTAGCTTCTGCTTTAATCAAACTTTGATTTGCAAGCTTTGCAGTCATATAGTTGAGATCTTTTAGGCTTGCTTTAAAAAGTCAGGGGTGCTGGAATTTTAGGTGGTGTTAGATAGCATTTTAAATGGCTCCTCATTTTATTGGTTCTATTGATTTTGCACGGCAGTAGAGGTGCCATTAAAGGGTTAGTTTAGTTTGTTCAGGATTGTATCTATTTAGACAACTTTAGTGAGTAACTCCACCACTGCTGGTCCAAAGCCTGGATGAGAACAGAAGAGGGTTGGCCATTGTGCTAGCAACCCATCCCTGTAAAAACTAAAACCGTTACAGAAAGAGCAAGAAGAATCTCACGTAATTCTGGTCCATTGGAGTTCCCTTGCATGGAGATCCCAAAGCATGGGAAGATCTAAATCTAAATAAGTGAGAGCAGAATGGCAGTCTGCTTTGCATTGCCAAATTTCTGTATATAACAATTCATCTGATTCAGTTGAATGTTAGCATTTTCCTCACATGCAGCTGTTCTGACTTCTACTTGAAATTATTTCATCCTTTCTTAACTAAAAAAAGACATTCTCCATTTATTGGTCTTCTTTGTGATAAACTCGGTATGTGTGTGAGTTTGACTGTCTAATGGAAAATACTTTGAAATCTCCAGTCTTTGTGGTATATAAATTTCAATAAATAAATAATAAACAAATACTTTGAGCAGCACTTGGGGTTTTTTTTTTTTGGTTGAACACACCCTGCTCCCTTTGACCCCTGAATTTGGTGTATAAAAACCAACCCTTTAAGTTTCACTCCTTGTCTGAAGAAGTGGACTTGATCCACGAAAGCTAACAATAAAAATTTAGCAGTTAGTCTTTAAAGTGCTACAGTGTTTTTTATTTTGTTTTGGTTTTTTTGTTTTTGGTTTTTTTTAATCCATTTGGTTATTGATTGGTTGATTGATGCACGCTGCCAAAGGCTTCTGCAGCTACCAATCAGAAAACTGAAGTTTTAATAGTTGCAAGCAGCAACAGCATGATTCTGCTGGGCCATTTGAAAATAATCCAAACTCTCAGCCAAAACTTCTGACATTGTAAGTTTGATCCTGACCTGTATCCTGACCTAACCCTGACCTGATCCTGACTCAACCTTCCATTCTCCAAGTTCAGTAAAATGAATACACAGCATGTTGGGGACAAGATGCTAATTACCTTGTGAATCATCCAGAGAGCACACTAAGTGCTATGGGGAGCTATATATGTGTAATTTCTATTGCTAACCCTGTTTTCCAGACATTAGTTATTCCACCCCATTTTCGTGTCATCCAAAAATGTGGAAATCATTCACTGCACCCCCTCATCCAAGTCATTAATAAAAATTTTTGAAGAGTACTGAGTTTTGTGATGCTCCACTTATTACCTCCTCCACTGAGAAGCACTCTATGATTCTGTGTATCTACCTGATAGTTGTTCTACCCAGAACACAACTAATTAGTTCGCTGATTAGAATATCCTGGGGCACTTTATCAAAAGCTTTGCTGGAGTCAAGATCTATTGTGTCTACAGCAGACACAATTTGTCTGGCAGGATTTGTTTTTGACAAATCCATGTTGAGTCTTAGCTATTTTAAAATTGCTTGCACAGTGGACCCCTTAATCTACTCCAGAATTTTCCCTGCCATTGATGTCAGGTTGACTGGTCTAGAGTTCACTGGTTCCTCCTGTTTGCGCTTTTTGAAGATAGGGACAACATTAGCCCTCGGCCAATCATCCGGAATTTTGGTTTTGACTCTAATATATAAACCCCCCACAGTTGGGAGCCTTGTGCCATGACTGAGTGCTCCATCCATGGAGATTGGCCAAGACTTTCTGGTTGAGAGTGTCCACCTCAAGAGAGGCTCATAAATTGGTAAAAAGAAATTACGCCTCCTCTGTGGCGAGACCCTCATTACAGCACAAGCTCCCACTGGGGAATTCTGCAAAGCCTCACCACTCCTTGCCTTCAGGAAACAAATTAAAACTTTGTTATTCAGGGAAGCTTCTGGAGAGAACTACTCTTATAATTTCTACTTCTGTCACTGCCGTATTGTTGTAGTTGTTTACTGTGTCTTATGCTTTCTCTATTCAGTCTTGACTGCTTTATTTACAGATTGGAGGTATAGTAGTCCAATGAATAAATAAATACAGACTGAGACCACCCTATGGAAGTATGATTTAAGAAAGCCTTGGATTCTTCCAATGTCCCCATGTTTTGATGAATCAGAGACCCACTCGGACATAAGTTAAATTCCTCTGTTCTAGTGAGTTAACATTTGAATTGACAGAGTAATTCACTATTCAAGGTCAGGAAATAAATCAGAAATACGATCTGCAATGCTTTGCTCCCACCCTTTATATACTCTCCATTGTATTAGCTACGGTATGTTAAAAGTTTGGTTAAACCCAGGAAGCAGTTAAACAAATGTGAGGGACAATATTTCTTAGTAATTCTGTCAGGTAAATGGCCTAAACACCATTTTCTCTTCCTGTCAGTTGCCTTGAAAGTTCAGATTACTTTTTTCTCAAATTTGGCACATCCAATTAAGGGATGCTCACAAGCCAGGCAGGTGTGTAAAGTGCAAGCCAGCGGCTGTTCGCGTTTGTAATTATCAAATGGGGGGAAAGTAGTTAAGTGCCGAGGCCTGTCACAACTGTTACCGTGACAACTGCTAGGACTCAGAGGCTTTGCTGAGGCAAACATGACAACCCAACATCTTTTCCCATAGAAAACATGATTAACTTCCTTTTTTAATTTGCTCCCCCATCTCTTTTCTGGTTCCTCCACAGTATTTACACACACAACGGCAGCTTGTTTAACTTCAAACTCTAAAGTATCTGGAGCTGCCATCCAATTCTTTGCCCTTTACCTTCTTGGGAAGTTTTCAGGCATAGAGTTGTCATCTGAAAACTAAGTGTTCTACGGTTTGCAGAGAGCCACAGAATGGCTGTGTTGCATGGAAGGATTCAACAAACGGAATGTCTTTCATCCTTAATGGAAAAGGATGTCTCAACTCACAGCCAGAAGCCTCTTGGTCTCGGACCATGTCAATAAGTCTGGTCATGACCACTGGCGGCTGGACTTTAATGTCTGAATATCACTACCACAGGTTCAACCAGTTGAAGGAATCCCTTTGGGAGCCTCAGAATTTGAAAGAATGGGTTATAGGAAATTTTTAATTAAAGATGAAAGGCTGCAACTGATGACATCATAATTTATCCTTATGCACACAGAGCAGTGCAATCAGGATTCTAGACACTGAAACACCCTTTCCAAAAATTGGCAATTATTTTACTCCCATAGGAGCTGTTCTAGGATTGACACAACCTGTCCAGGTTGTTTTATGTGATTCAAAACCAACATGCAAGGTTAATTTCCAGACTTGAGCCATGCAGCTCTTGCCAGGTCTAAAGCCTGTACAACTTTGTTCAAGAATTAGAAGAGGTTCAATTTTAGGTGCACTATAATATTTAATATAATTCATTCACACCTTGTGTACAAGTGGCAAAGTGGGGAGATTGGCCTGTAGCTTTTGGGATCTGATAGTTCTTTGCCAGGTTTCAGAACAGCAATTACTTCTGTGTTTTGCTGTATTTTTCGAATTTGTTTGCTTGTCCAGCAGTTACTAAGTTGAAGGAGCTGTTCCTTTGTGTTTTTTTCCAATATGTTTATTTTAATGAACATATTAATCTGTAGTTTTCAGGCAACAAGCAGCTTTTGAGCGATAGACAACTGCAAAAAAGAACAATAGCCACCAAGCAATAAGGGACTGTTATGGATTACTAGTTAAGATCGTGAACTTGATGACTGGAAGGTTGGCAGGGCAGCAGTTTGAGACTCAAGTGCTGTACAATAGAATGAGCTACCATCTCTGTCCCAGCTCCTGCCAACCTAGCAGTTCAAAAGCAAGAAATGCCAAGAAGATAAATAGGTACCACTTCAGTGGGAAGGTAAACTGTATTCTATGTTTAGTCATGGCTGCCACATGTCCACAGAAACATCTGCAGATGCAGACAGTGTGGCTCTTTGGCTGTAGTCAGATATGACTGACTTTTGAGCAAAGGTAACATGTTACCAAGCAATAATCCCCAGGATTCCGTATATGGCAGTCATGTCAGTTTAAGTGTTGTCAAATTCCTATAACTGTGTAGTGAAGACATACTCTGTGTCAGTATTTGTCAATCTTGGGCCCCCCAAATTTTCTTGGTCTTCAATTACCAGTGGCCCAAGTCAGGACATTTGCTGGTCCAGGCTTCTGGAAATTGAACTCAAGAACATCAGGGAGCCCAAGGTTAAGAAACCCTGCTCTGTGTCATTGGTCTGTCCCCAATGATTTCACTGTTATCTAACCATGTGGGATGGAATTATACTAGTCATAATAATGTAAGAAACATCTGCTGTATTTGAAAGCGACTGTATGGAACCTGAATGCCCAGATGTCTTTGGAAGATACAATAGGAATTAAGTTTGTTGTATTTCCAATTCAGAGGCTGCAGATTTCCTGGAAGATGTCTGATGCCCTATTCATGCAAAACAAACAAACAAAAAACAACCCACCATCCTCATCTCTCTCTCTCTCTCTCTTTTCAGTTTCTCCATATGCTATCAGCATTCTTCACAAAAGGCCATTTCTAAGTCTCCCAGCCCCTTTGCTTGGTTGCAATGTCTCTCAGAACTACGGGATGGAAATCACCTGAAAACTGATGCTTTGTCAAATTTTATTAGCTCTAATGACCTCATTAGCAGCTTTGATCCAACAGACAAGCTTCTTTTTTTTTAACATGCCAGTTTCCCTCCAGAAAGAAATATCTTTGATACTCTGGATTGCAACCAAGCTTTCTCAGACATTTTGTTTGCGTGGATGACTCATTTAAGGCCTGTAGTAACAGGAAAATGCATCGTTCACTAACTTTCTAGCTATGCCCTTCAAAGGTTCTTCTCACTTTGCGTGCCTGCCTAGCTGCATCACATAAAATTAAAGTTTCACAATTACTGAGACTGGTTAAACCCTGATGGCTTTGCTGTGAAATAATACAGGACTGGTTCATATAGATTCTGTGAACAGATTTTTCTTTGCACAGAAGAACTGAAGGCTAGGCAAAAGCTTTACTGAAAAGCTTCATTAACAACTGTCCATCTATCTATCTGTCATTGTATATTCTTGGGCTGCGGTGGCTAAGTGGTTAAGAAGCTCACCTTGTTATTTGGAAGGCTGGCAAGTTGGCAGTTTGAGACCCATGTACTGCATGACAGACTGAGTGCCCATCTCTGTCCCAGCTCTTGGGGACATGAACAGAGCCTCATTTGGGTGCTCCCTGAGCAGTTTCTTCCACCAAACTCCTTTCAACCCAGAATAATTTCTGACACAAAATTATTATTATTGCAATCAAACCTCTACATACAAATTTAATTTGTTCCTCGAGGTTGGTTGTATCTCAAAAAATTCTTATCTTGAATTTCCCACAGGAATGCATTGAATGCAATTCCCCATAGGAATGCATTGAATTTCTTATCTAAAAATATAAAAAAAATCATATTAAAAAAATCTTATCTCAAACTTGATTTTTTTTCTGAGATTTCTGGATGTATCTTGAGTTTGTCTTAAGATGAGCCATTCTTATCTGAGACTTTGACTGTACTGTATATTCTACCTTTCTGTGTATTCAACCCTTAGCCAACATGACTAACAATACAACTGGAATTAAAAAGAAAATATTGTTTAAAACATAATGCAGAAAATTAATATATTAAAACACACTTATGAACACAAGTAGGGCAGCCAGGTTTTGTGATACTGGATTAAGTTCCAGGGAGTTCCCTTGCTCCTTAAGTTCTCTAGCTGGGGAGGAAAATCTCAAGGAGAATAGTGATCTAGGGGAAAAAAAGGTTGATTTGACTATGTGAAGTGTCTTTAAAGCCTTGGTGATCTTCTCCTTCCATCTCCAATGGATGCTACTACAGCTTACTGGTTCAACACTAAGGCATTTGTACATATATCCTCTTTGCATCCCTCTCATCTACTCCTTTTCCTGCCTCATAAGGACCCAACCTTGTGACATCACAAGCACAAGGGCATCATGAGGTGTGAGATCTAAATCCAACCGATCTCTAGATATGGCCCTGAAATCTCTAGGAATTTGATGCTGCTCAACCTGACAACCCTAAATAGTCACGATAAAATATATTGCCAGATCCCAACCCAGCCATCCACAGCAATAACCTTGCCTGACAAAAGCAGTACTGTACAATGAAAATGGAGCTAATGCATCTCTAAGAATGAAATATAGAAAAAAAATATCAGCAGATGAGTTTTCAGGAGTGATGCTGGATACTGAGCTAAAGATTCTCCCTACTTCTAAATTTGGGGCAAGATCATCTGGGAGGAGGCATAGTTTAGAGTTAAAGTTTGTGTTTAACCCCAGTCCTTGCCTTGGAAACTTCGGAGTTGTTATCCAGTGAGGAGTCCACACATTGGTAGATATCTCCATGATGACATTCCACACATACAAATGAACTTGAGAAATCGAGTCCATTGGCATGCTTTTTTAAAGCCATTTATATATCACGTCTCTCGCTGGCTAGGCGGACCATGACATGTGCCCTCCACTTTCACCTTGCCCAAGGGATCCAATGGAGGATGCTTTGGTGAGTTTTAGTCCCAGCCTAACATCAGTGACAAGAGATGGGAAACTGTCTAGTTAGCCTGATCAAGCCCCCATTTCTAGACAAGGCTCTCACCCCATTCACCCCCTGTTAAATCAAGAAAGGAATTCTGCTTGAATTCGCAGACAGTGGCTGCTAGTTAATGTTGCTAATATGGGCCATAACCAGAATGCTGAATAGTCTCTGCAGATAGACTGGCATCCATTGAAGCTATTCAGCAAGATAATCACACTTTTACTATATCTGCCAAAGTCAACAAAGCTGCATTCTGAAGCAGCTGAAGTTGTTATTTTCAAATCGTTTTCACAGGCAGTCTAACACAGAATCTGTGATCCAAATAGGATGTGTGTGTGTGTGTGTGTGGACAGTATGACAGCTTCACTAAATGTGTGAATTTCTTCATAAACAGAACTAGAAAAAAATTGATTTATTTTAAAAATAAATGTGTGAAAGAATGAAAGTGACAGAATCAAGATGATGGCTTGGAAACTTTAGTTCTTAAAAGAGAGGGCTTGACTCTCCTTATACCGAACAATGTTTTTGGGACTGGTTTACAGTTGTCATCTCTCTGTTTCTCACAAGCTCCTAATCTACCTCAAGGAGGAAATTCATTTCTCTATTAAGCTTGGCCAGTGGAAATTGGGACTAATTTCTTTTCTTTTCTTTTCTTTTTTTTTTTACAAAAACACACCAGCATCTACAAACAATATGGAAAGAAGTTGAAGTTCTTTTAAAAAAATTCATGGGAGAAAATACCAGTCAATTTTGTCTAGACCCGTGATTCCCAACAGAGGGGCAATTTGATTTCTTCTTCTTCAGGTGCTCTATCTGCTCCGGATATTGGCTATTATCATGATGATAGTCTGTCTTCCTGCTCTTAACTCCTCGGAACAGTTCTTCTAAGGACATGCCACACCAGTCTCTCAGGTTCTTCAGTCACAAAAATCCGTCTACATCCATTGCCTCTCTTCCCAGGGATCTTCCTTTGCAGAGTAAGTTGGAGTATTCTATACTTTATGTTGTTCCTCATTAGATGGATTTTTAAGAGGGGCAATTCAAGAATGAGTTATTAACAGTGAATGGCCTTTTAGGGTTCCTCCCTGTGAATAGGAGTTCAGTTTTTGAATAATAACAATTATACAGTATGCCACAGGAGGGGAGGGGGAATCAGGATTTTAGAGATGCATAGGTGGGGCATGGCCAAATAAAGGTTGGGAACCACTATTCTAGACCTATCCTTAACTGTACCAACTACCACCAGAGATAGCCAACTTTGGGAAGGTGCTTCTCAGCACCATTCTTAATTCTGGCAGGGATGGCCTGGCTTCTTGCCACAGAAGAAAGGACCAAGCAAGGGATGTGCTTGGGACTTGGTGTTTATTTGATAAATGAAGTGAGGCAGGGATCTTCTTCTTTTGGAAATAATGTTTTTGAATTCCACATTGTACAAGGCATTCGTGAGAAGAGGAGAAGGACAAAGAGCATGAGGCAGACCCAGTGGAAGGTGGAGAGAGAACATCAAATACATATTACAAGTACACCAAATAACACTGGTTGAAGAGGAGGGGGAGGAGGAGGGAGAGGAGAAGAAGAAGAAAGGGTATTTTTTCATTTTTTTATCCAATCCAAAGCAATGCATGGAAGATGGAATTGGGGCTATCCAAAGTGCTGAATTTTGCTTCATGGGTTACAAATCCAAAAGTAGCCACTTTCATTTCAGAAAGTCCAGGTAAGCACAGAAAGTCCACAGCTGAGCAACTGTGTCCAGCTAATGAAGGAAGGGTTCAAGAAAAAGTTGGGGCTGAGCAAAGTGTAAATTACTCAGCAGGAAAGGAGGGAAGCTGGTGAAAGCTTTGCCTACACACGGGAGATCGAATGGAAGTTGCCAAACACAAATATGTAAAAGTGTTTAAAAATATTTAGATATACTGTACTTCAGATCAGATGGGCTATAAATCAGCTGAAAGTGTATTTGTAAGATAAATTGTTCAGAACAAATCAAAGCAGATGGAATTGGTACATTTGTTGACCAAACTGATTTATTTTCTATTTTGACAGTCCAGCAGGCAGTAGCCTGGAAGAAGAGATTTCAATACAGATACCTGCTGCAGACATTCTGAGGCTTCTGATAATATAGAGCTTAGTAGTTACCTCTAAAATTAAAATTTTACCTTCAGTATATAAAAGTTGAGTCGTTCTTAAAGGCTATTTCCTGAGCAATTTTCTGAACACCAAACAATGAATGTATTTCTCTGTACATGTCTCCCTATCCATGAGCAAAGAAATTTCAATTTCCATCAGTAACAGCAGATATAGCTATGAAAAATATTTATTATGTTAATATTTTCAGCAGCTGGAGGAGGATGAAGGAATAAAGAATGCGGCTTATAGGAAAGCTAATTAGGAGAGTCTTTCAAAGGACAAATGTCTGCAAACTAGTCCTTCTATCTAGAAAATGCATATGAGCACAAGACATTCCCCTTGGGTTAGTTCAATGGACAAAGTATTGGACAGAATGTTCAATACAGGCATTTGTGGAACTCCTCTTAGACGGCCTGGTCCCAAATAAAATGATTAGCCCAGAGCTACCTAGTACCCTTCAACCCACTCTGTCCCAGGTTCTGTAATGTGATCTATGTGCTTACAGATTTCCATTTAAACACACACATATCTACGCAACAAATAAAGATGACAAATAATGATGACAAATAAAGCAGTTTGCCTATTTACAGAAAATGATTTGGAATTCTCTAACATACAAAGCATATGTGGAAAGTGGAGAAGGACAAAAACCATGAGGCAGACCCATAGGAAAGTGGAGAGATAGCATCAAAGAAATATTATAAGAACTCCAAATAAAACCATTGGAGGTTGGTAGAAGTGCCAGAACAAGAACTTTGTATCTCCCTTGACTCCTGAAGTGGTAGAAGAGGAAGTAAAGAAGAAGTAGAAGACACCTGTATATGACTAGTACCATGGGTTTCTCCTCTGAAATGAATGTAAGGATCTAAATGTGCATGAAATCTGAGGACACATGGATCTGTTAATTAGAAGAAGCATGTCAGCTCATTTCTGTGACCGCACTGAGACTTTTATTGATGATCTCCACCAATAGTGTATGAAATGTGGCATCAAACAATGGCCAACATCTGAGGGCAAAGCATGTGAGGAAGGACACAGAATATCATGACAGTCCAAAGATCAACCCAGAAAACCTAAAGGTTGACTAAAAGCAGACGAAGCTTACTTACATGTCTGCTTGAGGATCCCTTTTGGGCTGCAGCAGCCTGAATTCTTTAGCCATCATAGCCATTAAAATGGGGTTGTATTCCAAGAAAATAACTTATTTCAACTTCTTGTCATTTCTTTTGTCAAAAAATCAGGCCTACAAGCAGGAAAGCTGACCAGCACATCAGGATTGAAACTGTCACTGGCCACTGTTAAAAAATTTGCAACAAGGCTAGCCAAAGATCGATACAGAAAGCAATGAAACTTCAACTTGGTACCAAATTATGTGAAGCATGTATTCAAAAGATACAATGCCTCAAAAGTTGTTGAAGTACAGACTTAACCCACTTAAAAGGCTGATCATGGAAATTTGAATTTTTTGGCAAAGATTCCAAGCAGCAAGTCTGTAGCGAAATCAGAGTAATGTGACATGTGATCTGTTGCCATTTATGCGACTTACCTGTGAAATAGAATATTTCTTGGCCAGTGAATGCCTGCCATTCAGTAAGCCTGTCATGTGGAGATATGTAACAAATGAGCATATTATGGATGGATTAAAGTACTTACACATGGTCATGTAACCATCATAATTATTTTTTTTTAAAGAACCTCTCTAGGAAAATGAACTCTGAAGGTGTGGTATATTTGGGAACAGGGCATTATATTTCTGTGTTTTGCTACAAATAGCTCTAGGGAACCAAAGCACAAACATGCAAAACCACTTGTGATATGATACACTGTGGGCTTCCAAGCAAGATCTTTATTGTTAAGTAATCCTGTGAGCTGAGCACAGAAGAATATACACCATGGGTGACCAAACCTTTCAGGCTGTGTGCTGGTCACATGGTTCAGGGAGCTGGTTACTATGGCTTGGGGGCCAGATCTGGTCCCTGATGCCAATTCATCTGGCCCGCAAAGCCCTAGTCGCTCCTGGAAGTGGAAGTAAAACACACCCATATGGGTGCATTTTACTTCTGCTTCCAGGAGTGGTGAGGGCTTCGTGGTCTGGATGAATTGGTGTTGGGGGCCAAATCCGGCCCCCAGGCCATAGTTTGGACACCCCTGATATGCACCATTGAACTGTGGTACTGTAGAAGACTCTTGAGAGTCCCCAGGACTACGAGGAGATAAAATCAGTCCATCCTCAAGGAAATTAACCCTGACTGCTCCTTGGAAGGACAAATACTGAAGATGAAGCTCATCCTTTGGCCACCAAATGAGAAGAGAGGACTCAGTTGAGAAGGCCCTGATGCTCAGAAAGATTGAAGGCAAAAGCCAACCCAGCCATAAAAGACCTTGCTGCTGCTGCCTCCACAACCACCCTCAGAACATCACAGAATTCTCCTTGCAAGTAGGACGGGGAGAATGAGGGGCAGCTGTGTGGACTGGCCGGCTAGCCGAAGACTGCTGTCTCTCTTGACTGTACTGTATTTTTTACACTGTAATTTATTGTATTGTTTTTTTTTCCTTTTTAAGTAAAATTTATTGATTGCATTATCTGTGCTGCATTTGTTGTTATATTCGTATATTATGCTGTATTTATATTTGAGATTGTGATGCTGTATATGTTGCCTATGTTATGTGAGCCACTTTGAGTTGTCTCAGCGAGGCAAGTGGCATATAAGTCTAATTTAATAATAATAATTTTTAAAAAGGAGAAGGGGGGCACAGAGGATGAGATGGGTGGATGGCATCATTGATGCAGTGGGCGAATATCTGGCTGGAATACAGAGGATGGTGGATAACAGAGGAGCCTGGCGTGCTATAGTCCATGGGGTCACAAGGGGTCGGACTTGACAGTGTGACTGAACAACAACCACAATCCTGCTCTAGTTTTTGAATTATGGAGGACAGCATCCCAGAAAATGTCACCTTCTATTTGTTGCCCTTCTATGTTTGCTCTCTGATTGCTCTGTCTTTGTTCTTCTTATAGTAATGTCAAAGAAAGGACACATTATAGATGTCACATTCTCAGCCTTAGTCCCATATCTGACTTATAGGACGGTACACTTGGGAGGAGTCATCACCCATTGAGCACAGTACTCCAGGATCATCCACCCAAAAGTCCAATTGACATAAGTGAATCTACACTACAGATGACTAATTCTAGATCCCTATGGGTTGGATCTAGATTTAGGCATATGGAACTGGGCTGGTGAAAGCAACCTTTTTCAAATCCTTGGCTCTTTGGGGGAAATGCCAGACCCTTGAAAATGATACCTTCTGTGTTAAAATTGGGGAACTCAGGAGAATTATGTGTTATCTGGTGAGGATACCTCAAAATATAATGGAGCCAGAACCTTTCCAATCATGGAAGACAGATCCTGAATCCAACCCAATATTTTGAAGAACCATTTTGTTAAAGCATAATTGCTGAGGTAGCCCTATAAAAGAGGTTGCAGTGCTTTAAAACAAAGAATAAAAGAGCATGATAGAATTTGTCAGAATGAACCACACTCTGACCAGTCAAAAGGAGGAGGATTTGGAAAATATTAAGGAAGGCGGAGAAGAGATATATAGCCCTAAAGCTGTTGGCTCATTTTAAACTGCAGAGCAAACGGCAGACAGGATGCAAGTTATCTGCAGGGAGCTTTGGCAAAAATCAATGAATGCAACAGTTTGACTACAGTTACAATGCAATACAAGGCAGGAGATAAAACCTAAGCTTTAGTGCTTCATCCAATTTTACTTACTTCAACGCAGAGAGACACAGAAGCGAAACAAAAAAAGCACCCATAAGACATGCAGTAGTCTTTTAGCTTTCTCTCCTTTTCTCAGCGATGCTTTGGGAAATGTGTAATCTAAGAGAGATTTAGTGATCAGCTATTGGTGAAAAATAAGGTACATATGTCCTAGGGGAACATGGCTGAATAAAACTGTCAGGTCCTGTAAGTAATGCAATGGGTTTCCCCCCCTAATGGCTAGTTTTGTACCTTGTAGCTGGATAGCTCAATAAGCTTGATACCTGGTTATGGAGCCATAGGTTGGAAGTTTGATTCCTCACTGTGCATCCCATGAGAAAGATTATCTTGGCTAGCCTTGGGCAAGTTGCATAGTCCCAAAACATCCCCGGAAGAAAGGAATGACAACCCAGCTCTCTGTACTCTGGAAACAGTCAATATAAGTTGAGACTGACATGATGGTGCATTATTATTATTGGTTTGGTATCAATACTAAGAATATATGGCTATGTTCAGAGTTTGTGTGGCATAGTAGCAAGGGCAGGGCTATAATTCAAATCATGCTCACCTGATTACGGAAAGAAATTAAAACTATTGACATCATAGTCCCCAAAACTAAATGTGAACAAGAATGCATTTAGACCTTCAAATCAATATGTTTCTGAAAGTTGGGATGTCATTCACAGCAAACAAAAACCAAATGATATAGACAACATTGAAAACGATTGTACTAAACCAGTTACCCTTGACTACGTAAAGATTGCCTTTGTTTGAAAGCCAGTCGTATCTGACTCTAGGATTCAGTGCTCATATCTGCTTATAGCCAAAGAGCCAGAGCTGTCTGTCTGCAGACATTTCCGTGGACATGTAGCAGGCATGACTAGACAGTGGAGTGCACAGAATGCTGTTTACCTTACCACCGGAGTGGTACCTATTTATCTACTTGCAATTTCTTGCTTTTGAACTGCTAGGTTGGCAGCAGCTAGGACAGCTCACTCCATCATGCAGCACTCAGGTCTCGAACTGCTGACCTGCCAACCTTCCAGTCATCAAGTTCAGCATCTTAACCACTAAGCCACTATAGTCCTTTGACTAGGTTTACTCAAAAGTTGAATATAGTAGACTTCCTTTCCATTTTGCTTTTGTACATATGCATGCATTTGCCTAGAAATCAAGGGAGGAGGGACATTTTGCCTGAAGGAAAAAATAGCTTGGAAATGTGCATACATTTGAAAATATGTCCTAAAATATGTACCTTTTGGGGAAAATATACAATATATATTTTGTTGTTGTTCAGTTGCACAGTCAATTCTGACCCTTTGTGACCCTATGGACCACTGCACGCTAGGCACCCCTACCATCTACCATCCTCCTCAACCCGCCCTGCTTTGTGGCCATTGCATCAACAACAGCATCTAACCATCTCATTTTCTGCCACCCCCTTCTCATTTTGCCCTTGACCTTTCCCAGCATCAAGGCTTTCTCAAGTGAATCCCCTCTTCTCATTTGATGTCCAAAGTACTTTAGCTTCATCTTCAATATTTGACTTTTCACATCGATGCAAAAAAGTACAGGTTGGCTAGCTAACCCAAATGCTCTTGATGTTGCCCTTGATCTGGCAAAAAAAATATCTGATATATTTATTAACTGAGCAGTTGTGCTTCTGACACGAACAAAGAAATAATGCACAAAAGACTAGACTCATTGAGTGATGCCCAATTATTTATGGAACAGGGCCAACCTAATCTAGTCCTTCCAGATTTACATTGAGTTGGGAAAACAAGTTATCCTCAGGATTTTAGGCCTCCTAAGGGTTCTAACAGCTGTCAGTTCAAAAAGCCTGGAGAAACACATTCAGATATGTATGTTTTGAGATAAAATAGGCCTTAAAATAATATATCTCCATATGGAGCCAAGATTTTTAGATTGAGACATAGTTGAGAATGGAGTGATACACACTGAAAGAAATAAGAACAGGAAATTAAGTCCTGGTTCCTTGGAAAGTGAGCTTTGAGACAGTATGGCAAGAAAAATGATCCCATCAAAGGATCTATTCACCTCACTTTGTCTCTCAGCAAAGGGATCTACCTGTATCATCCTACAGTTCTTCCCTTAATGCAGCAGACTCTGTGGGTAATATTCTAACTCCATGACCTTCCTTTCTTACCTTTTCAGAACAGCCAAGGAGGAGTACAGGAAAAAGGTGTCACTTCATGTTCATATAATTCAGAAGCAAAATGATCTAATCTCCTTTCTAAAAGCAAAGGTAATCAACCACTGCTGACCTGAAGTGCTAAGCACTGTGGGACATTAGTGCATTGGCTTTGAGATGGATGACCTTTTGCATTTATTTCTTCTCAGAAAGATAATAGTGTTGCATAAGCATAAGACTGACTGGATTGGAACTTAGAAATTTGAGGACACTGGAGTGGACGTAGGCATCTTGACATTACTATAATAATAATTTTGTGTCAGAAATTATTCTGGGTTGAAATGATTTTTGCTGGAGAAACTCCACTCAGGGGGATGCCTGAATGAGGCTCCTTTCATGTCCCCCAAGAGCTTTTCCCACCAAAGTGGTCCCTATTTATCTACTTGCAGTTTCTTGCTTTCAGACTGCTAGGTTGGCAGGAGCTAGAACAGAAATGGGTGCTCAAACTATCATGCAGTACCTGGGTCTTGAACTGCTGACTTGCCTGCCTTCCAGCTAACAAGGCAAGCTTCTTAACCACTGAGCCACTGCAGCCCCTTGACATTACTGATGTCAAGGTTCCCTAAACTCAACCAGTTCCTAGAGCTTAAAGTCCTAGAGCTGTGATGGCGAACCTTGGCACTCCAGATGTTCTTGGACTTCAATTCCCAGAAGCCCAAGCACCCTGTGAATCCACATGAATGGGTTTACTACGATTCATCCGGCACACACTGCCCTCATCGCTCCTGGAAGTGGAAGTAAAACGCACCCGGTATAATAATAATAATAATAATAATAATAATAATAATAATAATAATAATAATAATAATAATAATAATAATAATAATAATAATAATAATAATGGACAAACAAGGATATTCCATTTCTTTGTGTAGCTGACTCTTTTGGTGAACCACCCAAATTGTACACTGCATTGTCTGCCTAGCAAACTTAATCTTCCCAAACATTAAATTGACTTGATCATGGATCATAATAGTAACTGGCTGATTTGTTTGTTTTATGGATCCTTCCGGTCTGGAATTATCAAATTTGCATGTGTCTTATTTCTTTTGTTTGTTCTTGAGTCCTAAATCCTAGTATGCTCCTCATCCCTGCCTCCTGGTTAGACTGTTGGTCCTAGGTTGATCTTGGTCTTGACCACTAACTCCATCCTTGCTGCTGCTTACTGGTTTCTCCTGGCTAGCAACTTGATCTAATACCACCTACCTGGGTGGCGTTAAAAATGGATAAAAAATAAATAAATAAGGAAAAAAGAAGGCTGGGTAAACCTTTGGTCTGATCCAGCATGGATCACCTTAAAAGGTAAAGGTTTCCCTTGCTCGAAAGCCAGTCACATCTGACTCTAGAGGGTAGTGCTCATCTCAGTTTACACCCAAAGAGCCAGTGCTGTCTGCATCTGCAGATGTTTCCATGGTCATGTGGCAGGTAGGACTAGATGAAAAAGCACACAGAACCCTGATATCTTTCTGACCAAAGTGGTACCTATTTATCGCTTTCACATTTCTTGCTTTGGTTCTTATTTGTTCTGACTTGCTGCTGCTTCCTGATGTATCCTTTGCCATTCATCATCTTGGTCCATGACTGGTAAGCCATGTTCAGGTGTTACTTATACAGATAGAATGGCCATTTTTAGAGTGGAATGCCAAGCCCAATCGCCTCTGTTGTCACTTTCTTCACATCTGAAGAGATAACATTTCTGCTCATGTGCAGGCTCTACACTTATGTAAGAACCCATTTCTCCAGGGGGTTTTCCTTGCTCGAAAGCCAGTCATATCTGACTCTAGAGGATGGTGCCTATCTCTATTTAGAGCAGGTATGTCCAAACTATTGCCCGGGGCTGGATCTAGCCCCCGACACCAATTCAACTGGCCCACACCATCCTTGTAGTTCCCGGAAGCGGAAGTAAAATGATGTACGGGCACATTTTACTTCCACTTCTGGGAGCTACGAGGGTGGTGCATGCTAGATGAATTGGCATGGGGGCCAAAACTGGCCCCTGGACTGTAGTTTGGGCACCCCTGATTTACAGCCAAGGAGCCAGAGCTGTCTGCCTCTGCAGATGTTTCCATGGTCATGTGGCAGGCATGACTAGACACTGGAGTACAGGGGACACTATTACATTCACACTGAAGTGGTACCTGTTTATTTACTTGCAATTTCTTGCTTTCAAATGGCTAGGTTGGCAGGAGCTGGGAGAGACAATGGGTGCTCACTCTGTCACACAGCACTTGGGTCTCAAACTGCTCATCTACTGACCTTCCAGTCATCAAACTCAGTGTCTTACCCACTAAGCCACTGCAGTCCCCAGGTTACACTACTTAAGTGACAAACTGGGCCTCTTCGTAACTGCCTTACATAGTTCAAACATTTTTGCTCATCATAGGGAGAAATCTGGGGAGATTTAGTGGTAATAACACAATTGTGTCCTTGGGGTTGGGTCAGGGCAATGGGGATAGACAAAGCCATTTAGAGCAAAGAACTAGTGGGACAAAAGATGTGGATGTAGATATACTTGATTGTAGTTTTTCCTTTCACAAGGATCGTTATTGATAGTCAAGGCAAAAGGATGATATTTTTGTGATTTAGTAGCATGTATCAAGAGAGATTGCAATGTTACCAAGAGAAATGTGGTTGACTTTTTAAAAAGCTGTTTACATTTGTACTCTGGCTTATCCTAAACACGTGGACTGAATAATAAAATCTTAATTAAAAAAATTGTAAACATGGCAAATACTAATGCCCACCAAGCCAACTTAACCCTGGTGTTTGTACGTCAGCCCAAAGAGAAATGTGTAGCTCTTTTAAAGAGATGCTCGTTTTAGGAACTCTGTGAACCTGTTGGAGAAAAGAGATGTGCAGCAGAGGGAAAGAGCTGTCACTTGAAAACATGTATTTCATCTCCAACGAAAGGGTTCCATTTAAAACTCTATCTGTAATTTCACTCATATCAGTAATTGCTACTCGCAAACACAAAGTGACTGCTCTTCCACTTTAACAGTCATGTTTGTGAGAAGCAATGAGCATGATTACACAGTGAGACATGGTATGAAACAATTGCAGCAAAAATCACAAAGGTTGCCATCCCAGGCACACTGGAGAAAGCACTGAAATGTCAGTGTAATTGGGACCATGTTGTATAAGTGTTAGTTTTTCTGAATTCTTGCTAAGTAGAAAGGTCCTTCTGCCACAATGACGCTGGTAGAGACAGTGGTGGAACCCTTAGAGGTTCAATGTGACCAGGTTTGACATTTCCCAGGTAAGACTGATGGCCCTCAGTGCTGACTTAGCTGCTAATGTTAGTTCAGAGACAGAGATACATGCTGCTAGGACACCAGTTAAGTTATGATGGATTACCTTTCATCTTGTGAACCTAGAATAGGTAGACAGGCTGCTGGGAGGCCCACCACTTGCCCTCTCAATCCTTGAGCTCAATCAACCCAGTTTATGGTCCAAAGTAGACATAATCAACCAATAGGAATTATGGTGGCTGTTGGTGTTTGGCGGAATTTGCATCCAGAACCCTGGCACTCACCCGTGCTGGTTGTGCTAGCTTTGGTAGTTTGTAGACAAAAGAAAACCAGGCAGGTTCTTGTGCAAAAGGACGAAAAGCTTTTCACTCTTGAGGAGCGCAATATATATACAGTGCAGGCAGAAAACAAACTAGATTGACTTTCAGCAGTAACAGTACAGTGATACCTCATATAACGTTTCCATCAGATAAGGCCAAAATCGGATAATGTTAGGGAATTTGAGGCAAACATTTGCATCGGATAATGTTCTGTTAAAGTTATCTGATGCAAATGTTTGCCTCAAATTCCCTGAAGTGTGGCTTGGGAGAAAGGCAAACTGGTTAGTCCTGCTCTCTTTCTCCCAATGTTGAGCAATCCCAATAACAATCAGAGCAACTGATCCTCAGTTAAGCCCCTTAGCAAGCCATGGTGGGGGGCCCGATTCTGAAAAGAAAAACGTTTTCCTAGCTTCTGTTCAGAAAGCCTCCATCTGGCTTGCTAAGGGACATAGCGATGGGGGGGGGGTCCTTAAGAAAGGCTTGGTACCCTTTTCCCAGCCACTCTTAAGAAGCCTCCCCTCATAGCTAAGCCCCTTAGCAAGCCAGGCTGGGGGAGGGGGGCTGATTCTGAAAAGAAAGGCAAACTGTTTAGTCCTGTTCTCTTTCTCCCAAGGTTGAACAATCTCAATAACAATCACAGCAACTGATCCTCAGCTAAGCCTTTTAGCAAGCCATGGTGGAGGGCCTGATTCTGAAAAGAAAAAAGTTTTCCTAGCTTCTGTTCAGAAAGCCTCTGTCTGGCTTGCTAAGGGACATAGTGATGGAGGGGGGGGGGCTTCTTAAGCGAGGCTTGGGACCCTTTTCCCAGTCTCTCTTAAGAACATTCCTCCTGCCTGGATAGCTAAGCCCCTTAGCAAGTGGAGGACGGGCTGATTCTGAACAGAAGCTAGGAAAACTTCGGGAAAGGGTCCTAAGCCTCTCTTAAGACACCTCCCCCCGGCCTGGATTTTATTTATTTATTTATTATTTATTTATTTAAATTTCTATACCGCCCTCCTCGCCGAAGGCGACTCAGGGCAGTTTAACACATCCTAAAACACATAAAAAGGCTAAAATTCTAAAAGTTCTCAAAAACCTACAGTTAAAACCAATTAAAACTATGACTAAAACATTACATGATTTAAAACTTAAGAGAGCAGGGGAGGAGGTCAAACCAGCCAACAGGCTGAGGTCCTTGTGCCTCCAATACCCCAGACCTGCCCTGCTAGCCAGGTTTTTACACCCTTCTGGAAGGGGAGCAGCTCTGCCTGGAGGCGCAGCTCAGTTGGCAGGAGGAGGTTCCACAGGGCCAGAGCAGACACAGAGAAGGCCCTCCTTCTAGTGCTAGAGAGATGAGCCTCTCTAGCTGATGGTATGACCAGAGAGCCTCTCAGGTCCACTCTAGTGGGACGGGCAGATGTCCTTGAGACAATGCGGTCTCTTAGGTATCCTGGCCCACTACCATATAGGGCTTTAAAGGTAATAACCAGCACCTTGAATTACACTCGGAGGCACACTGGCAGCCAGTGCAGCTCCCGAAGCAATGGTGAGGCATGACCATAAAGCCCGCACCCCATCATGACCCGGGCAGCCGCATTCTGAACCAGTTGCAGCCTCCAAATGGTCAACAAGGGCAGCCCCATGTAGAGCGCATTTCAGTAAGTCCCTTAGCAAGCCAGACAGAGGCTTTCTGAACAGAAGCTAAGAAACTTTTTTCTTTTCAGAATCAGGCCCCCCACCATGGCTTGCTAAGAGGCTTAGCTGAGGATCAGTTGCTGTGATTGTTATTGAGATTGTTCAACCTTGGGAGAAAGAGAACATTCTCAGAGGCTCATTGGTTTTGTGCTGACTCACAGCACCTGACCATCCTCAGTGAGTCTCTGCAAGCGACGTGGCCATATTCACCTTGCAACAATAGTAGATCAGCACTGAGCAGGCACTTATATCAACAGTGGCTCAAGTGGCTGAGTCACTGACTGAAATGTGGCAGGTCAGTAGTTTGATTCCTGAGTACTGCATGACGGAATGAGCTTTGTCCCAGCTCCTGGCCACCTAGTAGTTCAAAAGGAAGAACTTGCAAGTAGATAAATAGGGACCACTTTGGTGAGAAGGTAAACAGTGTTCCATGTGCTCTGGTGTCTAGTCATGCCTGCCACATGTCCATGGAGATGTCTGCAGAAGCAGACAGCACTGGCTCTTTGGCTATAAACAGAGATGAGCACTGAACCCTAGAGTCGAATATGACTGGCTTTTGAACAAAGGTGACCTTTATCTATTTAACAACTGAAATCAGCCATCCAGCCATTCACCTAATTGACCAGACAGACAGACAGACAGACAGACAGACAGATAGATAGATAGATAGATAGATAGATAGATAATAAATTACCAGTGGAGATTAGATTAGGAATTAGGAAGTAATATATCTCTGCCAAAAATTTATGAAGTGTAGAACTAGCTGTTGGAGACAGATTGTCTTCATTTAGGACAAGTAATTTTATGTGACTCCTTTATGTTTTTAGTAAGGAACCAATGAACAAGAAGCATGGACAATTTCCTTCTGTATCTGAAAGTTGCACAATTTAAAATTATGGGCGAATACAAAATATAGGTAAATGCAAAATAAATTGAAATGTTAAGTTAATTAGAATGTTTTAACAAGAAATGGGCTACTTCAATAGTATTATCCTGACCATTTTATCAGTGGCGTAGCGTGGGGCAGCCAGGGGCACAGCCTGCCCCCGGCGGCACTTTACAGGAGATGGCAAAATGTCCCAGCAGGAGGCGAGGCGATGAGGGTGCTCCTTCCCAGGTCTACAGTGATGGTGCTGTTGTGGCATCAGCCTTGGTTCTGGGATGGCTGGGAGGAGCTGGAGCCGGGAGACCTGGGCTGAACGGAGGGGGAAGGAGAGTGGACTGGAAGGTTGAGGAGCTCCAAGCCGAGGCACCAGGACTGGCTCTGCCCCTGCAAAAGGAGTTGAGCTGCTCCTGTATCTGCACCTCCTCCTCCTGCCTCCCCCCCCCCTGCCTTGCAGCACTGCTGGGTACCCGGTCTTTCCTATCTGTCCCAACTCCTGCCAACCTAGCATTTCAAAGCCAAGAAATTGCAAGTCGATAAATAGGGGACCACTAGGTGTGCAAGCCTAGAGGGGAGGGCGAGTTTGGCCTGCGCATGGGCAGCTGAAACCAACACTATGCCACTGCATTTTACTAGATCATATTTTGTACAGGTAGTAGGGTATAAATTGCATGCTCATAAATGCTATATTGATTGACTTTCTACACATTCTGAGAAAAATCTGTAAAGAGCTGAGTTCATTATATTGAGTGTGTGCAGTTTCCAATCAAATCTTTTGTTTTGAGTCAGGAAGACAACACTATACAGTATTGGGATTTCTCCTGAAAAAGAAAATTGCCATCGTGTTTTCTAAGCAAGTTATCTGATTTTTCTTTTAAACCTACCAAAATCCTTAAAAACAAATTTTCTAGTTTAAAAAAAAATCATGAACTTAAGATCATGGACTTAATTACTGAGACCCATTTGGACGTTCTCCAAACTGGAAGAGTTTATGTGGGCAGTGAACATAGATTCAAAGGAAGTTGGTACTGATTTAAAGATTGTAAAGACAAAAGGCATTTGATGAAAGAGTTTTATGCGCTAAGAAAATTACAGAAGAATCTAGTAGCTTGTTAACTGAAGAGGCAGCCTTTTTGTTTCTTAAATCAGTTTAATTTGCTGGACTTAAATTAAAACCATTTTTCATTCTTTGCTGTCGTCTTATATGAATGATTATTTGTATCCTTGTGTATGTTCAATGCTTAGTATTGGTATTCTGCTTAATAAACCTTGAATGATTTAAACATTTCCCTTCATAGTTCCCTTGTCAGGCCAGCCTGATATCCTGAGGGTAAACTGAAATCCAGTTGAGGGCTTATTAGTAGCTTAGTTAAAAGATTTTTTTTCTTTGCAACAAATTAAAAAGATGTGTAAAGCTACTTTACAAAATGTTTGGAGGCGAAATTGGGGAATATTCAGATGTTAATGAAGAGATTAAAACTGGATCATTCAGTAAATGCACAAGGCTATTAAGAAACTCAGTAAACTAAACATGTAAAAACACATAACTGATTGTTTTTAATATTTAAGAAATGGAGAAAAATGTACGGTGGGAACCTAAACATAATCAATGAGAATTCTGTGTGTCTGAGGGACATTGTGAAACAGAAAAGGCTATATCATGGGAAGCTAGTTAAAAAATTAATATGCTATGCAACTCATTGACCTGTCCCTCATTCAATTATTGCCACTACTGTCTCAAAATCTTTTAGCCAGTTGTTACCTCCCTCATTAATTTTATTCATTGAAAATGGTCTACACTTTGAAAAACAGAATTTGATTTCTAAAGGGGTTGTTGAAATAAGGTGTTGCTTTATTTTAGAGATAACTAATTAGCACCTATGCAGTGGTGGACAGCAGCCGGTTCGGACCATTTCTACCGAACCAGTAGTAAAAATCCCAGGTGGTCTCCCGGGGGGGGGGGGGTAGTAACCCTCCCGGAAGACCAACTGGGATGTTTACTTTTTTTGGAAGTGAACGGTTCGGTCGCCTCTCCTGCTACCCTTCCTTGCAGCCCAAAATGGCTGCTTGTCAGTGTGCATGTGTCAAAACACCATTTGATGCATGTGTGCTGAATATTGGAGGCGCGCATGCGTCAAATGGTATTTTGACGCATGCGTACTTACAAGCAGCCATTTTGAGCTGCAAGGAAGGGCGCAGCGGCTGGCTGTTGAGGCCCTCAGCAGCCTTTTGGATGAGCGGCAGCGGCAGCAGCCTTCCCTCAGTGCACCACCGGTCTGGGCCAGGTACCTCTGCTGGGCCAGGCTGCGCTGCCGGTCTGATCCAGGCCAGTCTGGGCTAGACTGCGCCACCAGTTCACCTCACCGCTGGTCTGCCACTTTGCCACACCGCTTTGCTGCTGCGCCACTTTGCCGCCACACCGCTGCTGTTGCTGCCTGCTGCTCCCCGTCCCCAGGGTAACTGACTAGGGTTTGTGTTTGGGGTGGGGGGCTGGGGAGCCCTGAAGTATGTGTTTTATGTAGGGTGTTTTTATATGTATTTAATGTCTATTTTAATTTGTACTATTACGTGTTTTTTATTTCTGTTTTTATGGTACTGTATTTTAATTTAATTTAAAAAAATTTACTTTGGCTCTGCCCACATCATTGGTTTGCCCACATCGTCATCACATCATGACATTGGCTCCACCCAGGATGTCAGCTCCGCCCACAGTGTGGTAGTAAAATTTTTGGCTGCCCAACACTGCCCCTATGCCAGGGGTTCCCAACCTTTTCAAGCCAGGGGCTGGGTCACACTCTCTCAGTCAGCTTTGAGGGCTGGATGGCCATTTTGCCCTGTCTGAATGATAGGGGTGGCCATTTTGTCCCAGCAGCTTCCAAAGGGTGGTCATTTTGTTTCTCAAATGTCCTTGGAGGGGGCACATGAAATGGTGCCATGGGCTGGATTCAGCCAGCTAGGCCTTAGGTTGGGAACCTCTGCTCTATGCGAACCACTAAACCCATGTTTCCCAACCGTTGGTTTTTGGACTTCTAAGCATTGATCAGCCAATGTACTGATTTAGGCTTCTGGAAATCGAGGTCCCCTGTGGGAACCACTGCACTAGATGAACCTTTTGTTTATTTCGGTGAATACTTCTAATGTTGTTTTGTATCTTACTGCAAAGAGGTCCAAGAAACTAGAGTCAGGATGTCCCCATACCTTCCATCCCAGCTAGTCCCTTTGTGATTTTACCCAGACCACCCTATCCATGGTAAGTGTCCATTTTGTCTTTCACGAAGCTAGCAACACTACCAGAAAAAGATTTCCCTTGCTCGAAAGCCAGTCGTATCCAACTCTAGGGGTCTGTGCTCATCCCCGTTTACAGCCAGACAGCCAGAGCTGTCTGATTCTGCAGATGTTCCCAAAGTCATGTGGCAGGCATGGCTAGATTCTTGAGGGCACGGGATGTTGTTACCTTTCCCACTGAAGCAGAACCTATTTATCTATTCACAATTTCTTTCTTTTGAACTGCTAAATTGGCAGGAGCTGGGACAGATTACAGGTACTCACTCTGTTGTGCAATTCTGAGGTCTCAAACTGCTGACCTCTAAACCTTCTAGTCATCAAGCTCAATGTTGTAACTACTAAGCCACAGTGGCCTTGTGAATTCCCTTATGCAAGTATAAATCAAGAATAAGATTGAGACCAGAGAGGGAGGGGAGAAGAAAGACCCTTTCCTAATCTGTGCATTTTAAACACAAGTGTGTGCAACATTTCAAGAACAAGGGGAAATTCATGGGAAAAGTCTCAAAGTGGGACAAAAGAAATTATAAGAAACTGAGCAATTGAGAGAAGCTGAAATTATCAGCTTTGCCTGTCTCTGAGACCCTGGATAGCAATGGAAACAGTTTTAGGATCTCTGGGTTCTTGGGTTTGTACTGCCTTTTAAAATGATGCTCTACTTTGGAGGGTACATTTTAGATACAGTTTTAATGCACACACACTGGGTTCATCTGCCAAAGCAGACTCAGGGCTACTTGCCAGTCCTATACTGGAAAAACATGCTTTGGATTATTGTCGTTCCGTCCCTTCCTCTCTCATACAATCCCTGCTCGATAGTCAATTAAAGAATTCATTCAGTTTTGTAGCCACAGAGGATTTTCTTGTGGGGAGCATCGCATAGATGGGAGAAAATTGGATGCACCGGGGCCAGGTTGGCAGCTGCTTCCCATATTGGAAACATCTCAGTTATTGTCTGAGTCTTCTTATCTGTAATCTGACAGCTGTCTGGACCACAAGGGGCCTCACCGATGTGAAATGCATTTACAGACAAGTGGCGCAGATGCTTTGAAACGATACGTGCCTTTGCCCTGCCTTCTCCACTATACTTCTGCTTCTTTGGAATTACTTGTGCCTTTTTTTTATTATTGAAGTGATGCCTTTGACAAATGTGCTGAACTTGAGCCTCAAAACATCACTGAAAAGACATGTTTCCGACCTGGGAGTAATAGAATTGCTTTATTAGCAACAGGTTGGACTTTAGCTAGAATGCTACTCCTGCCTTCAGCTTTAGTTTCTCTATTAAGCAAAAGGTTGACAAGGGGTTGTGATCTCTCGCATGGCTGGCACCGCATTGTGCCCATGGGAAATGTACTGGGCAAGGCTGAGTTGTATTTTGATCCCAAGGAGCCAAAAGACATTAACGTGTGGCTGACTCCATGTTTTCAGTGTACAAAATCCAAACTCTTGATACAAAGTAGCAAGATGGCCTTCTGAATGCACAGGAGTGAATAGATCAAAACAGGAAGGGACTTTAGGCATTACAGTTGTAATGTTCTTCCAGTCAGTTGTGTTTCCATTTGAGAGCCAATGCAGTGGATAGAGTTTCAGATGAAGTCTCTAGAATCCTGAGTTCAAATCTCATGGAAACTCACTATGAGGATAATGGTAAATCTTGCGTAACTCTAAAATCCTATTAGTGATACCATAAGTAGAAGCAAGGAGATCAAATCAGTCACTCCTAAAGGAAATCAACCCTAACTGCTCCTTGGAAGGACAAATACTGAAGCTGAAGCTCAAGTACTTTGGCCAGCAAATGAGAAGAGAGGACTCACTAGAGATGCTAGGAAAGATTGAGGGCAAAAGAAGAAGGGGGTGTCAGAGGATATGATGGTTAGACAGCATAGTTGATGCAATGGGCTTAGATTTGAATGGACTACGGAGGATGACAGAGGAGCCTGGTGTGCTCTGTTCCATGGGACTGCAAAGGGTCAGACTCAACTGTGTGACTGAACAACAAGTAGAATCAACCTGGTGAGACATAAAGCAACAACATAATAGGTTTCATGGAAATAAGAGACACTGAGCGCAGTGTTTAAAAAAACCAATCTAAAATTCTGTGTCTGCCTGGACATACCAGATCTAGGAAATGAAATGCTTTCATAGATGTTAGAGCAGTATGACAGTGGAACCAACTGCTTTGAGAGGTGGTGAGTGCTTCAACACCAGAAGCATTCTGTCAGATCTGCTTTGTTTCTAATTCCTACCTTGAGCAGGGAGTTGGACTTCCAATGCAGTGATTCTATGATTCCATGTTCTTCACTAGACATTTGTTTTATTTTAATCAACTAGCAAACCTGAGATGGACTAGTCACTAGTCTATAAATATGAACACCACACTTTGGTTCAGGAATCGTTTGGGTGAAATATACAATGTCACGAGATTTTCCTATGAGAGCTACCAGGTGTGTTGTAATGAATAGAATGACTAGGACTCAGGAGACACAGGTTTGAATCCTGGCTCAGCCATGGAATGTCACAGGAGGTGGTAGTACAGGCAAAACCACTCCTTAATTGTCTCCTGTACCTTGAAAGCACACACAGGGTATCCTGGTGAACTTCTTAATCAAGTAGAAATTCTTGTTTGAGCCACTTTAGATCTAGAACACACTTTTTTCCACCCCTGGTTTATGGCACCACAGTTTGCCTTCACCTCATAACAGGCATGTACTAGTATACTGGGCCATCGGGCCATGTCCCACCCCACCCTTGCCTCTGATGCCCTGGGGCACCAATAGCAATGTATGGGATTTTCCCCAACCCAACCCCCAAATAGGCACCCCCCACTCTCTGACCAGAACCTTCCCATGGTGCCCTGCACACCCCTGCCTCACAGTGAAACCATATATGTTTAACTCCAGATTGAATGCTCACAGTAACTAAACATAACAAGGAGCCCAAACTGAAATTAATATTATTTAGGTGTTAAGTCTTCTTCTTTTGTGTTTAGGTCAGACTTTAAATTGCCAAAATGAAACCATTTTCTTGGCTTTGTTGTTGGTCTAACTTAAATCCACATCCATATATGTTTCTGGTGGTGATCAATAGACCAGCAAATGAACCGGATTCTGGATCTCTCTACATTCACACAGCATGTTGCGATCTGCTAACAGCACCCACTTGAACATGTTGGTCTTACATTCATACCTTCAGTCTTTTCAGGTCCATCAAGTGACACTGTGGAGGTTGAGTTCCTCAGCCATAGTCTCCATTAATGTTATTCTTTGTTCAATGAACTTTATCCATCTTCTAATGTGATTTTGCTCCTGCGTTCCCTCAATAATGTTTCTACTTGCCATAAAACAAGGTGTTAAATGAAAAGTTTTCTTAAGTAAGCTTTGTTGTCTTGTTCAAAACTTGGCAAGACTGGGTTGTTATGAGTTCTCTCTCAATGCTGATAGCTTTAAGGAGTTACTTGGAAATAAATACTAAGAGAGTTTTTCAAACAACAAAAGAAATACAGGATAATATACCAGCAAGTATTAGGAAACTACAGCTATAAAGAAGGAAAGGCAGCATAATTTATCAGGTAATTTAAAATGAAGTGGGAAAACACAGATAGTATATGGATGTATAATCTTTTATAGTATTCTCTGCACAGTAAAAAAAAAATCCCATCTGGTATCTATTTGGAGAGTGTGTGTTCTGTGGAGTCTATAGAATCAGTTACTTCTCACAGTCTGAAGACCAGGAGAGTATTTTCTGTGGAAATGTGAGTAAGTACTATAAACAATTATTAATTAAGAAATAAATACAGCTGTACCTCGCTTAAAGAGCAAAATGCGTTCCGCAATATTGCTCTTTAAGCGAGTTTGCTCTTTAAGCGAAACACCATTGTAAGTGACCAATTGTGACTTCTGGCGGGGGGATTGCGAACCCCGATTTATTTGTTAAGCGAGTTTTTGGTTGGTTTTATTTGTTAAGTGAAGCGAACATTCAGAGAAAATGCTGTTCTTTAAGCGAGTTTCTCTTTAAGCAAGGCGCTCTTTATGCGAGGTTTGACTGTACTACAAATCTCATAATTCTCCTTTCTGGACTGCGGTGGCTCACGTGGTTATGTTGCTGAACTTGCTGATGGGAAGGTCGGTGTTAGATTCATGAGTACTGCTTGATGTAATAAGCTCCCGTCTCTGTCCCAGCTCCTGCCAACCTAGCAGTTTGAAAGCAAAAAATTGCAAGTAGATGAATAGGGACCACTTTGGTGGGAAGGTAAACAGCATTCCATGATGTTGAGCCATGCCTGCCACATGTCCATGGAAATGTCTGCAGACACAGACAGTGGTGGCTCTTTGGTTATAAACAGAGATGAGCACTGTAGTCTAGAGTCAGATATGATTGGCTTTTGAGCAAGGGCAACCTTTACCTATGCATGCCTTAAAAATACCTAAGTGTGGCTATTTAATGCAAAAGGCCTAAAGTTGTAAGGCTTTGCAGCTTAACTAGGACTAAACCTGTCCAGCTTCATGTTCAGAAAGAAAACTCCTGTATAGCGATGAGGCAGGAAAAAGGAAGTGTGGGAAGAGCAAAGGCCTAGCTATATTAGGTCCTTTTCTCTTAGGTTTCTGCATGGTGAGTGTAAACCAGGTAGAACACTCAGATTGGAGAATTGTGGGATGCACAGTCCGATAAATAAGAAATTTCATCCCTGATATACTTTCTGGTCACCTCACTGACTGCTCAAAACAGGTTGACTCTAAATCGCCAGTTGCTGCTTATCACATTCTGACTGCATCAACAAATCTTCATTTGGCCCTTTATTCCACATTCAACAATCCATCTGTCCATCATTCCAGCACTCAGCCTATGTATATATGTTAATCATACAGCCACAGCCATATCTTATGTAAGGAGTTCTCAACCTTTTTAAGCTGGGGGCTGGGTCATCCTCCCTCAGACAGCTTCAGGGGCCGGATGTCTATTTTGCCCTTCCTCCATCACATGGCACTTCCTGGTGTGGTGGAGGTGGTGGGGGACCACATGAAATGGTGCCGTGGGCTGCATCTGGCTCGTGGGCCACAGGTTGAGAATCCCTGCCTTATGTTAACCGTCCTATTATTGCTTTCTCTAATTACAAGTAGATACAGTACATTGCTGCTTAGAATGGTAGAATGTATTGGAATAGTAGCCATGTTAGTCTGTGTTTCAAGCATATCAGAGAGTAAACAACATAATTCTACTGTTTCACAACATAGGCTGTCTCACAGAACAAAGGATGAACTCACTCAATTGTCAATAGATGCTGGAGGTTAAACTAATTAGCAAATGTTTAATGCCAGGTGTTTGCTTTGTATCCTCTTTCTAATCGCAATTCAACAGGGTGAAAATTCAGAACTAATTTGAATAACAACCAGAGATCATCTGCTATTACCAGCTGTAAAAAGCCATATTGATTTGTATATTTATCTGTTATGCTAACCAATCACTCTATATTTGTGTATAAATTGATGCCACGGAGTCTCGCTCCTGTGTATGATGAAGTGGACTTGATCCACAAAAGATTGTTCCGTTAAAAGAAAGCAGTTAGTCTTTAAAGTGCTACAATGTTTTTGTTCTGTTTTGTTTACTCTTTGATATGCTAGAATGGTGGAGTTGCCACAATCTCCACTTCAGATTTAGCACTGTTAGGATGCTTACACATTTGTGTTAAGCTTTTTATTGAGTGCCTGGAAAAGGCTTTAGTAGAACACAGAAGTTGGTGTAACAGCCTAGTTGAAATAAAAACTGGCAGAAATTTCCTACAAGCCAAAAAGTGGGGTAGGAGAACACGTCAGAATGCCAGACAAATACACTTTGCCTTGTGAAACCTGATAGGTTTCAGATTTCCATTAAGTTTTAGGACCTTTCTCAGAGCTACAAATAAAGTAATGCAATAACATACTTAATAATAAATACCATGACAGAACAATCCCATTATAATCACGTTAACTGAAGATCCATATGAAAATGGCAGCATAAAATTCTTTTCTACTTCCCAGTCATTTGTTACATACATTTCATGAGACTTCTAAGCTGAACATTGCTTTATAAAGACCTCCGAGAACATGACTGCAACACGATTCTCATGCCATGATATTTGTGAAATATTTTTTTAAACATGGGTCTTTTATTTTAAGTTTAGTTCCGAGGAAGGCTACGAAACCAACAGAGGGCTGGAGTGGAGCCCAATTGCTTCACAGAATACAGTAGATTCTTTTTGCATTGTGTGAGTCCTTCTTCCCTTAAAAAATTTGACAAAATGTTTGTAGGCGAAGTTGGGAAATATTTAGCTGTTCATGCAGAGATAAAAGCTAGATCATTTTCAGGAAGAGCATTGGTTTAGTTGTACATTTTGTTTCTCAGATGCCCTTGGAGGGGTGAGGGACCACATGAAATGGTGCTGGGGGCTGATTTCAGCCCACATACCTTATTTATTTATTTATTTACATTTTTATACCGCCCTTCTCACTGGGGCGACCCAGGGCAGTTTACAACACCATAAAAGCATAACACAACACAACCCAAACCCATTATTAAAAATTTCAAAATTACAATTATAAAATTTATAAAAGTTTTTAAAATTTATAAAAATCAACAGGTCCCAATAATAATTAAAAAGTTAAAAGCAACTTAAAGATAAAAGATTAAAAGACCAGGGGGGAGAGGGAGCTCAAACAAGCCAGCGAGCTGGGGTCATGGTACAGCCAGGACCCCATACCTGTCCCGCCAGCCATGTTTTTAAGTTCTTCCTAAAAGACAGCAAGTCCAAACCTTAGGTTGGGAACCCCTGGTTTAGTATGAAGAACTGGAAGATCCAGATAATACTTTATATATCTGATGAAGTGTTTTAGAGTCTATGAAAGGTCATGGTGTGATAAATCTGTTGATTTTTGAGGTGACATAGGAGTTTTGACATTTTTGTAGGGCATGCAGCTCTGACGGGACCAAAGATAGGAACCCAAAATCCTTCAGTTCTATTCCCAAAAATATTATTTAAAATTTTGAGTGGTTAAAAAAAAATCTCCTTGTGCACTCCAGCGAGCATTGGGGCCAGTTTTAAGAGGGAAGTGGTTTGGTGATTAAGACGCTGAGCCTGACAACCTGGAAGTTGGCAGGTCAACAGTTAGAGATCCGAGTGCTGGACAATGAAGTGAGCTCCTGTCCAGCTCTAACCAAATTAGCAGTTTAAATGCATGAAATTGCAAGTAGATAAATAGGTACCACCTCAGCAGGAAAGGTCTTGTAGGTCAGGCCATTCAAGGGAGCATTCAGCCATGAAAACTAGGAAGGCTGTCCTCTCTTGGCCATGGGCAATCTTCACCAATTGTACATCCAGTATTATATTGGGACTATACCTCTTATCAACCACAGCTTGCATTAACAGCAAGGGAGTACTCAAAGTAGCATTTACAATGGTCACCTAAGGTGCCAGGGAAAATATCAACATATTCTTCTTTATCTAGACTTTCTGTATTTGAACCCAGAAAAAAAGACAGAACTTTTAAACAAGACCAGAGGGTAAATCCTGAGTTTTGAAGTGTAGATTACGTTTAAAAAAACCAAGAAAAATAAATTGTCACAAGTGGGATGGAACAATTAAAGGAGAGTAACATCAGCGCAGTAACTGAATGCTAATGAATCATACAATTCCACAAGTGAAGTAATTCCAAAACTAACAAGCATTCAGTGAAGTAAATAAATAACAGTATGTGGCATTCAAAGGATTAATAATGTGATCAAAATGGAGCTGTGGGATAATTAACAAATGAGATGGCAAAACTTACATATATTAATAGTGAATTACTAAGCAGCAAATCAAATATAAAGATTACAAACATAAGGTAGTTAGCTATTCTAATTAATTGGAGAAGACACAACACAAAAGACAAATGTGTTTCTAAAGAAAATTTGCACATAACATTGCTCCAACCACTCCCAGCTGGTATTATTTGAAGCAGTAATAAGTAAAACTAATTTTTTTAAAATGATTTCCTGATTTCTCCCCACCCCTTTTTCAGGTAAATTTTTTTACTGGGAATATATAAAGGTCACCCCATGTGTAAAGTTGTATCCAAATTTAGGATTCAGTGCTCATCTCTGTTTATAGCCAAAAAGCTAGCGCTGTCTGCATTTGTAGACATTTCCGTGAACGTGTGGCAGGCATGCCTAGAGTGCATGGAATGCTGTTTACCTTCCCACCAAAGTGGTCTCTATTTATTTACTTGCAATTTCTTGCTTTTGAACTGTTAGGTTGGCAGGAGCTGGGACAGAGACGGGCACTCATTCTGTTGTACAGTACTTGGGTATCAAACTCTAACCTTCCAGTCTTTAAGTTCAGTATCTTTACTACTAAGTCACTACAGCCCCTTCGATCCCCACTTAGAAAAATGCAAAAAATAAAATGTCAGGGAATGAAATAACTTGAATGTAGAGCGATACAACTGAGTTATTATTTTTATTATTAATAATTTTTATTTTTCTAATCAGTTATATTATTAAAATAATAATTAATTACTTATTATTTTTAAACTAAGTGTAGTAAATCATAATCTTAATTATCATAATCATGGTTTTCAAGGTCTTTAAATATATTTATTTATTTAAGCAAACTTTTATGCCGCCCTCAAAAAGACCCAGGGCGGCTGACACAACTCTTAACAACCTAAAACACGATAAAAACATAATATAAAATCAAGATTAAAAGATTAAAAATTTTAAAAAGCTAAAACAAAACAAACAGAGAGAGGGGGTTCAACTGAGCCAACAGACTGGGGCATCTGTCTGGCCCATACCCCACACGTGCTCTGCCAGCCAGGTCTTGACCCCCTTCCTAAAGGGCAGCAGCTCTGTCTGGAGATGCAGCTCACTTGGCAAGAGGTTCCATAGGGCCAGAGCAGACACAGAGAAGGCCCTTCTCCTTATCTAGAGAGGTGCGCCTCTCTAGCTGATGGTACAACCACAGCACCTCTCCGGTCTGCTCTGGTGGGACGGACAGATGTCCTTAAGGTGATGCAGTCTCTTCGGTATCCTGGCCCACTACCATATAGAGCTTTAAAGGTAATAACCAGCACCTTGAATTGCACCCGGAGGCACAATGGCAACCAGTGCAGCTCCCACAGCAATGGTGAGGTATGAGGATAATGCCCACACCCCATCACAACCTGGATAGCTGCTTTCTGGACCAGCTGCAGCCTCCGAATGGTCACCAAGGGCAGCCCCATGTAGAGCACATTACAATAATCCAGTCTGGAGGTGACCAAAGCGTGTGTGACCATGAGCAAAGCGTCCCGGTCTAGGAGCAGGAGTAACTGGCGTATTACCTGAAGTTGTGCAAAAGCCCTCCTGGCCACGACTGCCACCTGCTCTTCGAGCAGTAGTCGTGAATCCAAGAGGACCCCCAGATTCTGCACCGGGTCTGTTTGGGGCAGAACTGCCCCATCCAGAACCAAAGATGGCAGCTCCCGAGATAACACAGGGCCCCTGACGCACAACCACTCAGTCTTGGCAGGATTCAGCTGTAGCCCATTCTCCCCCATCCAGACCCTCACAGCCTCTAGGCACCTGGAAAGGACTTCTACTGCATCACTTGGATCTCCACGGGCCGAGATATACAGTTGAGTATCATCTGGGTATTGATTATACCTCACCCCTGTGGGAACGGATGATCTCACCCAGTTGTTTCATGTAGATGTTAAATAGGAGAGGTGAGAGCACCAAGCCCTGAGGCACCCCATATTGGAGCAGCCTAGGGCTGGATTTCTCACTCTCCAACCAGACCGACTGGGTCTGGTCCTTAAAAAAAGAGGAAAACCAGGACCATACAGTGCCCTGGATCTCCAATCCTTGGAGCCTTCCCAGAAGGATACCATGGTCGATGGTATCAAAAGCCGCTGAGAGGTCAAGAAGAGCCAGGACAGTTGTCCACCATCCCGCTCTCTCCAGAGATCATCCAATGCAACTAATGCAGTTTCCGTACCATATCCAGGCCTGAATCCTGACTGAAAAGGGTCCAGATAATCCGCTTCATCCAGGAACTCCTGTAACTGCCATGCCACTGCCTTCTCTAAAACCTTACTCAGGAATGGAAGCTTGGAGACAGGCCAGTAGTTGGTCATAACCGCAGGATCAAGGGATAGGTTCTTTAGGAGGGAGCGCACCAAGGCATGTTTTAAGCTAGCAGGGAAACCCCCTCCTGAAGCGAGGAGTTAATAATGGCCTTGACCCAACCACCTGTCACCGCCCTGGTAGATTTTACCAGCCAGGCAGGGCCAGGATCTAATGCATATGCAGTGGCACACACAGATCCCAGGAGCCTGTCCACTTCTTCAGGGACAACTGGCTCAAACCGATCCCAGATAACATGACCAGACTGCACTTTGGACAACCCCAGATCTAACATTTCCATGCTGGGGTTCAACCTCAACCAAATCTGGGAGATTTTCTCTGGAAGAAAATCAGCAAAAGCCTCAGCTGACCCTTGTCAACCAGGGCCAGACCCCCCTCTTCCAAGGAGGGACCTGGTCACTCGGAACAGAGTCGCTGGGCAATTATCTGCAGAGGCAATGAGTGTGGTGAAAATTCATGTAAAAATATATGCAAATATTTACAAACATTCTTAATATATTTGTTTATATAAAATTATATATGCAAATGTTTACATTAACTCTGAATCTGGGAAAAATGTGGATTTGGGAGATTGCATTTTCTCAGTATCCCTTAGCTGGCATTGCTAGGTTGCCAGGAGCCTACTTCTAGGTTGGTATGAGCTGGGACAGATGATGGAAGCTCACTCCGTCATGCGGCATTTGGGTCTCGAACTGATGACATTCCAACTTTCAAGGTCAGCATCTTAACCACTAAGCTACTGCCCAGTGCTACTACCCGAGACTATTTAAATATTTGGTTTTGTAGTCCAACACCAAAACATTTTTTTCAAGCTACGAGTATGTATTTCTATGTGTATTGAAATTTAAATGCACACTTTCTTTCAGGTTCCACATTTAAATAATGTGTTTTTGTGTGTGCAAAATAAAACTTAAATTTACATCCCACCTACTCCCACCAAAATGTAGTGAAATAAATAATTCAGTGTTTCTGTTATCAATAATTGCAGAAGATTTTTTCGAATATTTGGAGAAGCATGAAATCAGCTGAGTAACTAAGCTTCAGTTCACCCGAAAGGTGCTGCTTGGAACCATTCATGTTGACTCCAAATCTGTGCCAATTTTTATATGAATGTGTTAGTTGGAGCTTAGCTAACCAGCTGATTGCATTGTTGAGATTTGCAAATTTAATTAGCATGCATCTTTAATTCTCATCCCTCCAGTTAAATCAGACTTGTGGCAAGACATATTGTACATGGACTCCAGCCTTGTTCAAAAGCCCAGCCACTTTGCAAACACCACTTAGCTTTCTCTTTAGCTGTGCTCAAACTGGCCATGACCCCTTACACTTTCCTTCAAGTCCTTTCTTCTGCCAGAATATGGATCCCAATAGGTTTTCATTGAGCCAATGTGGATCGCAATAGGAAAAACACTCATCCCATATTTAAATAGTCTCATGTAGTAGTACTGGGCAGTAGCTTAGTGGTTAAGATGCTGAGCTTGATGACCAGAAGGTCGGCAGTTCGAGACCCAAGTACTGTGCAATTGAGTGAGGTCCCATCATCTGTCCCAGCTCCCGCCAACTTAGCAGTTCAAAAGCAAGAAATTACAAGTACACTTTTTTCAAGTGTTTCACTTAAAGAGCAAACTCACTTAAAGAGCAATCCCGTGGAAAACATTATGCTCTTAAAACGAGACTGAATTTAATGTAAGCCTAACTGAGGAACCATCGAGTATATAAGTGATATAGAACATGGGTCTGGATTCATTCACTAATACTTCCAAACTGAAGTTATTATTATTATTATTATTATTATTATTATTATTATTATTATTATTATTATTATTATTATTATTATTATTATTATTATTATTATTATTATTATTATTATTATTATTATTATTATTATTAAATTAGATTTATATGCCCCTCTACTCACCTCACTGAGGCGACTCAGAGGGGCTCACATAACACAAACATATACAGTATCACAATCTCAAATATAAATACAGCATAATATAAAAATATAACAACAGATGCAGCACAGATAACACAATAAATTTTACATAAAAGAAAAAACAATACAATAAAATACAGTGTAAAAATACAATACAGTCAAGAGAGACAGCAAGGTCTTTATGGCTGAGCTAGCTGGTCCACACAGCTGGCCCTCATTCTAAGTAAACATGTATAGACCTGGGCAAGAAGGCATAGCTGCTTCCTACCTCCCCCCCCCCCTCGTAAGCCATTTCCCACTGGGCCTATTTAGGCAACAGGCCAATTCCGAATGAGTGGAGAGAATCAAAACATTTCCTGTACGAAAAGATAGGACTTCAATTATTCTCTCTTCTGTTTTCTTTCACCAGTAAAAGTCCCTTCATGAAAAAATATCCCTGCTGGGAACTGAATGCTGTAGAGTTAGATGTTTGTAAATATTTGGCAATAAAAGGAAGGAATTGCCTTTTTAAAATTCTCTGATGGTGCAGATAAGCTTGAAACTCATGGGACTTTCTTGAAAAGACAACCCACGGTGTGGATCTTCAGATATCCTTTAAAAATATCCACAGTTGCCTCATAATTGTACACAATTTGTTAGTGCTATGTGTCATCCAATTGGAACGAACTCATAGTGACTCAAACAGGGCTTTAAAAGCAACTGAGAGATTTTATCAGTTCCACACCCTCAGTGAACTTCTAGGCCTGAGTGGGGATTTGAACTCAGTGCTTTTCAGTCCTAGTCCACTATTCTGTCCACCACAACATACTGAGTATCACAACTATAAACTACAGATGGTAGTTGTGTGTGTAAATGCTAATTACCCTGTGAACTGCCCAGAGAGTGCAGTAAGCGCTATGAAAGTGTAATTGCTATTGCTATTTGCATCATCAAACCTCTAGCTCAGATGAGCTGAGGCTTGTCTCATTGTAAGCTCAACCCCTCTTGCTCTGAGCTTCTAGGGCAGGGATTCTCAGCCTGCGGCTCATGGCACCATTTCATGTCCGTCCCCCCCCCCCGCACTGTCTCCATCACACCATGAAGTGCCATGAGATGGAGGAAGGAGAAAACCTTGTACACGGGAAACTTCCTTGCATGCTGATATGTAGGAAGATATGCATTCTATTCCCAATGTCCAAAAAGAAACTGGCATTGGAGCCAACAACTAACACATGAATGCAACATCTCTTCCAGCAACTAGTACTCGGCATTGTACTGTCTCAGGTTATTTTAAAGGTAACATTCTCCATCCTTACAAATTGGCAAGGATGGCTCAAAATAGGTAGACAGAGGTTCTCTTTTAGAAGTTAGATGAAAGACTCAAATCAAGCCTTTTTGCCCTTGAACTCTGCATGCCCTGAGATTTCCTCCCCCATCGCCACTGCCTCACACATTGTTCCCTGAGCAGTAATTGCTGTATCATATGAATAAATGAAGGCCTAAGTTCTGGTATTGGGTGGCCTGAAAGCATGGATTATGGGAGTCATCGTTGGAGTTTTGTTTGGAAAAATTTTTGTTTTGGAAGGCACCGGACATCGGATGCCCTTCTTCAAGTCCTTGTCACCGGCCAGAGTGCGAGGGCTTTAAAAGCCGCCAGAGTTGTTCGGCTGAGGACGCCTGCTGCCCGTCCCCCAGGCCTCACCCATGGCCAGGAGTGGAAAAGCCGCACTGGCTCCCCGCGACAGAGGACGACCTGCAGTTCGTCCAAGGACGCCTGCCGCCTCTCCCCTGGGCCTTACCTATGGCCAGGGGTGGGTGGGTGAAAAGCCAGGACTTGGTCGTTGGGGCTGGGGGGCTGGACATCCCCCTGGCCAGCTTGGGCCATGTTAGTTAAACGCTGCCTGATGATCAGTGTTGAATCGCTGGCAGTAGGGTCTTCTTTATTACCATAGCAGGATAACCTGGTTATATAAATGTAATTTAAAAAAATTAAATGCACCCGGTTTTCCCTAATTCTGCAGCTAAAGTAGTTGTAAAAGTGGTATCATGAAAATCATCGAATGGTTTTCAGCATTTTTGTGTTCTTGCCCCAACCAAAAACATCATGAGAGAACCAGGTTGACAATCACCCCCTCCTCTGGGCCCACAACAACGGCCTGAGGGAGAAGACTCCATGGCCTGGCAGGCGGCTGACGACTTTGCCCACTCCTCTCGGCCAACAACAACGGCCTGAGGGGAGTTAGTCTGTGTTCTGGTTTGGTTGTATTTTGTATTTTGTGAGGTTATATTTTATAATTTTTATTGTACTGTTGCTGTCTTGACTGTAAGCCACCCTGAGTCGCCTCGGTGAGTGGGCGGCAACATAAATCTGAATAAATAAATAAAATAAATAAATCGATCTGGCTTTTGAGGGTGGGCAAACTGCTAACTAAGGGTGGGCAAAGCCCATCCTGGCTATGGCCCGGAGGGGGAAATGCAGGGGGCAGAATGGGAGGGCAAACAGGCAAATTTCATTGATACAAGACTTGTGGTGTTACAGACCTAACCTGCACAAGAACAGGCAGTGTTATAAGCATGTCCTATAGTTTTGTCTGCAGAATGTTGTACAGTAAGCTGTGTTGCTCCACTTCTAATGAGATAAGTCTGACTCTTAGGAAGCCTCGGTTGGGAAAGGGAACCCTTTTTGTCTGCCGTGAGCCCCTAACCAGATGCCTTGTCCTTGCCAGTCTCACAAACTCCCATCTGGTATTTATCTTCTTAAGAGCCGCTACAACAGCCAGCATGTGGTTCCATTTTGCACATATTCCTTAACGTCTCTGTTTACACCATGTCACAAGAAAGAACCGTGGCTCGCTTTGGGAAAGATAAAAAGGCCGTGCTGTTGCGTACCAGATTCCGAAAATCTCTCTCCCTCCCTCCCCCCCCCTTTCAAGGCAACTGTCGCAGTCTTAAGCTTTGTGGGGCCTGGTGCGAGGATGGAGGATTTCAAAGGAATAACTCCAGCTGTCCAAACCCTGGTGTCTGTGCTGTAGGTGGGCTGCCTGAGAGGAATTTGCTGTATATGGGCGGGGGGAGTACTGGGGTTACCGGGGGGGGGGCTTTTGGAACACAGACGGCATGAAGACTAATGATCTAGGCCTAGAAGTAAAACTTGAGGAATTACAGCAACACCTTACGACCGTCCATGAACCAAGAATGCAAGATAAATAATATGACAACCAGTAAAGAGAAGACTGATGAATTGGCAATTGGAAGGAAACAGCATAGTTTAAATATCAAAATAAAGGGGAAATGTACAGTCAAACCTCGCATAACGAGGTTTTCACTTAGCGAAAAACTCACATAACGAGCAAGTTTTTCACTAAGCGGTGTGGCTCGCATAACGAATTTTTCGCATAGCGAGCAGCCTTGCAGAACGAATTAAATTCATTATGGGAGGTATGACTGTATAAAATAAGTGGCAGAGTCCAAATATCTAGGAACAACATTTACTGAAGATGGCAAAATGGATGAAGAGATCAACATACGGCGCAGTAAGGAAAACCAAATATTGGGACAGTTAGCTCTGCTCTTCCAATACAAGGTAATACCAATCCACAAAAAGAAACATCTCATACAAAACATATTCAACCCCACCTTATGTTACCAGTGCCAAACATGGACATTTAAGACAAAACATAAATGAAAGAAAGTTGATCACCACAAAAATGAGATGTCTGTGGAAGGCTGCTGGGGTGACTAGAAGGAATAAAATCAGGCATGAGATTATAAGGGAAAGAGTTGGAATTGAAACAATCTTAAACTACAAATAAAGTGGTTTGCCATTTACAGAAAATGTCTTGAGATTCCATCCCATTCAAGGCATATGTGAAAAGAGAAGGACATAGAAAACACAAGGCAGACCCAGAGGAAGGTGGAGAGATACTATCAAAGAAATATTACAAGAACACCAAATAATGCCAGTGAGGACACTAGAAGTGACAGAGTAAGAACCTTGTATCTCCCTCAACACCCAATGGGGTTAAAGGAGAGGTAAAGAAGAAGAGTAGTAAAACTGCCAAGACCTCTTAAGAATGGACAATTCTGTCCATTTTGATTTCTCTAATTTCCCCAAATCTTGCATTTCCTCTTGTCCCATTGTAACTTTGAGATTTTGTCACTCGCTATGACGTCCAAAGGGACTGCGGTGGCTCATGTGGTTAAGATGCAGAACTTGACAACTGGAAGGTTGGCAGTTCAAGACCCAGTTACTGCACGACAGAGTGAGCTCCCATCTCTGTCCCAGCTCCTGACAACTTAGCAGTTTGAAAGCAAGAAATTACAAGTAGATAAATAGGTACCACTTTGGTGGGACAAGAAACAGTGCTCCATGCACTCCAGTGTGTAGGCATGCCTGCCACATGTTTACAGAAACATTTGCAGATGCAAACAATGCTGGCTCTTTGGCTATAAACAGAGGTGAATAGTGAACTCTAGAGTCAGATATGACTGGCTTTTGAACAAGGTTAACTTTTACCAAAGATGTCCAAGAAAATGTTTGTACACTTAAGAACACAAGACTGCTGGAAGGTAAGGTGTGAATTCCTCTTTGAATTAGACAAGTCAGATAAAACAACTTTCAAAGGAGTAATTATGATCTTTTTTGTTTAAACTTCCCTCTACTAATGGCATTTTGTATGCTTTTTAAAACACATTTTTCATTCTATTAAAACAAGTTTCTGACTGTTTTCTAAAAGTTCTTCATTTTGAGTTGTGCATGTTTACTTGCATAAAATTCAGTTTCAGTTTCTTATCAGTGGCACAGAATAGAAAGATGTGCATACACCTTCACAAACTTTCTCGCATAATATGAATTAGATAAATTCATTGAAAACAAACAAAGAGTTAATGGTAATTTCCTTGCCAATCTGTACCAGCCAAAAAGCCAAGCCAAGATTGGTTGTCTCCCCTGAATTGTCGGTGGCTTTTTGCCTAGATTGCCAAAGAAATTTCTAGCTTTGATATACAACACTCTGTTCTAGAGTCCCTGGATGTGCTGCTGCTGTTTTCTCCATTATTTTACAATCTTATTTATAGAAACATAATTAGCCCAATTACAAGAAGCCACATAAGCCCCTAAAGTGGTCGAACGCATAGTGTGTCATGTTATTAGGTAAATATTGATTGAACTGGTTGCTGTAACACAGCATAATAAATGCTGATCAAGGGATATTCCATTACCAATGTCCTTGCTTGACCTTGGAATTATGAATTCAGCAGTCCATGCACCATTTGTGGATACTAGGTAAAGGTTTCCCTTGCTCGAAAGCCTATCTCGTTGGTACTCATCTCCGTTTACAGTCAAAGACCCAGCGCTGTCTGCATCTGCAGATGTTTCCATAGTTGTGCAGCAGGGATGACTAGATGCTAGAGGACATGAAAAGCTGTTATCCTTCCCACTGAAGGGGTACCTATTTATCTTCTTGTAATTTCTTACTTTTGAAATGCTAGGATGGCAGGAGCCAAGACAGGTCATGAGAGCTCACTCCATCACATAGTACTTGGGTCTCGAACTAGTGACCTTCTGGTGGTCAAGTTCAGAGTATTAACCACTAAGCCACCATGGCTCTTTTGTGGATACTATTGTGGACTTGATCCATGAAAGCTAACATTAAAATACAGCTATTAGTCTTTAAAGTGCCACAATAATTTTTGTCTTTTTCTTTTGTTTACTGATTAAAATACAGAAGTTAATTTCTAAGGTGGCACAATGTTTTTGCCTTTTTTGGTTTCGTTTACTCTCTGATATATCTATACCCTTGTGAAACCATCAGTTGCTTGAGATATTTTTCTTCCTGTCTTCTGCATCTAACTGAAAACTTTATTTGAACAGAACCCTTGTAAGTAAACATCCCTTTTCCATCTGCTAAAGTTGTGTCTGATTATTTATTCAATGATGGAAGAAAGAAAAAGGGAATTGAGGATGACTTGCATTTCAAAGTATTCAGCTTTAATCCTTGGGGACATGGCTAGCTGCATGACCTGGCAAAGATTATTCAGAAAGAATACATAAATTATGAGCACAACATTGGAATAATATGTCCATCAGAGGCTTAGTCCCATATGTCTCTCTGCATTTCTCCATCCTCTTCTTGTATATAGCCCAAGTTTAACCTATGGGGAAACAGAGCCCCACCAACAGGGGTAGCTTTTGTTCTGGTCATACCGTTATTTCTGTTGCATCAAAATATAGGAAGTTGGTATGGTCTTCACTAAGTTATATAAATGAGATCCTTTAACTTTTTAATAAAAGCTACACTTCATTTGTTGATACAAACTGATCTTCATGAATATTTTGGTTTTCTGGGGCGTTATGGTGAACACCCAAACTTTCAAATTTATTACCAGATTGTGTTGGGGACACAAATGGAAACCTGTTTGCCTCTATTCCTCTGTTTACATTAGTTAACATAAAATGATACAGTAATAATCATGCACCATCAATTCAAAATTTTGACTTAGGATGTGTGTTTTTGTGCCAGAGATTACTCTGGGTTGAAAGGATTTTTGCAGGGGACACACAAATGAGGCTCCTTTCATTTCTCCTATTGTGCAGCTTTCTGGCAATCAAACCTCATCCTTTTAATCTCCAATTTAGGACGACTATAACTCTATAGGTAGATTCCCATTGTGCCTGCAGAAGAAGGGAATGATAAACCATTTCTTAGATGTTCTCTATTTAGGAAACCATGGGAGGTGTCATCCTAAGTCAACATTTTGACTTGATGGTCCATTATTATTTCTGTATAATTTTATGTTAACTAATTTAAATGTAGAGTCTGGCAAGGTTATCCTGCTATGGTAATAGAGTAGACCATACAGCCAGTGACTCAACACTGATTGTCAGTTGGTGGTTAGCTAACCTGACAACCCTGAGGACTAATGGCCTTGGGTGAGAAAGTCCACTTGAAATCCATCTTGATGGAGGGCAGCAGCTTCATCAATACTGACCCGGGGTTGAGGAGTACTTTGTGTGCCGAAAAGGGCTCAGGACCAGAAAGGGACTTGTGGAACTGAATCAGTGGTATTGGTGTCACCTGTGAAACAGAAGGTAAATGGAAGACCACTGCACTATATTGTACCCAGGACAATCTTCATGGCTGATTGGATGATGACAGCTAATATTCGGAATCGGATACAGCACTAGAAGAAGAAGAAGAAGAAGAAGAAGAAGAAGAAGAAGAAGAAGAAGAAGAAGAAGAAGAAGAAGAAGAAGAAGAAGAAGAATTTAAATGGAGGAACAGAGGCAAACATGTTTCCATTTGTGCCCCAACCATCGAGCAAAGAGTACAATTTTTTTTAAAATAAAACTGAATATGTGAAGTTGGGATATGACAGAGAACCGGTCAGCAAGGGACAGAACTGGCTCTTTTTTTTGTAAAAACTAAATAAACCAATTATAATAATATAAGAAATCATCCCTTTTCTTTCTGTGGGACTGCAGTGGCTCAAGTGGTTAAGATGCTGACTGGGAGGCAGAAAGTCAGCAGTTCAAAACACAAGTACTGTACTGCATGACGGAATAAGCACCTGTCTCTGTCCAAGCTCCTGCCAACCTAGCAGTTTGAAAGCAAGAAATTGCAAGTAGATAAATAGGTACCACTTCAGTGGGAAGGTAAACAGTGTTCCTTGCACTTTGGTGGCTAGGCATGCCTGCCACATGTCCATGAAAATGCCTGCAAACACAGACAGTGCTGGCTCTTTGGCTATAAACAGAGATGAGAACTGAACCACAGAGTCAGATACGACTGGCTTTCAAGCAAGGGTGACCTTTACCTTTATCTGTACCTTCTCTTTCTTGCCACTTCCTCTAGCAGCATGCTTTAGACAGCTCATTGTGGAATGTATATAGAATGAAGAAAAATAAATGGAAATGCTGTAAATGTCAAGGAAGGGGCAAAGGGTTTGTAAACTTGGCAGATATTGTTAGAGATAAGGTGATTTTCCTTAAAGAGGTTCAGTAAACATGCCATGCCCAAAGAAATTAAAGATCTGATTTCCAGTTCATTGCCTTTGCAGGGCGATACACGAATTTCTCCTTGTCTTTTGTTAACAAGGTTAGAGAAAGAAACATCACAATGTCCCTAATAGCAGCCATGTTTGTTTCCCCCTTTTGCATTTTGTCCAAATACAAATCTGACTGGGAAGGAAAGTGGTATGTGCCAATAGCTGCACCTGAAAACAGGCTTTTGTGTGTGGTTGCAGACAATTATTTTTGCTGCGGATTAATGATTATTAAAAGCTACACTGGGGTAAAGCTCTTTCTCACCTGCCAAACACAGAGCAGCCAGAATTATATTCTGCTGTTTTCAATAGGTGTCCTTCCTGCTGGCTTTGTTTCTCATTAACAGGTAAAGCTTAACCGTAGTCGCTGACAAAAAGACAGGTGGCCTAGATGTTAAAGTAAGCGGGAAAATAGCAGATTAAAGAATATCACTGGGAGTCCATGCTAAGCAAGAACTGTTGAAAGAGTGAGGGCCAGCTTGAATGTTGCAGTCACCATGGGGATGCTACAATAAATAACAGCAGCAACATCAACAACTACTAATTTAGAAAGCATAGTCTAGGACAGCCCTTAAGGCTAAAGAGCCTCTGGCTGGTTGGAAGTGTTCATTTCTTTTCTGCTCCACTGTATCTTAGCTGTGTGAAACAGAGGACGTTGTCCTACACTTTGTCACATCCTTCATCCAGGTAGACTAGAATTGTTCACAGTGGACAGAATCTTACTGATCTTTGTTTAAGCTTTGCATACTTTGTCCTGTCTAATTGTGGCTTCCTAGTCTGACCAAGTTATCCTGCTATGGTAATAGCGTAGTCCAAACTGCCAGCGACTCAACGCTGATAATCAGGCAGCAGTTAACTAATATGACAACACTGAGGACTGACAGCCTTTGATGGCAAAGTACACAGGGAAGGGTGATGATCTCCAAGTGTATTAAATGTCACTAGAATCCATCTTGCTAGAGGGCAGGAGCTTCATCAATAGTGGCCTGGGACTGATGAGGTCTTTTGTGTGCCAAAAGGGCTCAGGACCAGATAGTGACTCACAGAACTGGATCCAGGTATGGGTGGCACACTGTGATGCGGAAGGCAAATGGAAGACTACTGCATGATACTGCTCCCAGGACAAACCTCATGGCTGATCCCTATGATGACAGTAAATATTTGGAGTCAGATAAGGCACTTGAAGAATGGTGGATTATCAGCATGGTGCTAGGATGCACCTCAGTTTCAAAGCACTACAAAGTTGCTTCAGCACCTAATCAGTTAGCCACGATGATCCCTATCAAGTTATGCACACCTTAAATGAACATGAATGGGAAACTGGGAGCAGATAACTCAAGGGTTTCAGGAAGGAATTAAAAGTCCTTTGAGGTGCCAGGAATCCCACCACTCATCATAGCAAACATCATGAAATAGGTAGGAAAGCAGGAAGTTGTCATGCATGTAATCTAATTATTAGTCCACTATGCTCATGGCTACGGTGGCTGAAGGGTTAACATGATGAGCTTGATGACCAGAAGGTAAGCAAGTCAGCAGTTCAAGACCCAGGTGCTTCCTGTCATCTATCTCAGCTCTTGCCAACCCCGCAGTTCAAAAGTAAAAAATTGCAAGTAGATAAATAGGTACAGCTTTGGTGGAAAAGGTAACAGCATCCTGTGTGCTTCAGTGTCTAGTCATACCTGTCACATGACCATGCAGCAAGGGAGATCTTTACCTTTACCTATGCTCAGTGTTGCCAGCTCTGATAGATGGAAATGGCTGGCCAGTGTTTCACACAGAATTCATTCCAGTCTTATCTGGAGAAGTCAGAATTTGAACTTGGGACCTTCTGTTCTTTACCTGAGTAAAGGACATACAGATGAGAGCCAGCACCCCTTGTACTCTGTAAGGGAGCTCCTAATCTCTTCTTTTGCCAGGTAAGTTTTGGGATTGTGACAGGGGCTACCCATGGTAAAAAAAAAAAAAGATTCTCCAGATAGGAGGCAAAAAACATCCTATGTTGTTAACCACTCATCATTCTACACATACCTTTGTGCCTAAATTAGACTTCTTGCCCTGCCTGACAAGAAGGCTGGCCCTGACAACAATCCCAAATCCACAATCTCTACAGTGTCTGAGACATTTGATGGCAGGGAAATCGGAGTCCCCAGTTTCATTCTATCTTGAAGGGAAACAAGGATTTCTGTGTTGCATCAAGCTGTTGGAAATGTAATTGGAATGGATTTAACCCATCTGCTAAAACAGTGAACATTTCAACTTTTAAAAAAGAAAAGAGAAACGGAAGCTTTTAAAGCAAGTACCTTAAGAGACCAAATTACCTGGGAATAATAATTACTAAGGATCTTTAAAGTGCAATCAAATATAACTTTGATCTGATTTTGACTATTATGAAACTCAGCACTGCAAGGAAAGAGCAATTAAAGGCACTCTATGGGGCAACACAACCTGAGTCTGACAAAACAGCCTTTTAACTTTTGCTTCCCATGAAATTGCCTTAAATATTTCTCTGGATATCCAGTCCAGACATTCTTCTGAATCTTGTGCTCACTCTTTCTCTTTTGCCCTTCATATTTTCATGTTCCTTCTCTTCTTCCTCGTTTAAAAATGGAAAACAGTATAATAATTCCACAACAAGGAAATAGGAAGAGGGTGTCTGTTATCAGTCTCATGATTCATTTGCCTCTTGAAGTTCCAGTCCCATTGAGAGCTTCCAAATTACCTGGTAAAGTAAAGGTTGCCCTTGCTTGAAAGCCAGTCATATCTGACTCTGGGGTTCAGTGCTCATCTCTGTTTACAGCCAAAGAGCCAGTGCTGTCTGCATCTACAAACATTTCTGTGGGCATGTGGCAGGCATGCCTAGCCACCAAAGTGCACGGAACGCTGTTCACTTTCCCACTGAAGTGGTACCTATTTATCTACTTGCAATTTCTTGCTTTCAAACTGCTAGGTTGGCAGGAGCTATGACAGAGACAGGAGCTCACTCCATCGTGCAGTACTCTGGTATCAAACTCCGACCTTCCAGTCATCAAGTTCAGCATCTTGACCACTTGAGCCACTGCAGTCCCTTAAGAGTAGGACATAATAAGCAAGCAATGTTCATGCTTGCCCACTGCTCTCCCATTGTCTCAATTCATAGAGAAAATTAAGTTTTGGGGAAATCTGTTGGCTTGGCTTTCTCATGTGCTCCACTTTTTAATAATCGTCAAGTCCAAAAACTGAAGACTTTTGAAAATCTTGGTAAATGTTTGCAATAGATGTTGGAAGAAACCTCTTCCCCATCTGTATCCATCCACATCAATAGATCTGTACCAGAATGGATTGATTCACATTAAACTTGCCAGCCACATAGATCACAGAAGATGAACAGTCAGTGAGGGGAAAAAAGAGAAGTTAACTCTAATTGCAAAGGTCTTCTTCAGACTTTGAGAAAGTTTTTGTTGTTCAGTCACATAGTCAAGTCCGACCCTTTGCGACCCCATGGACCACCGCATGCCAGGCTCCTCTGTCATCTGCCACCCTCTGTAGTCCGTTCAGATCTACACCCACTGCATCAATGACACCATCTAGCCATCTCATCCTCTGCCTTCTCCAGTAAATCTTCTCTTCTCATTTGGTGGCCAAAGTTCCTTTTTGTTTTAGATATGATAATTTTAGCTTTGTATGCTATTATATGCTGGTGGTGCCTCTGACATGAATAAAGAAAGCTTCAGTAGCTGTCCTTCCAAGGAGCAGTCAGGGTTGGTTTCCTTTAGGATTGACTGATTTGATCTCTTTGTAGTCCAGGGGACTCTCAGGAGTCTCCTCCAGCACCACAGTTCAAAGGTGTCTATTCTTCAGAGTTCAGCCTTCCTTATGGTCCATCTCTCATAGCAATACATTACTACTGGGAATACCATTGCTTTAACTATGCAGACTTTTGTTGACAGGGTGATAGCTATACTTTTTATTATGCTGCCCTAGGTTTGCCACAGCTTGCGTGGAGAAAGTAAAGGGGACAGATTTACCTGGCCTCCTTCAGTAAGGTATAGTGCAGGGATTCTCAGCCTGCGGCCTGGAGGCTGGATGCGGCATGTTGCACCATTTCATGTGGCCCGCCACCACCTCCACCACACCAGGAAGTGCTATGTGGTGGAGGAAAGGAAAATTGGCTGTCCAGCCCCTGAAGCTGTCTGAGGGAGCGTGACCCTGCCCCTGGCTTTAAAAGGTTGAGAACTCCTTGTATAGTGGCTAGAGTGTTTGTTTGTTTGTTTGTTTATTCAACTTATACCCCACTCATCTAGGATGCCCTCCCACTCTGGGAAGCTCACAATGTTAAAAAAGCAGAACCAACACCATAAAACCATAGAAATCCTCCACTCCATATACACCCAGTCCAATCAGTACGAAGGACCAGTAGCCCAAGATGGGAGGGTCTCCTATTTAAACTTCAACAAGCTACCAAAGGCCTCCTCGGAAAGAAAAGTTTTCAGTTGCCTCCTAAAGGATCCTAAAGAGTCAATCAGATGCAGCTCCCCAGGTAGAGTGTTCCAGTTACCTGGGGCTGCCACTTAGAAAGCATTCGAACAAGTAACAGACTTTCTAGCAAAACTGGGAGTTGGTACTTGGAGTTGAGGTGTAAGAGAAGAATACAGTAATACCTCATATAACATTAGTATCGAATAACACTAAAATCGCATAACATTAAGGAATCTGGGGGGAAGAATTGCATTGGATAACATTAAGATCCTATGGGATGCTTCGGATAACAACCGCTAAAGCCTGTGTGGTTACAATGTATCTCTATGGATCCCATAGGATTTTAACATGCATCAGATAACACTAAAAATCATATAACACCAAGACTTGTGGAACCAGGTTTTAGTGTTATCTGAGGTTTTACTGTACTGGACTAGGAATCAGGAGGCCTGTCTTCAAATGCCTTTTTGGTCATCAAATGTCAAAGAGGTAATAGCAATACTGAACCATTCCTCAAACATCTTCCATATATTTAAAAACTTTACTAGAATCACCCGTAAGTCAGAAGGATTGCTGAAAATTCTCCTGGGCTGTGTAAAATAAAATCCCTTTTGTATAGAATCAGAATTCCTATTTTCCCCTTTCTATCATTGTTTTCTTTTCCAGTAAGATCTGTTCAGGTCTTGCAAAATAACAGCTGTGGCTTCCTTTATGATAACAATCCCTTTCATTTTAGGCCTTCCTTTCGTCCTACTCCCCCTCCTCCACTTTCCCTAACAATACTGGAGGGGTCTTTTCCCTCATGTGGGGTAGCAAAAATATCTCATACTTGACCATGCTTTTAAAGAATGGAGGCACCTCAATGTCTGAAAACAACCTTTCTCTTTGAAGGCATGAACACTTGCAAGTCTTTGCTATAACCTTCAGCTGAAGAAAATTCTTTTTGTAGGATGGTCCATGGTCATTACCAGGAATGTGATCTCAAAATTCAGTACCCATCTTCCACAATTAAAGTTTGACACCAAAACCCAAAAAATTCGGCCCTCCTGGTGGGTTATTTAAAAAGCAGATAAAGTAGCATTTACAAAATTCTGCTGCACAAATGTCACCCATCAAAAACATTCAAGTACTTGTTACTCCTGAGGGCCACCTGCCAATTTCATATCCCCTGACATGTTGCTGCAATGGCTTAGTGGTTAACATGATGAGCTTGATGACTAGAAGGTAGGCAAGGCAGCAGTTTGAGACCTGAGTGTTGCATGATGGAGTGAGCTCCCATTATCTGCCCCAGCTCCTGCCAACCTAGCAGTTGGAAAGCAAGAAATTACATGTAGATAAATAGGTACCACTTTGGCAGGAAAGGTAATAGCATTCCATCTCGTCATGCCTGCCACATGGCCATGGAAACATCTGCAGATGCAGACAGGGCTGGCTCTGGCTGTAAATGGAGGTGAGCACCACCCTCTAGAGTTTACAATTGGCTTTGGAGCAAGAAAGACATGCTGCTGATGGCTTTACGCCAGACAACTATCAAATATCCACAGTTGAATTGCCCACCCTCTCTTATATACCACAAAATGGTGCCCACAGCTACAGTACCTTCACACATCAGATAACGATGCCAAGCCAGACAATTCTTAGAAGCTGTTTGCAAAACATCTGGACAACAAAGCAATTTGAGGATAATATTCACTATCAAACTCCACAGGGAACAATTTTATAAGACAAAATCCCTCTCCCCCCCCCCGCCTCAAACTGCATCTTCTCTCCCTCCCTACCCCAACTGCTTTGCATATCTGCTTTCTGCTTGTACATGTGTCATCTTTTTGGGAGAGACTAATAGAAACTTCATTCCATGTGTGTGTGTTTTAATAGAAAATAAACTGCTTTGTAGAGGTTTCTTCCCCCTTTGTCTCACATACTAATGAGGAAGCAACTGAAGAAAAATTAGCATTTTCATGGCTTATTTTTTTTTTACAAGAACCAGAGGAAGCAAGATGCTAGGAGAAAACCTGTTCCTGAAATTTTAGCTGAAAAGGCCAAGACGCTAAACCCCAAATTCCCAAAGCAGTGAGCATACTGTATTCGGCTAACCATATTTGATAGCAGACAAACACATACAGATGGTAGACTCTATCAAGTGCGAAGGAGATTTTTTAAAACCTTGACATGAGATGTAAAAAAAATCTGGCAAAAGAAATGTGATGAAATTGTCTTCGTAGACTCAATAATGTATATTGGACAGATATGTTCCATGGTGGTGGTAAACAACATTGACAGAGGAGTTTGTAAGCATCACAATGCCATCCCTGAGAAACCAATGTCCAATAATTTTTGACGTGAATTCTATGAATGTCTTACGTTTCGATTGGCTGGTCTGACAGCTTTTGCAATGTAACTAAAATCATGTACTTTTGCCAAGCTGCAACATCAAAACTAAGGCACCCATAAAAATAAGGGTTATGTCATTTGAAAGATCGTCTCAGAGACTTTAAGAATTGGTAGAAACCAAAAGTAAAAAATGCAAAGCGATGACATCATCACTTTCGGAAGTAGCATTGGAAAAGTGACATTTTCCCCGGGGGGGGGTTGGTTGTCGGGGGTCCAGCGAAAAAACTACCCAACCAATTCAGATTATCCAAAGTGAGTTTGAAAGAGGAAAGATTAATCTTTTTGTGGACACTTTCAGATTTGGAATTGGACTTCAGAAACATAATCTATGAAATGTTTTACAAAAAAAAACTAAAAAGAGGTCACACAAACCTCCCAAAAGGAGGGGAAACCAATTTAAAAAGTGAACATGACAACTTCCTGAGGTGGATACAGTTCACATACTACATGTGGAGAAAAATGATGCCAAAGCAGGAATCCACAAAAAAGATATTGAGGAAAAACATGACATTTTGAAATGACATTTCTGCAGGAGGGGGTGTTTGGTGGTGATCAAACCAAAAAACCGATTGACCGATCAAAGTGATCTAAAGTGCACTTGAAAGAATACAGAATAACCTTTCTTTTGATACTTATACAATTTGGATTGGACTTCAGATACATTTTCTATGAAGGTTTTAAAAAAACACTTTCTTTCTAAGCTCCTTTCCTTCAAAAAAAGTTTTGGGTTTAGGGTTAAAACAATGTAGCAGTTCAAAAACAATAAATTCCAAGAAAACAAATAGGGACTACTTTGGCGGGAAGGTAAACAGTGTTCCATACCTGCCACATGTCAATGAAAATGTCTGTAGACACAGACAGCGCTAGTTCTTTGGCTATAAACAGAGATGAAACATTAAAAGAGACAGTAAACTTCTCCCAGAATGTAGAGGTAGCAAAATCTAGGTCATTATTTACGTATAATTAATTTCTTTTTATGACAATGAAGGCAAATGTAAGTCAAAATGTTGCCAATATAGCTAAATGGATGGGTGGCCAGTATGGGTCAATTTTTGTATTTAATTCCACACTATGCAGAAAGATACATAATAACTGCAATGTGAGGAGTTATGCTGGGCTGGGGAACTCTGGGAGCTGTAGTATAAAAATAAAATCTAAACACAAAATCTATATCTAATGTCACCTCCTTGTCAGTATAACTGTAACACTGCTACATAATGACCTTCTTCTTCTTCTTCTTCTTCTTCTTCTTCTTCTTCTTCTTCTTCTTCTTCTTCTTCTTCTTCTTCTTCTTCTTCTTCTTCTTCTTCTTCTTCTTCTTCTTCTTCTTCTTCTTCTTCTTCTTCTTCTTCTTCTTCTTCTTCTTCTTCTACCATATTCGAATCCAAATACTATATTGGCGATCATCATGGAGATGAGCCATGAAGATTGTCTTGAGAATATAATGTAGTGGCCCTTCATCTGCCTTCCACAGTGCAGCATGACACCTGGACCACTGATCCAGTTCTGCAAGTCACTTTCTGGTCCTGAGCCCTTTTGGCACACAAAGTCCTCATCAGCCCCAGGCCAGTATTGACAAAGCAGCTGCTCCCCATCAATATGGATTCAAATCTGATTTAATCAACTTGGGGACCATAACCCTTCCCTAGTGGACTTTGGCACCCAAGGCCTTAGTCACCAGGGTGGTCAGGTTAGTTAACCACCTGCTGACACTTGGTGTAGAGTTGCTGGCAGTATGGTCTATTACCATAGCAGGATAACCTGGTCAGACCCTAGTAAACCAAAATTTTAGTTTTAGTTTAGTTTAGTTTTTTTGTTTTTTGCTAAATCAGAAGGGCAGCCTCACAACTTGAATAAATTTTGTACCACTGGTCAGTTGAGTATAGCAGTCCAATATTTTGAAAAGGAACGGAAAGTAATTTAGTTCCATCTGATTAATTAGAAAGTACAAACTTTTAAAATATAAATATAGTGGTAATTAATTCTTTTGAGAAGGGCTATAAATCATTACTTTAAAAACAAACTTTCTGCACTCTGTTCCTTGCACCCATAATTGACCCCTGCTTTCTACACCTTTCCAAATAATTAGAACAGAATTACTGTTATGAAGAAGTCAGTCCTTAAGGTTGTATTGTGTTGGCATATTTTATTTTTCTCCTAAGTATTTTAATACTGAATTTGTAAAAATGACGTCTTAAAAACTAAATGGAAATAAATGTCTCCCTTCCTTCTCACCCTGCATTTCCGTACAATGAAGGCAAGGAACCAGTTTACTCTTTCTGTGCTTGTGGACCAAACTAAGAACACATTTTCAGCAATTAGACACAGCTTTCAGCACTTGTATGGAGGAGTATGATCTTAAACACCCTTACAAAAGGTGACAGGAAGCTCAAAACTCTACAGCAGGGGTCAGCAACCTTTTTAGGTCAGAGGCCGTGTCATGCTCCCTCAGACAGTTCAGGGGGCTGGACTGGTGCTCCCCCCCCCCCGTTGTGAATGCTGCCGCAAACACGTCTGCAGCTGTTGTAAACACATTTACAGCAGTTGTAAATATGTCCGCAGCAGCTTCCAGCGGCAGTGGCTGGAGCAAGGGTGTGGGGCGGATGATTTGGCACCATGGGCTCTACAGAGCCTGCAAGTCTTAATTAAAAAGAACTGGGATCTTTTAAAGTAGGCATTTACATGCATAATTACAGGAACCATTTGTGATTGTTTTTTTTAAAAAAGAAAATATGTCACACACACATTTCCAACATTTGTTCGCCATTAATTACTGCTTGCTACATTTCCATCTCAAAAGGCATTCAGATAGTCTTAATACAAGGTTGCCAAATGTAAATGTGAAGGGAAATTTGACTTAAAGCCCAGATTGCTTTAAGACCCTGAATACAAAGCACAGCATTGTGTTTTGGGGGGTGGGGGTTAATGAACTTAATCTAGGACTTGGCATAGGTGGCAGCTGGCAGGGAATAACAGTCAAAGGTTGTCAGGAGCTGACATCTAAGAGTGAACCACATTTTCCAGGCTCCTTTTTGAAATTACAAAGGTTGGAAGTAGGTCTTAGAAAACAGCTGAGATTCTAAGAGCTGCGAGTCAGGAGTTTTCATAAACATTAGGGGTTTTAGCCAAATGCTGAAAGAAACACTGTCCCAGCCTGGACTCTTTACAGTACTAGGAGTGTCAAATCTGAAAAATCAATGAATTACAGTTAAGCTTAAAAGTGAGGAAATTGATTTAGAATCACAGAATAACTGAGTTGGAAGAGGCATATGATGCCATCGAGTCCAACTACAGGTTTAAGGCAAGAATCCAAATCAAAGCAGATCTGACCGAGAGTTGTCCAATTTTCTCTTGACTGCCTCCAGCATTGGAGAGTTCACCATCTCCTGAGGTAATTTGTTCCATTGTCATATTCTGGGACAATCAAAAACAGATCCTGCCCCTCCTCAGTAGGACAATCTTTCATGTATTTGAAAAGTGCTATTCTATCCCTTCTTAGTCTCCTTTTCTCAAACCTAAACATTCCCAGTTCTTCCAGTCTTTCCTCATATGGCTTTGGTTCCAGGCTCCCTTTTGAAATCATCCTTGCTGTCCTCCTCTGAACTTGCTCCCATTTGTCACCATTCTTCTTAAATTGTGGTTTCCAGAACTGGACACAGTCCTCTAGATGTGGTCTGACTAGTCCTGAATAAAGGGGGACTGGTATCTCATGGGTTTTGGAGACTATACTTCTGTTAATTCAGCCTAAAACAGCATTGGCATTTTTGCAGCCACATTGCACTGATGACTTGTAACATTAAATCTTGAACCTGTTTGAGTCTTTAACATACATTGTTCAGAACATGGCTGAAAATCTGTTGTTGAGAACCTTTAATCTATTAATTGTATGTTATCATTGACTCTTAGATCCAGGGCTAGGACTCAACCAGTCTGGACATTGGGGGGGGGGGGCATACATCTCATGATAAAAGAATAAGAATAAGAATAACGGTTCATTCTCTCTTAGATAATATTTGGAATTAACGTCATCGTTGTTCTCCACAACTCGATCCGAATATATGTTTTCCCCCTGCCCCAGGGTGGCCAGTTGGTTCTGGTCCACCTTCACCTTCTGAGGCAATCAGGAAAAATGCCATTGGCATGAATTTCTTTAAGGTAGATCCTAGCCTGCCATGATGTGACTCACACACTATGATCTCAGAGCCATCTCCTGTGGCATGTATAAAATGAGACATGCAGAATGTAACACCAGGACTGCAATGGACTGTCGCAGCCTTGAGGATATGGACAAGGTGCACTTTCACAGCCAGTCCATCTGGCATGGCCTCTTCCACCTCAATGACCATTGGGAATCAGAGTTCCTCCTCTGCTCATTTTGCTGTTGGGCCCAATATGATGGTTTCCAGTGGAGATGTCCTCCATTGAGGGGGCTATCACCCCATCTAAAGGGGCTCATCTGCCCATAGCTGTTGGCCCCTTTAGGGAGTCAGGTTATTTACCGCTGCCCAACACTTGCCCTTGAGTCGCTAGCTGTAAGGTCTACTCCATTACTGTAGCAGGATGTCTGGTCAGAGATAGAAATTAAGGTAAATGGGAGAAAAACACAATTCAACAGTATCAGTAGTTTTGTAGTGATTTTCTTTTGGAAAACCTGCACAGGATTGTTGTAGTGCCTGCACAGAACAGCATCCTTCCTGTGAAAGATTCACCAGCATTGAGTTGTACATTACTGTGTAATTTCTTGCACAGAATCACATGGGGAGGAGAGACAGGGGGGGGGACAAGACCAGGGGCTTGTTTTCATGGGAGAATGAGGAATCTTGCTGCAGCAAGGGAAAGTCTAGGTAGTGAGACTCAGCTGAATGTGACTTGGAAAACGACCAAGAATGAGAAAGTACTCATCACACCCTCCTTCTTCTTCTTCTTCTTCTTCTTCTTCTTCTTCTTCTTCTTCTTCTTCTTCTTCTTCTTCTTCTTCTTCTTCTTCTTCTTCTTCTTCTTCTTCTTCTTCTTCTTCTTCTTCTTCTTCTTCTTCTTCTTCTTCTTCTTCTTCTTCTTCTTCTTCTTCTTCTTCAAGTGCTTTATCCAATTCTGAATACTGGCGATTGTTATGGCAATCAGCCATGAAGATTGTCCTGAGAATATAATGCAGTTCTGTGAGTTACTTTCTGGTCCTGAGCCCTTTTGGCATGCAAAGTCCTCCTCAGTCCTAGGCCAGTCTTGATGAAGCTGTTGCCCTCCATCAAGATGGATTAGAGTGGGATTTAATCACCCTTCTCTGTGGACTTCACTACTCAAGACTGCTAGGTTTCTAAGGAAAGTTAACCGTCGCCTGATTATCAGCACTGAATCACGAGCAATATGGTGTACTCTATTACCATAGCAGAATAACCTGGCCAGATAGGACATCACACCATTAATCTGGGGTAAATAGTTGTTGCTGTACCCCATGCTCAAGCTCTGCCCTTTCCCCCATTTTGGACTGTTTTTCTGTGTTGGAAACTACCAACATGTTCACAACTTGACATTTCTTCTGAGGGTAGGGGAGACAACAAAACCACTGAACTAGTTTTTCTGCTAGATTTCTCAGGGAATGGGGGGAACCTCATGCAGAGAAATCTTGCTGAAAGGAAAGGAGAGTACAGTACTTCTTTTCTTAATTTCTATTGACAGCAGGAAGCTGCAATTCCTCATCCCTAAAACAAAGCTACTCCAGGATTGTCCTTCATAAATAAAAATAATTACATACTATATGTTATGGTAGTTCCCTAGCTCCGATTCAAAATGAGACATGTCACCACGAGATATTTAATGGGATTTGCTGGAGGTATTCAGCGATCTTTACTCATGGTAAAAGCGATTTCTATTTTTGGCAAAGCTGACAAAACACTGGCCTTTCTGACCAAACGCCAAGCAAAGCTTGTCAATTTTCTCTGTGTAAACATTACACAGCATTGTGCCTCTTTTATGAAGTCATTGTCACTGTCCATTCAGCAGAAAAGGTACTTACACCACAATTCATTTTGTGTTTTACTTCAAGGTCATTCTATAAGGATGGAGTACATTAACATCTCTTACTGGAAAACAACCTGCTTGCTTTCTGGGGGAAATTGTTTCACAACTTTCTTCACATGACTAAGATCACTATTTTAGTGCTGTGTGTTTTAGCAAGCAAAATGGAACGATAACCTGTCTCCTTCTCCATTTAATATCTATCTGAATCCATAAAGACAAGAAATCATAAAAATTCCTTGCTTTTTTTTTAAAAAAAAATCATGTCAGAAGCACACAAAGGTTCTATCTAGAATGAAAGGATTTTTTGCTGGAAGAAATCCACTCAGGGGACTGAATGAGGCTCCTTTCATGTCCCCAAGGTCTTTCCCCACTGAAATGGTCCCTATTTATCTACTTACAATTTCTTGCTTTTGATCTGCTAGGTTGGCAGGAGCTGTGACAGAGACAGGTGCTCATTCTGTCATGCAGTACTTGGGTCTTGAACTGTCAACTTGCTGACCTTCCAGCTAACAAGGTGAGCTTCTTAACCACTGAGCATTTTAAGCTCAGCATTTTATCTTTCTTCTTCTTGTTCTTGTTCTTGTTCTTCTTCTTCTGTGTCTAGGCCAGATGTGAAACTGCTAAAATGAAGCCACCTTTGGTGAATTCAGTTCCAAAGTTCCTTTTACCTGACCTAGTGTGAGAAAGATTAGCTGGCAACACAAGGTTGCCATTACCACGGGTACACCCGATTGTGGTTCAAAAATACTACAGTCTTCGAGGAGGCTCTTTCTGTGTACCCTGTATCTAACTTAGAACTAATTTCAAAGTCCATAGAGAATGTTCAGTTTTAGATAAGGAGTTTGTTGAGCATAAGGACATATTTATAGATGTTTTATTTTTGTTATGGTAAAAGGCACTCTTGGCAGAAATATTTTCTAGAAAGTGGCAAAGCACTCAATGTACTCATGTCAGTGCTTTTATAGATATCTAATATGTACAAATACAGGGCTATTTGCAGTTTTAAGATCAAAGATGTTGTAAAAGGGACATACTGAATATTTTCCAAGACCCACCAACTTTGTGGAACTCTCTTCCAGTTGAGCTGTGCCAGGCTCCATCTCTGCCTAAATTTTTAAAAAACACACAACTAAAATTGTTCCTTTTAAAAGAGGCTTTTAAAGATATATTGCCAAGGCTGAGCAGTATGTTTAATTTTATGCTTTGGTTTTTTTTCCTGTCAGCAATAGGTTTTTTTTGTTTCTGGCATTTTTTTAAAAAAAATGTGGGTGCTATTTTTTGCCTTCTTCCCATTTATAATTTTATTCAATTTGTCTAAAAATATTGCAAAGATTTTCACTATTATTATGTTGAATGCTGCCCAGAGTGGGAAAATATTCCAGATGGGTGGGATATAAATGTTATAAATAAATAAATCTTGGCCTCCTTTTTCCTGTTGGCAATGCGAACAAGATATTGTCCAGCAATATGGGGCATTTCCTTGCATTTAAAATTGTGGATACAGTAGCAAAACATTCCACTTTCATAAACCAGAGGCTTTTGAAGAATTGATTAGTCTTTTTCTTGGCGAAAGAAACTGAAATGGTGGGCATAAGCTAAGCAGTCTGAGGTAAGAAGGAACAATGGTAATGTCCATGTCCCCCCCCCCTTTTTTTTTTTTAAAGTGAGCAGGCAATTTCAGTTCAGGTTCTGTGCATGCATATATATGACTGCTAATTTCCATTTCTTTGTTTGCCTATAATAAATTTTCAATTAGAGGAGTGGGAAGAAAGCTGCTGTTTGCACACAAGCATCTCAGTAATTAGCAAGGAAGAAAATACATGAAGGTCTAATTTATTTTTAAATGCAGATTGCTTTTAAATTTTGCATTTAGAGGCCCAAGTGTCCTGGAAGTACATTTAGCATATACAGGGAAAGAAGACCACAAGTGAACCATTGGTATGATGTGTGTGTGTGTGGGGAGGGGGGGGGAGATGCAGTTTGTCATTGGAATTAACCATGGCAAACACTCCAAGCTATACATAAATGGCATATCTTGCAATAACCTCTAAGGGACTCTGGATCTGTGTTAGATGGTGGCTGTGCCCAATTCGATCCATGCACTGGATTTAAGACGGCCAAAGTTTTATGCCAGAAAAACAAATGGTGATATCTTTTTGGGAGTTTGAATTGATATATATGGCATTTAGAGAACTTAAAGAGGATAAAAAGGGAAGCTCCCCCCCCCAAAAAAAAAAAAAAAGGAAGGAAAGAAAAGGCTGGAGAAATTTGTGCCATGTCCAGTTCAGATTTTTGTTCCTTCACCTCCTCACAGTCCATGGCAATTGAGATGCAGAGGGCTTTTCAAATTTTAATTGCTAGTCTTTATGTACTCTTATTAAATATTTGTATAATGTAATTTCAAATGTTAATTGATGTGTTTTTAATTATAGCTCTTTTTTAAAGTACACTAGTACCTCGGATAACGTTATGACTTGGTTCTACAAGTCATAACATTATCCGGTTTTTAACGTTGTGCGCTGCATTGATTGCACAACGTTACAGAAAAATCCCTGTTCCCTTTCCAAAGGGGAGTCTGAAAAGAAGGTAGAAAAACTATATCCTACTTTCTTAAACCTCCATCTGGCTTGCTAAGGGACCCTTATCCCAGCCTCTCTTAAGAAGACCCCCCCCCCCCCGGCCTGGATAGCTAAGACACTTACCAAACCAGGCCGGGGGGGGGGGGGGTTTAAAAAGAAAGTAGGAAAACTTTTTCCTACCTACTTTTAAAAAACCTCCGTCTGGCTTGCTAAAGGGCTTAGCAATCCAGGCCAGGGGGGGGGCTTTTTAAGAGAGGCTTGGGACCCTTATCCCAGCCACTCTTAAGAACCCCCCCCCCAAACCTGGATAGCTAAGCCCCTTCCCAAGCCAGGCGGGGGAGGTATCTCTCCCTCAACACTCTGGCAGTCCCACCGATTGCTGAGGACAGCTGGGGTGGTGGGGGAGAGATCATGCTCATGCACGGTGGCTGGGGAAGCCGACGGGGACTCCCTGTCGGCTTCCCTAGCCACCCGCCCTTGCCTCCGTAGCTGCAGGGTGGCTGGGAAGCTGAACGGAGAACCCTGTTCAGCTTTCCAGCCACCCTGCTACTATGAACGACTGCATCGGATAACGCTAACAGATTGTTATCTGATGCAAAATTTATTTAGAAGTTTTGCATCATTATCCTATTTTAGCGTTATCCGATGCAGTCGTTATTTGAGGTATTACTGTATTTGTGTACACTGCCTTGGGTTTCCAATAGGTAGGAAAAGCAGGATAAAATAAAATCAGAACTTATTCTGGACATTCCACTTCAGGTAAACTCATTTCAGGCCACTTTTGAATTTTAGGTAAGGGCCGCCCTTGCTTGAAAGCCAGTCGTATCTGACTCTATGGTTCAGTACTCATCTCTGTTTATAGCCAAAGAGCCAGCAATGTCTGTGTTTCCAGACATTTCCATGGACATGTGACAGGTATGCCTCAACAACTGAGTGCATACCTTCCCACCAAAGTGGTACCTATTTATCTGCTTGTAATTTCTTGCTTTTGAACTGCTGGTTTGGCAGGAGCTGGGACAGAGACAGGAGCTCACTCCGTTGTGCAGTACTTGGGAATCAAGCTCCGACTTTCCAGTCGTTGATTTCAGCGTCTTAACCACTTAAGCCTTTGCAGCCCTGGTGGCTCAAGTGGATTTTAGGAGTTTGCTATTAATTTGAATCCATGCAGAGACTCAGACACAGAGAGACAGAGTTCTCATGAACCAGGAACTCAAACTAACAATCAAACAGCATAACCTGGTTTCTGATCTTCTTGTGCCACAGGAAAACCCTTTGAAATTTTGATTCTTGGAGAGAATTTGGGCATTTTTATGAGTGGTTTTGACACATTTATAAAGCATGGACACATTTTACTTCCGCTTCCAGGAGTGACAAGGGCGACATAGGCCGGATGAATTGCAGTAAACCCATTCCTGTGGATTCACGGGGGCTTGGGCTTCTGGGAATTGAAGTCCAAGAACATCTGGAGTGCCAAGGTTTGCCATCACAGGACTAGACTAGCTGACTTAACTATGCCGCCAGCTCTCCTGAACTTTGGTTCATTTTCTCTCCTTCTTTGCCTGCCTGGATATAACATCATCCCACGACATGATCCTTGATTTACTGAACTTATTGGAAGAAAACCTAACCAGAAAGCATTCTGCTTGAGGCAGCAGAAGCAAAAGAATAGATCACACGTTTAGGCGTGTGGGTGGAATAATTTTCATTCTTCCTTGAACACTATGTTTTTTACTTCAAAATCCAAAAATAAGAAGCCTGCCAGAGTTTGACAACACTTCTGCCCATTTTATGTGAAGGCAACATGCTTTGCTCTCACTTTGTACTGGCTTTGTATTTTTACCATGGAACCAGATCTGAGTAGCAATGTAATGGTTTCTAAAAAGCCAATTATTTTAATTCAAGCTTGTCTTCTTGAAGGTGTATTTAGAAGAATTAGCATGATATAGTTAAAATAGTACTAGTCACCCCAAAGCTGAGAACAGGGTTGCTTTATAGAGCTTTATTACACCCTGTTCATCATAGAACCCCTGTATATAGGGCAGGAAGAGTCAACATATTCCAACTTCTGCAAACTGTCTGCTGTGAATTTAGAGTTTTTATAAACATGAAAGGCCCAGGTCTGTAGATATAAACTGGGAAGCACTTGATAAAAACTAGAGGGGAGAAAAACCTGAGTAATTACTTACCAGATGTCTATCAAAAATTCATGATATAGTGTAACAGATGGGAAACAAGGACTCAAGTACACAACAGGGAAAAAATATTCCTAGTCAGCAAACATTATGATTGTTGTTGTTATTATGTGCCATCAAGTTAGCATCTGACTTATAGCCACTCTATCAATGAATGACCTCCAAAATATCCTGTTATTAACAACTCTGCTCAGGTTTAGCATACTCTAGGTTGTGGGTTACTTTATGTATTCAATCAACCTCATCTAATTCTTCCTCTTCTCTAGCTGCCTTCAACTTTTCTTAGCAAAATTATCTTCTCAAGAGGTCCCCAAAGTATAACAGCCTCACTTTCACCATTTTCCCTTTTGAGAGCGTTTAAACAACTTGATCTAGAAACCATGTCTAGCACTCCAAGATATCTGTAAAGTTCTCCATTGATACCATGTCCCAAATGAATTAAAGGAAATACTTTTATTAGATCATTGATTCCCAAAAGTCTAGATTTGTGGATTTTTCAAAATTTGGAATCAGACTGGACATTGCAATAAGTGGAAGGGAGAGGGCGAGGAAGTCTCAAAATCAGTCTGGCTAAAGGGTCTCATAGTTTAATGTGAATGTCCAAAATCAAGACTGCAACTTTTCAGAATCAGCTGGAGTTACCAGTTTTCACCCCTGGGATATAGAGTCCCTTGTTTTCCATAGACCAAGGGCTGCCAGTCATTCAAAATCTTTTTTATTATCAAAGCACACAGCTTCTATTTAGTTGAGAGTAGAGGCATCTAGAAAGTCCCTATATCAGAAAATTTAGAGAGTCTGTTTAACTTACACATTAGACAAAGTAGGTTGGAGCCAAAGTAGGTTGGCTTGAAAGCCAGTCATGTCCAACTGTAGGGATGTGTGTGCTCATGTCCACTTACAGTCAAAGAGTCAGTGCTGTCTACATCTGCAGACATTTCCATGGTCATATGGAAGGCATAACTAGATGCTGGAGTGCACAGAATGCTGTTACCTTTCCCACCAAAGTGGTACCTATTTATCTACTTGCAATTTCTTGCTTTCAAACTGCTAGGTTGACAGGAGCTAGGGGAGATGACAGGAGCTCACTCCATTGCACAGCACTTGGGTCTCCAACTGGTGACCCACCAACCTTCTGGTCATCACTAAGCCACTGCGGCCCAAACAGCAAGCATGGATAATGGTAAATGACTCTAATTGGTGACTTGGAACTTTATATTATTATTATTATTATTATTATTATTATTATTATTATTATTATTATTATTATTATTATTATTATTATTATTATTATTATTATTATTATTATTATTAAACTTATATGCCGCCCTACTCAGCGAAAACTGACTCAGGGCGGCTCACAACACACAATCAAACACAATGCAACAATTCAATAGAACAATACAATGTCACAACACAATGAAATATCATACATCAATAATTCAAACAATAGGATATCATAAAATACAGTACAGTAAGATAAAACCCCAATATACGTCATAAAGTTACAAAAATATTACAAAAACCATAGGAACATTACACAATCTTACAAAGAAAAAAAAGTTACAAAAAGGCATCCACACCCCACCCACGCCGGATCCTACCCATTAAGCTGGTGGCCACCAACCGACTACTCCCCTTCCTTCTCTCCAAGGGAAAGGAGAAGGGCAATGTGTCCATCTGACATGTAGGTGTTGCCACAAAACCCCAGCCTAGAAAAAGTCTAGCAAACATAACAGTCAGAGTGGCCGGAGGAGGATGGCGCTGGAATCAGCTGGGCCCTGGTGTTTTTTATATGAGTAACTAACTTATTTTTTTCCAAAGTAACTTTCCAAATTCTAGCTAAAACGATGAGTTTTTGATGAATGCTCAATGGAGGCTGGGAATTACCTATCCCTCTTATCAACCCCTCAAGGCAGTGTCATTTTCACCTTTCTGAACCACCTTTCTCATTTCCTAAATGGACTCGTCACAAACAATCTCGACTGAAGCTCTCAAACCACATGCTGGGCCATTCTGCTACCTGTTTATTACATATCACTAGAAAATGCAACTGTAAGAACCCATAGCATGTAAATATAATGTGCCTCCTTTCTGTTCAGCGTGCCTACATCTTCTTAGAACTCTTTGCTTTTCCATCTACAGCCTATGATTATGTTTCTCCCACAAAATTAGATAACACTTATTTGTAAGCATCATTTGGTTTTATCTTACTGAAGAAGAGTGAGAGAGCAAGAGAGATATAAGGAAGCAGCTTATGTAACACTCTGCCTCCTACAAATGTTTCCATTATCATTGGCATTTTTCCTGATTTTTCTCAAAAAATTTCTCACATCCCTCCAATGACTCTAACATGCTTTGACAAATGAAAGCCTTTTAAATTGTCCAGAAATTTCACTTTAAGTGGAATTCCATAGTTACAAGTAGACACAATGCATTCACCACCAACCATTGTTCGAGGAATGCTACTTCTAATGATTAATTTAAATTTTAAATTTCTTAGCAACCTATTATAACCATTTTTCAAATTTGCCCAAAATGTACTTGGGGGAAAAGCCAATGGAAATATTATGCCTCCCTCTTTACTATGAAAATCAAGTATAGATAGAGGCTTTTCCCATCTAGGGATTTATGTTAAGTGCAGCTCCACATATGTTAATTAAAATTTTCCAAATTTCCTCACAATGGGATGCACATCTATTCACCATGTGAGGACTATTGCTTTGTTGCTTAGAAAAGTAGTAGCACAGGATGGGTTGTTTGTGTTTTCATAATCAATCAGTGTGTATTTTTCTTCTTGCCATGTGTTTGTGCTTAGTTTGGGAAAGGGAGAAGACACATGTAGGATTTTTTTTACTCTTTTTTTTCCACAAATGGCAGAAACACATATAGGTACTTGACATCTTGCTCCCACTCTGAAGGGTAAGCTTCTTCACCTCTAGTCAAGAGTGAAAAAATGCTCTTCTCTCCCATGAAAATCTTCCATTTCACACTAAACACAACCATAAGAACTAGTGTCCTTTCCTGCTGAGCAACAGAGCATATTGTAGTGGGCCAGGATACTTAAGAGACCACCTCATCCCAAGAACATCTGTCAGTTCCACCAGAGCGGACTGGAGAGGCTCTCTAGTTGTTCCATCAGCCAGAAAGGCCCATCTCTCTGGCACCATGTAGAGGGCCTTCTCGGTGTCCGCCCCAGCCATATGGAACCTCCTGCCAGCGGAGCTACGTCTCCAGATGGAGTTGCTGCCCTTTAGGAAAAATTTAAAAACATGGCTGACAGGGCAGGTATGGGGTGTGGGAGGTACAATGACCCCAGCCCACTGGATGATTTATGAGCCCTCTCTACCTCAAGATGTAGTAATTTGGTGTTCTTTTAAATTTTTTAAATTTTTTAGATCTTAAATTTTGATTTTTAACAGTTTAAATTTGAGGGTTTTTAGGAATGTTTTTAAGAATGTTTTTATGTTTTCATTGTGGTATCTTATGATCTGTAAACCGCCTTAGGTCACCTTGGTGAGGAGGGTGGTGGCTAAATATGAATAATAAATAAATAAAAATAAAATATTGTGCACAATTATGTGGCAGTGAACTGTGTGCTGAAGGACTCTCTTGATTGTTATGGAAGATACAAATAACCGATCCAACACTTCCAGCTCGTAATGTCCATGAAGCAGAACATCTGCTCTCTTTGGAGGGCATTGGTGCAACTTCACATTATTCACCACTCCTGGACTGGGACTCCTTATTAATGGTCACTCATGCTCTAGTCACATCTAGACTAGATTATTGTAACGTGTTCTACATGGGGCTGTCCTTGATGACCATTCGAAGGCAACAACTGGTGCAAAATGCGGCTGCCCACATGGTGATGGGGTGTGGTCGCTATGGCCATGCCTCACTCCTATTGCGGGAGCTGCATTGGCTGCTGGTGTGCCTCTGGGTGGAATTCAAGGTGCTGGTAATGACCTTTAAAGCCCTTCATGTTAGTGGACCAGGATGCTGAAGAGACCACATCACCCCAAGATCATCTGCCCGTCCTACAAGACCAGACCGGAGGAGCTCCCTAGTGGCTCCATCTGCCAGAGAGGCTCATCTGTCTGGCACTAGAAGGAGGGCCTTCTCTGTATCTGCTCTGGACTTCTGGAACCTCTTGCCAACTGAGTTGCACCTCCAGGCTGAGCTGCTGGCCTTCAGAAAGGGCCCTAACAGCCTTCGGAAAATGCCATAAACCCTGGGTGTGGGACACTGCTAGTATGCAACCTCCCACCCCGGCTTATATAAGACCGACCAGGTTTTTCAGTTTTATAGGGAGGGTGATTTAATCTAGTTTTGATGGTTTTAAAAGTTTAAATTGTTTAGTTCTGTATGATGGGGACCTTTTGTATTTTGAACTTTTGATATTGTTGTAAGCCGCCTGGAGTGCTTCATTGAGGGAGGCGGCAATACAAATACAGTGGTACCTCGCTTAATGAGCATAATGCTCCCCCTACTGGACTTCGGAGCTCACTCTCGCCCGGCTCCAGACAGGGGAGAGCAGAAACACCTGCGCTGGGGCTGGTAGCATAACACCGGGATGTCCCATGTTTTACTACTTTTCACTATTTTCCCCAGGTTTCTCATTGTTTGCCTCCCAAGAATCAGTCGCCTTTTTATTTCATGGCTGCAATCACCATCTGCAGAGAGCGTTGTTCCTAGGAAAGTAAATTCTGTCACTGCTTCTACTTCTTCACCAT
>CP126895.1:110298345-110480845 GCA_030440675.1 Furcifer pardalis | reverse complement strand
AAGTGCACAGAACACTGTTTACCTTCCCACCGAAGTGGTCCCTATTTATTTACTTGCAATTTCTTGCTTTCGAACTGCTAGGTTGGAAGGAGCTGGGACAAAGACAGGAGCTCATTCCATCCTGCAGTACGTGGGAATCAATCTGCTGTCAGCATCTTAGCCACTTGAGCTACTGCAGTCCTTACAAGTGATTACAAGTACTGAAGGACTAATAGATCATCAAAGGTAATGTCTGCTTTTGATTTTACCTGCCAAGCTTCCCCACCCTTTCTTCATTGGGAGGCAGTCAGAGTGTTGGAAGAGAATTTCACAGATATCATGGACAGGCTGAAGGACAAATAAGTGAGCATGTGGTGAAATCAACTGTGAACCTCTCATTAGAAAGTAAAATTTTAAAACTGAAGCTGTAGTATTTTGGACATGTCATGAGAAGATGAGACTCACTGGAGAAGACAACACTCCTATGAAAAAGCAGAAGCTAATAAGAAAAGAGGAAAGCTTGGCATAAGATGGAGCTACTCAAGGAGGGAAGCCTTGGCCTTTAATTTACAAAAACTGAGCAGGGCTGTTAATGACAAGACCTTAATTGATGAGTGAGCAGCAATGCTACTAACCTAATGACGCGTAACAAGAACAATAGTCAATAGTCATGTTCCCTGGGGTCATTGATCCAGATCTGATTCCAGCACCAATATAACATAGTTTATTTACTCATCACTGACTTAGGCCTACTTCTGTTTGAGACCAAACAATCAGTATCTGACCTGTATAGAGAGCTCTCCTACCAGGAAGAAGACAGCCTGCAAAGAATAAAGCCCTGAGCTTTATCCTAAAAGTTCAGTGGTTCTCATGGCATAAGAACCTTAAGCCCTAGTCAAAACTGAACTTCCAACCTTTTGGTTGCAGGACAGTAGTTTACCCACTGCGCCACCAGGGCTCCTCTGAAGAAGACATCATAGGAATCATGACCTTCTTTCGAACAGAAGTCTCCTCAAGACAGGGGTTCCAATCTACAGCCTGCAGGCTGGCCCTGGCTGAGACACATTTCATATGGTCCACCACCACTGTTGCCACACCCAGAAGCAGAAGCAGACACATTTACGACAGTCATAAAACATGCCCATGCATACATAAATGCAGTTATGTCAGCCGTAAATGCATAAATGTGGAAGCGGGCACATTTACTTCTGCTTCCAGTGGTGTGGTCTGGCCCACTCAGCTGTCCTGGGGGCATCATCAGGCCCATGGCGTTTAAAGGTTGGGAACCCTTCATTTGCCAGTGTCATTGGCTGCTGAAATGCCTACAACCTTCCTCTGGGTGTAATCCAGAATATGAATATCAGTCCTAAGATGCCAAGGCTGTTGGAAATAATGTCTATGCTCAACCCTAGTGACAGCCTTGCTTGGTTTATGAGGAACTTGTTGATGGTTAACATTGTGCTGTATTTTGATTGGCTTTTGAACTATCCTTGCACTGTTATCCCTGGTTTTGGACTTTGAATTGCTGTTTGACTCTGACTCATCTTTACCTTGTTTTCCTACTCACTAGTAGAACTTTACTAGCTCGACCACTGCATTACCTTTTGAATTTGTCCTTATTTGGCTATCTACTGCTTTTCAAGATCCTCTCAGCCTCGACCCATGGTGGCGAACCTTGGCACTCCAAGTATAATAATTTCATGTCAGAAATTATTCTGGGTTGAAATGATTTTTACTGGAGAAACTCAACTCAGACGATGCCTGAATGAGGCTCCTTTCTTGCTCCCAAGATCTTTTCCCATCAAAGTGGTCCCTATTTATCTACTTGCAATTTCTTGCTTTTGATCTGTTAGGTTGGCAGGAGCTGAGACAGAGATGGGTGCTCAAACCGTAATGCAGTACCTGGGTCTTGAACTGCTGACTTGCCAACCTTCCAGCTAATAAGACTAGCTTCTTAACCACTGAGCCACAGCAGAACACTCCAGGTGTTCTGGACCTTCAATTCCCAGAAGCCCTGATCAGCAGGAGTGCTGACTTGGGCTTCTGGTAATTAAAATCCAAGAACACCTGGAGCACCAGGGTCCACCATCACTGGCCTAAACTTTTGCTCTTACTCAGCTTTGGTTCCAAACCAAATCTATGCCTTTCCCTAGAACAGAACACTAACCACCGAACACAGCTATTGTGACAATGAACACCATACTTATTTTCCTAAGCTTCTTGTAGGAACAGCAGAACAGAAATATATTGAAATAAAATTTAGGATATTAAAAACAGTAATAGTATGAGATTCAAGATCCTATTGTCAAACATAAAATATCACATTAAAGAACCACTTATTTATGTTTTAAAGCTTGCATTTTCATTAATTTTATGAAAGGCAGCCATCTGTCTCTGAAGGCTGCAGTTGAAAGCACATTGACCAAATAATACAACACATTTACAGAGTTATATTTACTCCTTAGCAAACATGAACTAGATACAAATTGGAGAACATTTCTCATAGTGCCAGAATTTCTGGTTCGACACTTAGTTCTGCCAAGAGTGGCACAATGAAACCTTCTCTGATTTATTTATACCACTTGCCATTTTGGGATTGATTTCAGCAGCCGCTCTAAGCTAAAAAAGACCCATTATGAGCAATTTCTCTTACTTTTCACCAGATGTCTCTAGAATAATAATGAGGTCCAAATTAATGTTAAAACCAAGAAGTAGTTGTCAATATCTGTTTCTTCATGGGACAGCTACAATTATGCATCAACCTCACACCCTTTCTTCATAAACAAGGATCCAAAACTGTTACCTGGAAACAATTCAAGCTACTTTTGTGTCTTTTCAGAAGCCGTTCTTCCAAAATTTGTCGCCACCTGAAGATTGTCCAGAGGGATGGCCACTTGAGCTGGTTAGTACAATGGGTTTTTTCTTTGTGTGCATCCAAAGAGCATCTTTTCTGAAGACGCGGAGATGAACTTCCCAAAGATGTTGTTCCTACACTTGGAACACTTCCTCTGTGGTTTAATAAGCCTGAGTTACTAATCACTATGTAATTCATTTTCTCTCTTGACTTTTGTTATTTTTTAATGTGCTGTTGAAGTCAAAAAACAAAAGAAAAGAAAACTAGAGAATAAATTCCACACTGCCTTCTTATATTCACAGTGAAAAATCATGAGCTCTAATGTACTACCTACAGAAATTTTCCGACATCTACTAAACACATAAAAGTCTGCTATACGTATAAAATACACTACTTGCCCTCCTCTTTACCTGCAGCTCCAAAGGATCAGATTCCCTTTTAAAGAACTGGAATATAGAACTGGAGGATCCACCCGTTTGCCATGTCTACATGACTGTAACTACCAGTAGCCTTTTCTACTAGTCCATCACTACCACAAGCTGTTCTCATCAACAAGACCTTGCAGCGTATGGTGAACATGTCGAAACAAGCTCCACTGACACATATTCAATCCAACCAACAGGAGCATAACATTGTATTGAGAGAAGATAATTTGCATGGGCACATAATTAAATGCCACAGGGCTGGAAATTCTCTCTGGACTGTTTGATGAACTCCTGCAAAAGCAAACACACACACACACGCACACACGCACCTTGTTATGCTAATCACTTCAATTCAGAAGAAAGTAGAGTTTAAACTCATATTCCAAACTCTTCCAATTTCTCTCTCTCCCCCAAAACTCAGTGTTGAGTCACTGGCTGTACAGTCTGCTCCATTACTGTGGTCGGATGTCCGGCCAGACATAGGTGCAAGTAATGAGGGAAGTAAGTAAGAGCAATACGTTGTCTCAGTTGAGAGAACTCTACAATTCCAACTCTAAATAACTGATATTAAGAAGACCAACAAAGTACAGTTGCATTATGGCCACCATGGCTGCGTCTTTCCAACTGAGGACTATGACCTTGTGAAACACCTTGAAGTGGACTTTGGAAGCCTCAAGAGGTTCCTCACCTCCAGGTGATAGTTAAGACCAGAAGTATTGTTTTTTCCACACCAAGTTCTCTCTAATTTGCACAAACAATCTTTGTGTAAAACTAGCACCTTCCCCTTTGAGAATCAAAAGGCATATAGAAGCACAAAACTTGTTGATTGTGAAAAAGACACAAGCAACATGCCTGATGTTGTTCAGATTCTTTAAAACCTACGCAACAAAGCATCAATCACTGTTTTTCTATATATATTTATATTCTTCATGTTACCAGTATAGTTCTGCTGATTTTTTCACATAAAACTGCTCTTGACCTGATTCTCTTCACTTTTTGATAGTGTTACAGAATGCCTAGGGTAAAAAGAACAATTCTGCTGGTCAGCAGTTCAATAACCGAGTATGGCATGATGGAATGAACTCCTGTTTCTGTCCCAGCTCCTGACAACCTAGCAGTTTGAAAGCTAGAAATTGCAAGTAGATAAACAGGGACCACTTCTGTGGGAAGGTAAACAGTGCTCTGTGCACTCTGTTAAGGCATGCCTGCCCTATGACCATGGAAAGGCCTGCAGAAGCAGACAGTGCTGGCTCTTCAGCTATAAACAGAGATGAGCACTGAACCTTAGAGTCGGACACAACTGGCTTTTGAGCAAGGGTGACCTTTACCTTTACCTTATTCTGATTTTTATGTCTTTGGTATTTATAAAAAGTTATAACAGGCTTCATCAACTCCTATTGTATCACTGAGTTCTGAACATCCTAGAACAGCTATGATAGACTAAGATGGATAACAAGTGTAGGAAGTCTGTCTGTATGCGGGCTGATTAGGGCTTCTCCTGAATCACAGTGACAGCTAATTCAAACAGCTTGGCATCTGGATGGATGATAAAGAAGAAGAGACTCTCCATGTGGTAATGACAAAGGAGCATCACAATATGTAATGAAATGGTTGAACAGTTCTGGAAGAACATGCTGGCATGAGATATGTTGTAATGGAAAGAGAGTGGAAATAAACTGTGGTGGCTTCATGCTGTGATCAGTTATAGACACATATTGCTAGCAAGAAAAATCCACAGTTGCACTCAAAGATCAGTTCTGTAACTGGTGTGAATCTAAAATCATGCAATGGGATTTCCTAATTCATTCATTAGATCCTTTCCACATGGCTCATCGTCTCTGATCAATATGAACACAATCACTTCTGAGGAAAGTGGAAACACATTTCTTCCATTCTACTGTTGTATTCACCGAGAGAACTAAGCAAGAGAATGACCCTTGACATACTCTGAACAGATATAAGCCTCAAGTCCATCAGCTCAGATCCAGGAAGAGCTTTATGGCAAGAATAAACATTATAGAGGGCACACAAGAGCAACACCAAATTCAAAGATGGAGGAAGGAGCTCACTGGACAAGGAATAACATTAAAGGAGGATATGGCTGAGGAACTCAACTTCCCCTACGTCACTTGGAGGACCCTGAATAGGCTGAGGGTCAGAGTGCATAAACATAAGACCAACATGTTCAAATAGGGGCTGCTGGTGGACAACACTCTGTGAGAATGTGGAGAGATACAGAATCCAGCTCATCTATTCGTCTGTCGATTACTGCCAGAAACATGCACTGATGAGGACTTAAGTTTGGCCAACAACAAAGCCAAGAAAGTGGCTTCATTTTGACAGTCCGTGGTTTGATTGGGACACAAAAGAAGAAGACTGTTGTGTTTTGCAGCCTGGACTACAAAATTACTTTTTTTTTTGGACTACAAAGCCTTGCAAGCAGGATGATTATGGGCGGTGTGCTACTCAAAAGTCTTTCCCAGTTCTGCACTATTTCCCCTACTTACTATTTTTATCTATCTATCTATTTATTTATTTCCCACTTCCCTTTTCTTTTTTTCTCCTTCTGGCTCTAATAGAGAGGAACTGATTCTTGACACCAACTATCAATAAATGAAATGGTTCATCTCAGTTAACATTTTGAGTTTGGAACTTTGATGAGAATCTTATTTTACACTCTGACTCACATTGGGTATCAAAATAACACTTTCTGCAGAGGGGCTCCTTCCAGTGGTGACAGACATCTACAGCAGGGGTTCCCAATCTTTTTTTGGGGGGTGGGGTGGGGGGCATTTTGTCCCAACAGCTTCAAGGGGGGTCATTTTGTTTCTCAAATGCTTTTGGAGGAGTGGGGGGCACATGAAATGGCTCTGTGGGCCTTAGGTAGGGAACCCCTGATTTATGGTACTTGTCGTAGAAGGTGTTTTTTTGTCACCTCCATACCTTGCATGCAACATGTTCTGATTTGTGATCAGTCACTGAAAGATAAACACAGGCTCAATTTGGAAATCTGATTGCTAAGGTGCTCATCCCTTACAAAACCACTCTTGGGGGTATGTTAATATATTTTTCTTACTGCAATAGAGGCATATGATTCCGATGGGCCATGAGATGGTAAGTTTTTCATAGGTTATGGTTTAAAGCAGGGGTCCCCAACCTTATTTGCATCATCCTAAACTATTTTTTCGAATACATTACTGTAAAAGCCATAGTTAAGCAATTGGGGTGTGTGTGTGCTTATCTGCTGTGTGTGAAGCCCGTCCTTTTACTCTGTTTGCTGGGCAGACCCAGTGGAGCATGTTAAGGGCAGAAGGCTGCCTTTGGGGATCCCCAGCACCACCCACCCACATGTCCCAGTTCAGGACAGCCCATGGCCTGGTTCACAGCCTAGTAGTTGGGGACCCCTGGTTTAAATGAGCTACTCACACCTAGCTGGAGTAGAGGAATCAGAATTTTATACTGCTCCTATAAAGTTTGGAAGAAAATTCAAAATAGATTCACTGCCTCCATAACACTGGAATCACCAATATCTACTGCTTGTCTGGTTCTTCCCATATTTGACTGCCAAATAACCCTCCACTTTTGCCATTTAGTCAGAAGGAAGAGCACCAACTCTTAGTACAGCTGATTGCATAGTTTATATCAGGGGTTCCCAACCTTTTCAAGCCGGGGGCCGGGTCACACTCTCTCAGTCAGCTTTGAGGGCCAGACAGCCATTTTGCCCTGGCAGCTTCAAAGGGGCAACCATTTCGTTTCTTGAATGCCCTTGGAGGGGTGGGGGCATATGAAATGGTGCTGCAGGCTGGACATAGCCCACAGGCCTTAGTTTGGGACCCTCTGGTTTAAATAATTGTTGTTACAATTGGCCCCTATGGGGAATTAGGTTTAATTTTCTGAAATAAGGCAGGATGATCTTAAATGTAAAACAACCCTGAGAGATGACTGTCCAAGTGTTCCTTGGAAAACACTCTATGGAAAGAGATAATATTTCCCTTGGCAACTTTGCTATGGTATGCAGAAAATGCATCACTTTGATCATATCTCAGAAGGAATCCAAGTTATACTGCTTAAATATTACCCTGACCTCAATTATCCTAGCCCAAATACATAGAAAGTGGAATGTGACTGTGATTCCATTTAACGTAAAATGAACAATAATTTGCATGCTACGATCGATCGCATAGTCATTACACAATCAGAGAGTTTTGTGCTGAAGAGCATCCTTGAAGTCATCTATTTCAACTTCTTATGAACATCTCCTTATCAATAATTGCATACATGTACAAATAATTCTGCTGAAACCGCTCCTCTGCTGCTTCCTTTTGCCTTTGCCTTATGAAGCCCAATGCTTTCCCAGTAAACAGATTCCCAGAAAACAGGTTAAAGTAGAGGAAATTTCCTGCTGAGAATCATTTCCCATTGGGCATTCAACTCCATCTTAATTAACTAAAGCAGAATTGGGCATGTGAATGATTTCTAGTGCAATATTAATTACGTTGACTCATTACTGTTGCAGAATTGGATGAAGTAAAATAGACTTCGAAATTTTCCAAACTACCTCCAAATTATGGATTCTTTGTATAGACACTGAATTTATGGAGAAATTATACCAGAAATATATTTCAGCAAAGAATTTTGGGCATAGGAGCACAAAAACATAATTGTCATCAGATCCTCAAAATCTGGCTAGTAGGCAGAAAAATGTCAGCACCAATGTGAAAAATCATTCCCCAGGAAAATGGAATATCAGAAGGTTCTTATTTGACTCCATTTTGAGCAAATTGAATCAGTGGTGGAAATTCATGGCATGCCTTCTCTTAGAGGTTTGACCCACAATGTGTTATATACTGACATCAGAGAATGTTCTTTAGTTCCATTGGAAAATGGAAGAAAAATTGAGCTTCCTGCTTCAAGGTACAATCCAAGGTGTGACAGAGAAGGTTACTTTGACTGCATTAAAGGCCTCAAGTGCAGAAATTTGCAGTCTCTTATCTCCACAAATCATCACAGAGATTCAAAAATATAAAGAGTATGATTGTAGCCCAATAAAACCCATTAAAACCATCTTCTACAGGTTATTTTACTTTTATGGTCCAGCTCTCACAACCATACATTACTACTGGGAAGACCATTGCTTTAACTACATGGACTTCTGTTGGCAGGGAGAGGTCTCTACTCTTTAATTATGCTTCTTAGATTCGTCATAGCTTGCTTCCCAAGAAGGTTGTGAATGTCTACCACTTCTACCGCAATTATCAGCACACAATATTTCTTGAACTGATGGAGGAACTTTCCAGAATGGGCCACTCACCAGATTAGATTAAATTCCAGTGGGAGACAAGATTAAAACAGCATTCCTATAGTTTCGCATCATGTTGGCATTTTTACTCAGTCTCCTAGGGTTTAGGCAGTAATTAGCATCAATGGTGGCAGGCTTTGAACTAGGCTTTTGTCTTCTGTCACTGCATGATAAAGCAACACACCTTGTCAGAGATGAGTAGAAGGAATTCAAAGTCTGCCAAATGCTTTGATGCTTTGCTTTATAATTGTGCAATAATAAAACTGATTTTTATATTTTAAAAAGTGTTGACACAGCCAAACATTTTGTGTTGGGATGAGGGAGGCTTTGCTGACACCTACCCCGAAGTACACATTGTGAACAATATCTATCTATCTATCCATGCTTGTCTCATTTTCATATGCATGGACAAGGAACTGCAAAATTGTCCTCCTTACCCTCAAAGGGTATTCTGAGGAGCTCTCCATATTTTTTTCACAAAGTAAGCAAAAAAATGTGCATGTAATACAATTTGAAGGAAATTGCAAATATTGTGCAAAATTGTGATTGTGATTGCTTGTTGCCTGTTTAAGGAACAGATAGGCTACTTGTGTCTACTTTAATGGTTAGACAGTCATTCAATAAGTTTTGTGTATGTATACTTTGCTTGTCATAAGGAAAGGACACTAGTTTTGCAAAAATCAATTGGTGCAAATTATAGGAACCTTGAAAAGCGCAAATATTCACCGTTAACATGGGAGGTGAAATCTTGCTCAGTTTGAAAGTTCCACCTCAAGTTGCCTCATCAAGACAAGACAATTTAAATCTTAATTCAATGAGAATGAAGACAGTATTTTTTATAATGTAGTGACCAAATAATAAAATAGTTGTTCCAGTAAAAGAGATGGATAGGTATAAATGTAATAAATAAATAAATAAACAAACAAACATTCAGAAGCTTTGGATTCGACAAGTTTGATTAATCTCTACTTTGCACGTAATGCAGAATAGGGACACCACCCATGGGCGCATACCCAAGGGTGGTGCTTTGCCCCCCTCCCCAAGGAGAGATGGGAGGCAGCACATGGAGCATGCCTGTGTGGGGGAGGAGGAGATGTAGACTTCTCTTATTAGAGATGGGTCCTCCCCTCCTGGCCCTCTTTGAACCTGCAGCAAGACAAACAGCTCCCTCCGCCCCACCTTTGGTCGGTGTGAGATTAGTTGGTTGTGTTAGGGCTGAATGGGAATGTTTTGCTCTTATCCCTGATTGGCTTTTTTCGCCCACCTCACACTGATTCACAGGTCAGTTAGGTGGGCACTTGGGTGGTGGCTGCTTTGCTGGGGCTGGCCGGCGGGTAGTGCAGAAAGAGGAAACCGGGGAAGACCCAATTACTCTCGGGGTAGGGCTGTGGGGTGCCTGGCAGCCGGGATTAAAGAGCCAGAAGGTCTGGCTCATGGCTCGCAGGCTAACCACGTGTGCTAGGTGCAGCTTGCCCAATACAGCAAGTAGGGAGATGAGCAGTGCATTTCATGGCTGAAGTAATGGTGGGGAGTTGAAGCCCTGTAAGCAGGCTACTCCCTGCCTAGGGATCACCAGTAGGAAGAGGATGCCATCCTGCTCTATGCCTCTGTCCTGTCCTACAGTGACCACACTGCAGTAGATGATGTCGGTCACAGTTCCGTTGTGTCTAATAAAGTGGCCCAATTGTTAAACTCATATACATGTGTCCGTCTCTTTACTCTGGGGTGGTGGGAAAAGGGATCAGCAACATTTATTCTGTTATGGGGACTTCCAGCCCTCCTAATATGGTTGAATTTTGATTCTCATAAACCTTAGCCTGATTAGAAATTTTGGAGTGAATTAAAGAGAGAGAGAAGAATAACTTTCCCAAACATTTCAGAGTCCCTTAATGTGTCATTACAAGAGCTATAAGACACAAAATGAGAGAAATAGTTAAGTATGCCCTGAAAGCAATCAACACAAATACGGATTAGGAAGCAAGATGATCTGACAACAGAACACAAAAAGAACTGTGTTAAGCAAGATCAGGTCAGTGAACACTTCTAGCAATAATTTTTGGGTTGTTGTTTTTGTTGCTGTTGTTCAGTCACACAGTCAGTTCCGACTCTTTGTGACCCCATGGACCACTGTTGACTAAATGCATGAGACTATATGCTAAATCTGGCAAAGCTCTTGTGATCAACTGCTGATATATGTGCACTCATTTTAAGGAACAAAAGAAGAATCAAGGCATTTTGTTGTGCACCAATTTATCTGAGGGATATCTCTGTGGAGATCTGAGTAAAGCCTGGGGCTTGCAAGAACAACAGAAACATTCATTTTTCTATTAACATGTTTGTATTTGAATAGTCTGAAGCCCTACTGTTTTGTAATTCATAGTAATGTAGTATACTTTTCCAATTTTGGTTTATGGCAGATGCATTTTTACAAAGAGAAACTAAAAGCTGTTGTTTGATTAGTCAGTCCACAAATGGACTTAAAGAAGGAACATGCATTCTTGAGGTGACATCCTTATGGTTAGAACCTTTTCCATCAATCAGCCACTCTTTCCAGGCTTACATGGATACAGTTACCTTAAATTACATTTGCAACACAGACTTGGTTCAACCTTCTCCATGTTGTTAAGTACTACACATGAGAGTCATTGAATTTTGATGGCATGTGGGTCTTCCTCCCCATATCCCATAATAGATGCCGTAATGTGGCAGAAAGAAACAGAAAGTAATCTTCTTCATCTTCATCTTCATCTCCTTCCCTCCTCCTCCTCCTCCATTAGTTAAATGCAGGGTTCCTGTTCTTGCACTTCTAGCGGCCTCCACCAGTGTTATTTCGTGTTCTTGTAATATTTCTTTGATGTTATCTCTCCACCTTCCTCTAATTTTATCCCTTCTAGTCATTCCATCAGCCTTCCTCATCATCATAAAAAAGGTCCAATAAATGGTAAAACTACTCAGTTATAATGTGACTCATCGTTTGGCCAGAAAGAAAGAAAAAAGTTAACAGTATAAGAGAGCCATTGAAGTAATTTTCTTTCTTCTTTAGAAGGTTATTAAATATTTCTAAGGAAATTGACTGCAAGAAAAATCAAGTCATCTTCTATCAATTCCCTTTCTTTTCTCTCTGGAAATGCCTACACTTAGGGCATGTCATTATGTTAAAAAAAAAAAACAACCCTCAGCCTGCCCCTTGCCTCCTCTGCAGGTGCTGAGAAAACATAAGACTCCAAATAATTAAGGAGAAAAGGGTCTACGTCAGTTCAGTCAATGGAAATTGTACACTCTTTCCTCCAGCTTTGGCATTTGTCAAACTATGAATTAGGGCTGGTGTCTTCTTCTTCTTCTTTGCTTCCTCTTTTACCCCATTGGGTGTCGAGGTTCTTGTTCTGGAACTTCTAGCAGCCTCTCCCAGCGTTATTTGGTGTTCTTCTAATATTCCTTTCATATTATATCTCCACCTTCCTTTGGGTCTGCCTCATGGTCTTCGTCCTTCTCCTCGTTACAAATATGCCTTGCAAGGTATGGAATTCCAAGACATTTTCTCCAAATGGGCAAACCACTTTACTTGTTGTCTCTGTATGTAGTGCAAGGTTGCTTCTGTTCCGATTCTTTCCCTTTATAACCTCATTCCTGATTTTATCCCTTTTAGTCACTCCAGGGCTGTGTGTCATATTTCGGATAAAGTAACAGGTTGAATCTTTGTCTGGACCATCTTGAAGCTTTGTTTGTGGTTTGGGGAAACTCAGAAACAAAGACAACAGCTATCCAGTGATTGATGTAAAGGGAAAGGTTTCCCTTGCTCGAAAGCCAATCGTATCTGACTCTAGAGTTTAGTGCTCATCTCTGTTTCAAAGCCAAAGAACCAGTTTCTGTGGTCATGTGGCAGGCATGACTAGGCACTGGAGCACACGAAACACTGTTTACCTTCCTACCAAAGAGGTCCCTATTTATCTACTTGCAATTTCTTGCTTTCGAACTGCTAGGTTGGCAGGACCTGGGACAAAGACGGGAGCTCATTCCATCCTGCAGTTCTCAGGAATTGAACTGCTGACCTCCCGCCTTCCAGTCAGTGCCTTAGCAACTTGCACCACTGCAGTGATTGATATATCTCTTCCCAAAATCTCCATGTAAGTGAAACACACAGATGCATAGAAGGTAAAAGAAGACCCATATAAAGACTCCCTGTACCACTTCTATGCTGTAACTCCCATCTACATTTTCAGTGGACTTGTATATAAAGGAACCTACACTCTGCAGTGGCTCACGTGGTTAAGATGCTGAACTTGGTGACTGGAAGGTCGGCAGATGAGGAGTTTGAGACCCAAGCACTGCACACCTGAATGAGTTCCTGTCTCTGTCACAGCTTCTGCCAACCTAGCAGTTCAAAAGCAAGACATTGCAAGTAGATAACTAGGGACCAATTTGATGGGAAGGTAAACAGTGTTCCATGCACTAGTCATGCCTGCCACATGTCCACAGAAACATCTGCAAACACAGACAGCACTGGCTCTTTGGCTGTAAACAGAGTTGAGCACTGAACCCTAGAGTCAGATACAACTGATTTTCAAGCAAAGGTGACCTTTACCTTACACACTGAAAGCCCCTTCTTTGATGTACATCATAATATGATGAAGTGTTTGAGTGTGAGAGCAATGCCAGGAAGGTGGCATTACAAGCAAAGGTAAAAGGTGACAGAAATAGGGTTTTCTTTGAGCCCCTGAATTTGGTGTATAAAAACCATGCCTGTAAGTTTCACTCTTTGTTGTCTGAAGAAGTGGACTTGATCCACGAAAGCTAACAATAAAAATATAGCGGTTAGTCTTTAAAGTGCTACAGTGTTTTTTATTTTATTTTTATTTTTATTTTGTTTTGTTTTGTTTACTTTATTTTGTTTTCTGATATGCCAGAAATAGGGTTAAAATCCTAAATGCAGTTTTTCAGTGACTGTCATGCAGAGATAAATCCTTGAATTTGAGAGTAAATGTTGCCTTTATTCTCTTTAATGATTTAGGAGACAAGCTAAATGCACTAAGTAGACCTGACGCTGTTGCTTTTCTTGGGAAATAGAAACACACAATCCCCATGGAGAGTAAGGAAAGGGCATTATTTTACTTTTTTTTAAAAGAAAAAAAATAGAAGCTTTTGAGTTGCCGATCCAAAAATGTGACAAAGCAAGCAGGCTAATGTATTTAGTGCATCTTTGTTGACAAGGTTACATATGGAAACTTTTCAACAAAAATTATTCCATGTATTCTAAGTACTAACAAACATACTCCATAAAACAGAACTTCTGCTTCCATGGGGGATTTTAATTGCTGTTATGTCACCATCAATTTGTATATACTAAATATTAAAATATAGGGACTGCAGTGGTTAAGACGCTGAACTTGACAACTGGTAAGCTGGCAGATCAGCAGTTCGAGACCTGAGTGCTACATGATGGAGTGAGTTCCCATCTCTGTCCCAGTTCCTGCTAGCCTAACAGTTTGAAAGCAAGAAATTGCAAGTAGATAAACAAGTACTGATTCGGCAAGAAAGGTAACAGCATTCTATGCACTCTGGTGTCTAGTCATGCCTGCTACATGACCATGGAAACATCTGCAGACACAGACAGTGCTGGCTCTCTGGTTCTAAACAGAGATGAGCACTAGCCTCTAGAATTGGATATGATTTTAAAATACAGTAGTACCTCGGATAACAATGAGACTTGGTTCCACAAGTCTCGTCGTTATCCGGTTTTTAACATTGTGTGATGCATTGATCGCACAACGTTTAAAAAAAGCCCTGTTTCCCTGGAGGCTGCAGCAAGCCAGAAAGTCGGAATTTGAATCCTGATGTTCTGGCTTGCTGCAGCCTCCAGGGAGGTGGGGGAACTTTGGAAACAGCTTGGATCGGGTCTTCCAACCTCCCTGGAGCCGGCAGGGGGGTCAGGGAACCCAAAATGTGTAAAAAAAGCTGAGCATTTGGCTCAGCTTGAAAGTATATATGTGTATGTTGTTCTGCTTACTTCTATTCTAAACTTTATCTGCTCCATTTCTGTGACATCAAAAGGGCCCTGCGTGTGATTGTCTTAAGGATCTGCCTTCTGATCTGAGGTTGTAATCCTGAATTCTAATGGAATTGGATGTTCTTCATTCAGCAACCCTATCACTTTCTCCAGTAGTGCCTATCCCAATTTTCACGTTGGGAATGGGATTTCAGCTTATTATACAGTATCCTAATGAGATTCATTTGGTTGTCACACAGAGGAGAACCTTCTGTATTGTGGCCCCTACTATGAAGAACGAAGGCAGGTTAGTGGTAAAGACGCTGAACTTGATGACAAAGGTCAGCAGATCAGCAGTTTGAGACCCAAGTACTGCATGTCTGTCTCAGTTCCTGTAACCTAGCAGTTCAAAAAGCAAGAAATTGCAAGTAGATAAATAGGTACTGCTTCAACAGGGAAGGTAACAGCATTCCATATGGTCCAGCATCTAGTCATGCCTTCCAAATGGCCATGGAAACATCAGCACTGGCTCTTTGACTAAACATGGAGATGAGCACAGTCCCCTCGAGTCAGAGACAAAGAATGATGTCCTTGTTTTGTTTAGGTGGGCTTCCATTTTAACCTTTTTGATATAACCATTAATTTGAGATATCGGTTGCCATTAGATGTCAAATCTTTCTCCAGTAAAATTTTCATACTGTATATTTCTGATATGCCCAAATTTCTCACCAGAGATAGACATTTTACTTTATCTAATGGTAAGGCCAGTCCAAAATATAATGATGACAAATGGGGAGGGGGGCACATGTGTTTCAAATCCAGGGGTACATCTCTCTATCTCTGTGATTAGTAATTAAACAGAGCACCAAATTTCTCATGCATATAAAACACCTAGCTTCTAATCATTTATGCCAATAATTCAGATATTTTGCAAATTAGAAATCTTCCCTGCTCTTGAGAAAATAGGTCATATGTGCTGTAGAAAAAGATGATTATTTTAATTGGCATAATTAACTTTTTTTAATTATTAGTGCAGCTTTCAATCATATGTGACTTCTTTTCCTCATACCCGCCACCATACCCACCCACTCACACATATCCACATAATATAACTATTTTGCTTGACAGGTCTAAATTTGTTGTGTTTCATGATGAAGAAGACTTTGCAAGAGCTTTAACCTGACCTTACTAGAAGTTCAAGTTTCATAGTTCTGTTCCTGCAGTGGATGGGCATGTATGTGTCCATAATTGAATTGAACATAATTGAAAAAACGGTTGCTTTTTAAGCATTGCTTTCATTAGTCAAGATAATAAAGTGTATTTATACTGCAGTATCAGCTTTGGGGAAAATCTATTTGTTACGATAAAAACCCCTTTGTAATTAATCTCCTATGGTTTTGTAAGCTCTGCAGGACCAAATCTGGTTAGCACTGACAATGTAGACCACCATGAAATACCCAGGCCAGGGAAAAGAAAAAGTTTTATATACCAGCACAAAGTATACTGCAGTTAGATGTTAACAAAAGAGTGAAAGAACTTGAAGCATGACTTCTTCTTCTATTTTGTGTCCAGGTAAAACTTCAAACTGCCAAAATGAAGCCACCATCTTGGCTTTGTAATTGGCCAAAATTAAATCCTCATCAGCAGATGTTCACACAGACCAGCAAATGTGCTGGAGTCTGTGTCTCTCCACATTCACACAGCATGCCATTGTCCTCCAGCAGCCCCCACTTGAGCATGGTGGTCTTGCTTTTAGGCACTCTGGCTCTCAGCCTATCCAGGGTCCTCCAAGCGGCACAGGGGAGGTTGAGTTCCTCAGCCATATCTTCTTTTAATTTTGTTCCTTGTCCAGTGATCTCCTTCCTCCGCCTTCTAATCTATTTTTGCTCCTGCATGCCCTCAAGAATGTTGTTCTTGCCGTAAAGTGAAGCCACCCAGTTGTCCTCACTGGTGATTAAGAAGTTACCACTGGCATTCTAGCGAGTGTGTATGTCCGCTGGCATGTTTGAAAATTCCAGCAGTGACTTCTTAATTGCTGACTAGGAATAACTGGATGTTATACCTCTTGTGTAACAGAGTAACTGGGATTGCATTACTGAGTTGCACCCTCAGTGTTGCATTTCTATGTTTATTTGTTTAATAAATTTGTTTATATTTATTATCTTATTAACATGTATTGCCATGGACCCTTTTCAAAGAAAGAAGCAATTTTAAAATGCCCATAATAATAACAGAAGGGACTACAGTGGCTCAAGTCACTAAGATGCTGCCTGGGAGGCGGAAGGTCAGCAGTTCGATTCCTGAGTACTGCAGGATGGAATGAGCTCCCGTCTCTGTCCCAGCTCCTGCCAACCTAGCAGTTCGAAAGCAAGAAATTGCAAGTAGATAAATAGGGACCACTTCGGTGGGAAGGTAACAGCGTTCTGTGCACTCCAGTGTCTACTCATGCCTGCCACATGACCATGGAAACATCTGCAGAAGCGGACAACGCTGGCTCTTTGGCTTAGAAACAGAGATGAGCACTGACCCCTAGAGTAGGATACGACTAGCTTTCGAGCAAGGGAAACCTTTACCTTTACTTATATATAACAGGGGTGGAAAAACTTTTTGTGCCACAGGCCTGATCACACCCCTGGAACAGCTGAGCAGGCCGGACTGTGCTCCCCAGAAGCTGAAGTAAATGCACCCACTTCTGCATTTATGACAGTCACGGACATGTTTGCACATGCACAAGCATGTTTTACAGAGGATGTAAACACATCCGCTTCCACTTCCAAGTGCAGCAGAGGCAGCAACAGACCAGATGAGATGGCATCGGGAGCTGGGGCCAGCCCACAGGCCATAGGTTGGAAACCTCTGATACAGTAAAACATCGGATAACGCTAAAACTTGGTTCCACAAGTCTTGGTGTTATCCGATTTTTATTGTTATCCGACCCATGTTAAAATCCTATGGGATGGATCGGATAACGTTAAAACTCCATAGAGATACATTGTAACCGCACAGGCTTTAGCGGTTGTTATCCAATCCATCCCATAGGACCTTAACGTTATTCGATCCAATTTTCCTCCCCAGATTACTTAACGGTATGCGATTTTAGCGCTACCCGATCCATTTGGTATCTGGTGTTTTACTGTATATAGTATCTAAGAGCAGAGTGAGAAGGGAAACAATATCTTCCTGGCTCTCTCTCTCTCTCTCTCTCTCTCTGTAGGCTATCCCAGGGATCTACAATCTTGGCTCTCCAGATGTTCTTGGACTACAATTACCAGAAGCCTACGTCAACACACCTGCTCATCAGGGATTCTGGGAACTGAAGTCCAAGAATATCCAGAGATCCAGGTTTGCAGACCCCTGGGCTATCCTAAACAGTTTGGAGACTTGAGTCTTTGGCTTGGAGGGACCTTCACCTCTACCAGCTGCAATCCTTGTTTCAGCCTCTTTGGGATGGTTTGGACAGTAACAGAAGATGTGCAGGAAATGGTTTAAACCCAAGCATCTGAATATGAATATGGAAATCGGCCTCAAGACATACACCAAACGGTTTCAATTTTTAATTTCTCTGCTGCCATTCCAATTAACTGATAACTGGCAAGTTTTGAACGCCACCACAAATTGAGATCACCCACGCTGGATGTTGATTCTGCATTGCTAAATTAATTTTTCTTCAATTTTAATAATCAGTTAAAAACTCCCAAACCTTCATTATTAATTTAGCAGAAGCAATACCGCGCCTTTTAAAACATTTATGCTGCAGAAAATGAAGAGACCTTTCCCAATGATTGCAATGGCATGCCTAATTTAATACAAAGTTAAATATTTAATTACCAAACATGGCAGAGTTGAAGGTGCTCTGTTGAAATTAAACACACACACACCCATCCCACTTAACAGCAAAATACTTCACGGTATCCTGCATGGCATTACCAAGCGTCATGATAGAACTATTAGAAACAAAACATACCAGCAAAGCAAGCAAGCAAACACATAACAGAACATGGAAACAACTTCTTTCTCTTTATCTCCCAAGCCCATCCCCCACAATGGTGCCATGGTCAGTTTCATGGCCTACTATTTTATTCTGGCATGAGTCTACTTTCTCTATGTCACATGGGCCGGACCACCACGCCCCCTCAGACAGCTGAGCAGGCCAGATTGGTGGGTCCCCTGACTATAAACACTGCTGTGAACGGTGTCTGCAGCTGCCATAAACACATTTATGACAGCCGTGGGTGCACTTACGGCTGTTGTAAATGTGTCCGCTTCCGCTTCCAGTGTTGGTGGTGGCGGTGGCAGTGGCAATGTGGGCCACATGAAATCATGCTGCAGGCTGGGTCCGGCCTGCAGGCTGTAGGTTGAGAGCCCCTGCTCTATGTCTTCCACAATCAATCATCAATTTTTGTTTGTTTAATCTGTATACCATCCATCTGCCTGAACTGCCACTCTGGGTGATGAACACAGCTAATAAAACAACATCACATAAAATATAACCCACCTACCCCAGCCATACAGCACCATTGCATATGTATCAGTTGAACATGATCAGCAGAATAATTCCATAATGAGGAAAGATAAATATATGAAGATGAGGGTGAAATTAAATTGGGGGTAGAATATTAACATAGGTCTTCTTAGCCAGTTTCCAAAATGCAGAAATGCATTGGAAGAGAAGCTTCATAATATTGGGGCCACCACCAATAGGACCTTCCTATTCATTATAGATTTTCTTCCTGGCCTCTCTCAGGGTAGCCAACTCCAGTCCACTAATTTCAGTGGATGTATTTCTCTGGGCAGAATAAAATTGCAAATATACAATGTTAACTAAGCATTTAGTAAAGGTAAAGGTCTCCCTTGTTCAAAAGCCGACTCTAGGGTGTGGTGTTTATCTCTGTTTATAGCCAAATAGCCAGTGACAGGCATGACTTGATACCAGAGCATACGGAACACTGTTACATTTCTCACCAAATGGATACTTATTTATCTACTTGCAATTTGTTGCTTTCAAACTGTTAGATTGACCGGAGCTGGGACAGAGGATGGACACTCACTCTGTCACATAGCACACAGGTCTCAAACTGTTGACCTGTTGACCTTACAGTTGTCAAATTCAGCATCTTAACCCTAAGCCATCACAGTCCTAACCATGTATTTAAAGAGATACATCTGTCTAAAGTATATGTGATATAGAAAGGGGAAAGAGAAGGACACCGAGACTTGAAGATTCCTTCAGTAGAACAGATTTTAAGATGCCATTTTTTCTGCTTAAACCAGGGGTGCCCAAACTATGTCCCACAGGCCAGATCCTGTCCCTCTCACAAATTCATCTGGACTGCACCACGCTTATTGCTCCTGGAAGTGGATGTAAAATTCTTCCACTTCTGGGAGCGACGAGGGTGGTGTGGGCTGGATGAATTGGCATTGGGGCTGGATCTGGCCCATGGGCCATAGTTTGCTCTAGAAGAATAATTCAGGGATTTGAAGAGAAGCCTGACAATTTAGGAGCCCTGGTGGAACAATGGCTCAACTGCTGTATTGCAGCCAGAACATTGACTCAACCTTCCACCCTTCTGAAGTCACTAAAACGAGTACCCCACATGTTTGGTGGAAATGCTAATTATCTTATGACCTATCCAGGGAGTGCACTAAGTATATAAGTGTACAGTTATACCTCGCTTAAAGAGCATAATGCGCTCCACAGGATTGCTCTTTAAGTGAGTTTGCTCTTTAAGCGAAACACCATTGTAAGTGACCAATGGGGGGGGGGGGGATTGCGAACTCCGATTTATTTGTTAAGTGAGTTTTTGGTTGGTTTTATTTGTTAAGCGAAGCAAACATTCAGAGAAAATTCTGCTCTTTAAGTGAGTTACTCTTTAAGCGAGACACTCTTTATGCAAGGTTTTACTGTAATTGCCATTGTTATTGCTAATTTAGTGAAATACTGAAAAGAGAAGGTTGTTTAGAAATTTGGGGATCTGCGATCCAGGGAAGGAACATATTCAAGATCTCCCAATGTTCAGCAGCATCCGAAAGTGCTTCAAAATTACTTGTGCACAACACTCTACAAAACATTTCCTAAGAGCCAGCAAATCTATCTGCAAATCAATTTTTACATCCAACTCACATTTCAACCTTTTTATCCTGTCAGAGGGAGGCAGAAAGAAGGTATAGGATGTGAATATAGACGAGAAATGTGTGGGTTGGCAGTAGCTTGAATGTTTTCTCAGAAGGTTTCATTCCACAATAAAGACTGTTTATGGCAACTATGCGTAATCCTCTTCATATCCACACACATTTTTGAAAACACAATGGAAGCCTTCATAGCCTAAAAGAATCCTGCTTCCAAGAAATCTTTAGTTTTAGAGCATCTTCTAGCCCTGGCAGTACAGTGGTAAAACTGATGTACTGCAACGAAAACATTGTGAGTTTAATCCTGACCAGAGCACAAGGTTGACTCAGCATTCTGTCCCTCCAAGGTCAGTAAAATGAGTACCCAGCATGTTGCGGGCAAAATGCTAATTGTGAACTTCCCAGAGAGTGCACTATGGTGTGGTTTATAAGTGTTACTGCTTTGCTTTGCATTATTTTAAGGCAGGGGTGGCCAACCTATAGCTCACAGGCCAGACCTGGCCCATGGCACCATTTCATGTGGCCCACTGCCACCCTCGCCGCTACTGGAAGCGGAAGCAGACATGTCTATGGCAGCTGTAAAACACTCCTGTGCATGCATAAATCCACCTGTGCCTGCTGTAAACACTGCCGTAAACACACTCACGACTGTTGTAAACATGTTTACGATAGCCATGGATGCATTTTGCAGCAGCGTTTATGGCAGGAGGAACCATTTGACTGGCCTGCTCAGCTGCCCAGGGTGTGTGGTTCCAGTCCACGGCATAGAAAGGTTGGGAACCCCTGCATTAAGGTTTTAAACACTGACATGTAGGAAAGCCAAATGGACAAAATGTCCACATAACAGGAGTTCTCAACCTTTTTAATCCAGGGGCCAGGTCACACTCCCTCAGACAGCTTCGGGGGCTAGACAGCCATTTTGCTCTTCCTTCACCACATGGCACTTCCTGGTGTGGAGTCAATTGGGGGGGGGGGGATGTGATGTGCCACAGGCCACATCCAGCCTGCATGCTGCAGGCTGAGAATCCCTGACTTACAGACTCTTCATTTCAGTTGATTGGATCTGGAGTCAGACCTTTCTCTCAGATCTGTCAGGTAAAGGCAAGCTATTAAGGGGAAAGTAAGCAAGATGAATGAGATTTCCCATAACTGTGGCTTCTAGGGGGTGGAAATAGGGTCCTCTGATATGTTCCCATCTTTTGCCAAAAACTGTGGGGAGATTCATTGGAAATGAGATATTCTATGGATTGAGGCTCTAGTCTACAAATCAAAGCCAGCACCTTGAATTGGCTCCAGAAACACATAAATAGTAGCTGACACAGCTGTTTCCAAACCTCTGTTCTGTGAATATGCCAACTCGATGTCTGTACCAATCAAAATGAGGTGTGACTTTCAAACCATCTAAACGGAAGAAAAAATTATGGCTAGACAATTCCACAAAGCTATTCTGACTGTGAAAACTTTTTTTACGTCAGACTAAATTCATGGTAGCTTTTTTTTCTTAATATAATTATCCTCCTATGGGGATATGGAGGCTGCATTTTTTCAGTTCAGTCTGCATCTTCTCTTGGCCATTTATTAAAGGTAAAGGTTGCCCTTGCTCAAAAGCCAGTCATATCCAACTCTAGCATTCAGTGCTCATCTCTGACCTTGTAAATAAAGGCCCTGACACTTTATACCCTTGTTGTGTATAACACAGATGATGACATTTTGATCTTAAGCATTTCTGTAGGACCCAGTACAGAGAAGACTAGTCAACTTCCTTAAACTTCTATTACTATTGTTTCCTTTGATCTTCCACTCAGTGATCATAAAACAAGGTAGTTCTTAACAAGAGATCCTAAGCCAGCTCCATTCAGCTAACAGAGAGCCCTACTCAAAATAGCAATTAACAGACCCACTGGTATGGAAGTTGTTTTCCAAATGTCACGCTGATTCATTTTTTCTGGTGTTTCGCTTTATTTAAAAAGTGAACAAGGTTTTTTTCTGGTAAAAGAAAGAGTTGGGAAAGGTTATACGCACAACCTGGAAAAATGAGTGGAGGTGCCATACTGCCCATCGTCACAGCTGGGTTCTTCAGACATTGCTGCCAGATTGTGAGATATGAATGCAATGGTTTTACTCTCTTTTAAGTGTGTGCCACTATTTCAGAGCTGTCTCTCTCATTCTCTTTTTTTAAGGGAACAGGAAGCCCAACTGGAAGATCAGAATGGTGGCAGTGGGTGATGGAGAGCATATACTTTTTCCCCTGTGCAGAACCTATTATAACAGCTCCTATCTCTTCCGAATCAAATTACGGCTTCAGTTGAGTAGCTATACATCAGCACACTGAAGTGGCTTAGTGGTTAAGATGCTGAGCTTGGAGACTGGAAGGTCAGGGTTCGGTACCCGAGTGCTGCATGACAGATCTTGGGGACATGAAAGGAGCCTCATTCGGGTGTTCCCTGAGTGAAGTTTCTAAAGCAAAGATCCTTTCAACCCAGAGTAATTTGTGACACAAAATGTATTTAGCACACTAAGTATGGAATGTTTTCATTTCTTGGACTACAAATCACATAATTCTACATTCTGGGAATTCCACCTGAGAGACACACGCCTCACAGATGCAGAAAGGTAGCTCACCTAGGAGAAATGACTCAGCTGAAAGGCTTTGAGACTGAGCTAGACCTAATTCTTTCTAAGCATCCTGGTTCATGCCCCAATTGCTACTTGGGATTTTCCTTTCTCAACAGGACGTCTGTCTGGTCAGAGCCAGGTGAGCCATATTTTGCTATCTGTAAATTATCTGCCAGCATCCTAGTCCAAAAGCTCGAAATTGCAAGTAGATAAATAGGTGTCACTTTGGCTGGAAAGGTAACAGCGGTCTGTGCTCTCTGGCATCTAGTCATGCCTGCTGCATGACCACAGAAATGTCTGCAGATGCTGGGTCTTTGGCTGTAAATGGAGATAAGTATCACCCCTGGAGTCAGACACTAGTTTTTGAGCAAGGGAGAGTGTTACCTTTCCCTATCCTAGTGCATGAAATAAAAGACAACAACATCCTGTATTCTAGTCCAAGAAATCAAAATAATACTTAGATCTTTCCAGGGGAGGTCCAGGTAACAAATCAGAGGTAGTTGATCCCACCTTTAGTGATCCCTCCATTTCCATTCTACCCACCCCAGGACAAACTAGCTGTTATTGCTTATTGGTCTCCTTTTTCCTTACTTACAAATGTAAGGAAATCTGTGTGATTTCTGTAACAGATATTGCCCTGAAAGCCATCAAACTTCCACAACTGAATGGAGATCATTGCAAAATCAGTTCTCAATATCTCTGAATAACATTTTGCATGTATGCAGCAGCATGCATGGTTATCACTACTTTAGAATCAAATGTCTTTCCTGTCACTTAAAGAAGGAAGGGGATAAACACACATATATCATCAGATACAGTTCTTCCATGCCTAGGCCAGACATGAAGCTGCCAAAATGAAGCCACCTTTTGGCGAGTACATTCTGCAGTTCCTTTTGCCTCACCCTAGTGTAAGCTTAGATCTACAGAACTGGAAGGGACTTTATAGGTCATCAAGGGAGGCACAGTGGGGAGCAGACCTCTAAACCTCTGACTCTGCAACTATATATCTAAACCAAGGATTCTCAGCCTTTGGCCTGCCACATCATTTCATGTGGCCTGCATGGCTGCCACAAGCGGAAATGTTAACAACAGATGTAAATGTGCAGTGATGGGATGACCCTGGTTCCATCTGGTTCCCTGGAACTGGTAGGAACAATTCCGTCGAAAGAAAAAAGAATTTAAAATTGGAGCCAAAATGGCTCCAATTTAGTGCGCATGCGCAGAAACTCAATCTGACGCATTGAACATGCCTCTTTTAGCTGGAGCCACACCATTTCGGAGCGGCTCCGGCGGCGGCTCCGTTGGTGGCAGCAGTGGTGGTGGCACTACCAGCCTTGGCAGGCAGCAACAGCCCTCAGAGGAGGGCACCTCCCCTGGGGCCGCCGAGCCCCCGCAGGCACGTTGATGCCTACCCGGGCCGCCGAGCCCTCCCAGGGCCTTGGGGCCGACAAGCCCCCATGGCATGGGGATGCCCGGTGTGATGCACCACCACCTCCTCCTCCACCGGGTGCCTACTGAGGATTGCGGCCGCCGAGGCCCGGGGTCATCCCCAGGCCATGGGGGCTCATCAGCCCCAAGACCCTGGGAGGGCTTGGCGGCAGCAGACGTCCTGGGCGGGCCTCGAAGTGCCCATGGGGACTTGGCGGCCCTGGGGGAGCTCGGCGGCTTGGTGGCGGTGGGGACGGGCCTCGCCACCACTTCCAACAGTAAGTAAGTGAGGGTTTTCTGTTTGGGGTGGGTGGGTGGTTTATTTGTGTTTTCAGTGGGTGGGTGTATTTTTATTTAATTTTAATTTTATTTATTTATTTATTTATTTATTTTCTTTAATTTATTTACGGGTTTGTGTTGTGGGTGGTTGGGTGGGTTGAGGGGTGTGTGGGTGGGTGTGTATTTATTTTAATTTAATTTTTTAAATTATTTTTTTTATTTTAAGGCCGCACCCACAACGTCATGACATCATGACGTCGGCTCCGCCCATGACATCATGACATTGGCCACGCCCATTATGTCTGTGACATCATGGCATGGTAGTAGAAATTTTGTCATCCCATCACTGTAAATTTGCCTGTGGCTGTCGTAAATGCGTTTTATGGCAGGGTTTACAGCAGGAAAACCACTGGTCCAGTCTGGTCCTCTCAGCTGTCTGAGGGGGCATGGCCAAGCCCACAGTTTAAAAAGGTTGAGAACTCCTGACCTAAACCATTGAGCCCCCCAGCAGTTAACTTTATAAAGAGATGGATCATTGGTTATGGAGAGCCCCAGAGAGAGAAAAAGTTAATAGCCACATTGTTTGTGGGATTCTGGTAGTTGTAGTCCAAGAAGTCACTTTCTCCCACATTTTGTGTAGCCTAGCTTGGCAACCCTTCTCCAAAACATCTGATCTTTGTCATCACAATCCACCTGCCATTTTTCCCCAACCAGAATTATTTTGACGCTTGTCAAAATGAACCTTGGATTTCTCCAGCAAATGTGCTAAATTACTTGATTGGCCATCAAGCTAAACGTCCCCCCCCCCCCCAGGTCAAGTTGAGCTGTGCTGGAAACCCAAAGGAATGCAGGTGAAATAAGTTCAGTTTGGCTTGGGGCCAGACTTTAAAGCTACTCCTTAAACAGGGAGAGGAGTAAGCTGAAAAAGTCTTCCATATCACTGGTTCATTTTGAACTTTAAGTGAATTAAGTCTAAAAAGTCCTTCTCCTCTCTCCCCACTTCTCTGTGTACCCATTAGGAAGCAGGTAAAATAACTTAATACAAGATAAGAAGGTCTGCTCAGACCAGATTTGGCCTATTGTGAATTTTGTGTATTGGGATGTCTAATATGTATCTCAGTCTTCTTTATAAAAATATTTTGTCTCATTACTCCTTGCTCTTTGCTGCAAGACGGAGAGCCCATATGCATCTATTACAATAAAGCCTTTGTGTCTCTTCTACTTTTGGTGCATGTATTCCTTCTGATACCCACAGCCACACACACTGCAATTTGTCCCATTTTTGGGAACATAACAAAGGCAACTGCTTAAAACCAGGTTTCGGAAAACAGAATTTGCTGCTCTCAACAACCCAGATCTGCTGTTGGAGGTGGTTGCTCTGCTCCACTTATCAGTAGGTATATTGCTCATGGTAACATCATTGAAATAAAGTCTGTGAATGAGAAGATCTGTAGTTCACTTCTCACCTCTGCCAGGAAGTTATAGGCGGGCTTGTCTATTGATGGACCTGCCCACAGTCCCTCGCCTGTTTCTGGGCTCAGCCACAGTGCCTCTCCCTGGATCTGTAACATAAATAATAATAATGCGCTGTCATTCTGAACTATGGCAACCCCTTCTAGTGTTTCCTAGGTAGAGAGTAACATGGAAGTGATTTACCTTTTCCTTCTTTTGAGGAAGAGACAGTGAAGCTTGCCCAGAGCTACACAGGCGGACTCTTTTCCTACAAAACACAGTGAGGAGTTGAACTCCCAATTAGCACAGGAGACTGGTTGATTATTAAGAAAGATGCCAACCACCTATTTAGTTTTTTTAAATAGTGTCAGAAGCACCCAAAGGTGCTTACTAGGTTGATGGAGGAACTCTGCTCAGGAGACATCTGAATGAGGTTCCTTTCATGTCCCCAAGGTCTTTTTCCACCAAAGTATTCCCTATTTATCTACCGGTACTTGCAATTTCTTGCTGTTGAACTGCTAGGTTAACAGGAGCTGGGAAAGAGATGGGCACTCATTCAATCATGCACTACTCAGGTCTGCCAACTTATTGACCTTCCAGCTAACAAGGTGAACTTCTTAACCACTGAGCCACCACAGTGCTTAACATTTTAAAATAAAGCAGTAACCATCCAGATTTAGGACAGTTTGTACCAATGTGTGCTATTGTATAAATCACACACCTTTTTTCTGGCAAAAGAGGCAATTTTTGATCAAAGGTTGACTATTCTTTCAGTAAAATTTATCCTTGTCTGCACAAAATATTGTTCTTGCCAATGAGAACTCTGTCAAAAGCACCAGGAAACCCACCCTGTAGAACAGGGTGCCCAAACTTTACAGGCTGTGGGCTGATCTCATGGGTAAATGTGTCAGTCATGTGCTTCCTACCACCCAGAAGCAAAACACGTATGCGCACATCCAGAATGCGAGTGCACAGAACGCTGCCATAAATGACTCACGCCTGTCATAAACATGTTTACAACAGCTGCGGGTCATTTATGACAGTGTTCTGTGCATGTGACACATGTTCTGCACATGCACATGCACATTTTACTTCTGCTTCTGGGAGCAGCGAGGGCAGAGAGGGCCAGTTTAATTGGTGCTGCAGCCTGGATCTGGCCTGTGGGCTGTACTTTGGGCAAACCTAGCGTAGGAGATCAATATGAAAATTCCTCCTTCTTGCCTTCGAAAAGGCAAGCAAGGATTTACATCCCCACCTCAGATGAGAAATGCAGAAATGTTTAGTCTTTATCATAGAATCATTGACTTGGAAGGGGTCTTTTAGGCCATCATTCAAGTTCAACCCACTGAATAAAGGAAGCAAATGCAATTGTGACTTTGCTTGGGACTCCAGCTACAGCATCATTGATTTATCCAACCCCATCTTTTCTCTGTTAGGAAGGCTCCAAGATCAGCTCCAATCCTCATAGTCCTTGAGGTGGAAATGGATTTTGTCAAGCTGATGGATTGTAACTATCCATGAAGGACTGAGCCAACTTAAATCCTTTGCTTCCCCCCTCCCGCAACAAGTACCTCACCACAAAATACTGCTGTTGGGAAAAAAATCCATTTTCTACTCAACAATGTATGGCTGATAGCTCTCCCTTCTGTAATGCAAAGTATTTGGTGTGGTTTGGTCCTTCAATTAAGAACCCTTAGCTTTACAACAGATTTGTTCCTGGGTAGAAATGGAGATGGCTAGAAAAGGTCTCTTGTTGTAGATTAGAAGACTGAAAGTACAGTGGGTGGATGGTATGAATTTCATTCAATGTAAGCCCTTCCTCTCCTACCACCCTTCCCCTGACATTTTCTGTTCTCGGAAGCTTTCAATTTGTGCTACAGAATGAGTGCAGGGGTCTCCAAAATGCCCACAAAGGCCTAGAAATGCCCCAAAATGACAATTAGAATGCCCCAAACCAGAAGTACCTTTTCATCGAATCATAGAATCACTGAGGGGCCTTTTAAGCCGTTGAGTCCAACAGGAATCTGAATCAAAGCAGAAATGGAAGATGGTTGTCCAATTCTCTCTTGAATGCTTCCAGTGTTCAAGCGCTCACCACTTCTCAAGGCAGTTGGTTCCACTATCATACTGCTCTAATTGTTAATATGTTTTTGCTGATATTCAGCCAATATCTGGCTTCCTATAGTTTCAGCCCATTATTACCATGGAATAGATCACATTATTTTCTTGTCTTATGCTCGGCTAGGGACAATACTCTAGGTTATGCCAAATTGACAAAGACTACTTTGAACCCATGTCCTGGATTTCTTAACTTCTTACTTGGATTTCTGACCTTCACCCACTTCTGACTTGATGGTCAGTGTTTTAGAGTGGTAAACAGGGTGCCCCTTTACTCTGAGTTAAAATACTAATTATTTTTGCAGCTATTCCTTCTTCAATTGTTTTCCAAAGCCATTCCTCATCTTTGTCATTCCACCTGTCAGTTCTGCTGCTGACCTGTCAGTGTCTTCTTTCAAAAACCATTTAGCTGACATAACAATGCTCAAGGCATTTCACCAAATGAGGTATGTTGTTATTGCTAAATAAAACACAATTATTGGTCTCAAGGCAACCATAATGTGCTTTTCTTAGTTCATCCTAAACAAGTTGGGGCCTTTTATCCACATAGCTGAGTCATGTTCCATTTTGTCTCCCATTACAGATTCTACAAACCTTCCAGTTTATGTCATTTTAAGCCCAATTTCAGTCTCTGTGTTATACTTACATCTTCACTGTCCCATTTCTGTGCATTATATGATACCTTCCTTAAATTTTCTTTCATCATCAGCTTGTCTCCACTTACAATGATTACTCTCAGTATTTGATCCTTTAATCTAATGCCTATTTTTTGTTTTGGCATTAGACACAATGTTATGTGCCCTTGCATTAAATTATTATTGCAAATAACTGTGCAGGGACTGACCAGATCATGACCCAGGCAGAAAATTACTTGATGCCAATTTTATACCAATTACTTCTTTGATCATTGTGTTTTTCCATCCATTTTAGCTCCCAATCTCTATAAGAATTCATAGAAACAGGATGCTGATGAAAGTCATAGCAAACTATTTTCTGCCTAACACTGCTGTGGCCGACCAATGGCTCTTCATTTGGATGGATGATAGTATTGGTTAAGACTGTGGTGGCTCAGTGGTTAAGAAGGTCACCTTGTTATCTGGAAGGTCAGCAACTGGGCAGTTCAAGACTTGAGTACTCCATGATGGAATGAGAGTCCATCTCTGTCCCAGAGCCTGCCAACCTAGCAGTTTGAAAGCAAGAAATTGAAAGTAGATAAATAGGGACCACTTCAGTGGGAAAAGATCTTGGGGACATGAAAGGAGCCTCATTTGGGTGTCCCCTGAGCAGAGTTCCTCCAGCAAAAATCCTTTCAACCCAGAAAGTACCTTTGTGTGCTTCTGACACAATTAAAAAATAGTATTGGTTCAGAGTTGGTTGTTTTTTCCATGGTTCATACAAATTTTGACTGGGATGAAAGCAAAACTGACAGTTCTTCCCCTACATGAAGAATGGGTTTAATTTTAGTTTCAGGTTGTCCTTGTTTCAATTTATTCTCATGGTCAGCGACATCCACGGATTTTGAATGCAGAAGCAGCCACCATCGTGTCATAACAAATTTCATTTGATTTTCAAAACTAATCAGGGTCAAGCCTTCTCAGTATTTGGAGGCAAGAACACTAGGCACCTCTTGGCAGGACAAGGAAGTAATCCTGCCCAAAAGCCAATAGCAGTCAGAGAGTACAACATTAGGCTTCAAAGATCAAGGTGAGTCTATCTCAATTTAAGGCATCTTCTTATATTCCTACATTTTAAAAAATTAAATGGACAGATTTGTCCATACCTACAATTTATGGCACTGTCCTTCACTTCATGGGACATCATTGATCTTTTAAAAACAGCAAATGCAAACATGAGATACTAAAACCCAAGGAGATGCTAAAACCCAAGTGCTTGCAAGCAAAGAATGCATTAAATTGTTCAGTCCTCTCTTTAAGGTTCTTCTGTTTAGATGTTGTCTCCATTATTTATCAGGAGAGTGGGTTTTAAGCATTGCTCTATTTTGCATCAATATCTGATCACTCCCAGCCCAAACAGTAAAAGAGTCCTGTGGCACATTTAAAATTATCATCTTTTATTTGGCATACACTTTCATGGATTATATCTGCCTGAAAAAAACTGGCTAAAATCCATGAAAGCTTATTTATTTATTTATTTATTTATTTATTTATTTATTTATTTAATACTTATCAACTGCCCTCCTCACCGAGCTGACCCAGGGCGGTTCACAATTCATAAAAAAACCCACAATAAAACACTCTTAAAGGCATTCCTAAAAAAAACCCCTCAATTTAAAACTTTAAAACCAAAATCTAAAAACTAATTGAGGGCAAGTACTCTTAAGTACAGAGGGACTGTGTTGGCTTAGTGGTTAAGATGTTGATCTTGACAACTGGAAGGTCAGCAGGTCAGCAGTTTGAGACCTGAGTGCTACATGATGGAGTGAGCTCCCATCTCTGTCCCAGCACCTGCCAACCTAATAGTTTGAAAGCAAGAATTTGCAAGTAGATCAATAGGTACCACTTCAGTGGGAAGCTAAACAGCATCTCCTGCACTCTGGTGTCTAGTCATGCCTGCCACTTGATCAACGTAAACATCTGCAGACACAGACAGTGCTGGCTTTTTAGCTGTAAACAGAGATGAGCACTGAACCTTATAGTTGGATACAACCCTATACAGTTGGAAACAACTAACTTTTGAGCAAAGGTGCCCTACTCTTAAATGTGATTTTGTCACATGGGTATCTCCTTGAGAAAAACATGATGGCTCATTATGTCCCAAGATTATACCTTATATTATAACTGTCAAAGTCAGAGGTGTGACACTTGAACAACTTGCTCATGGAGCTGTAAGATTTGTACCAGACTTGATGTTTCGAGTTTAGGACTTTGACACAGCTGTCATATTTCCCTTAGCGTCTTCGCCTCAGGGCATCAGCCCACATTACTCAGTCCTCCCAGACAGTGCTGCTCCAGGTGTCGACCCCGAGATAGGCAAAAAAGGCTGTGACTCAGAGAAGAGTCTTCTCGGTGGTGGCACCAATTTTGCGGAACTCTCATCCAGTTGAGCTGTGCCAGGTTCCATCCCTGCCTATATTTTAAAAAACAGTTAAAATAGATTTTTTAAAAGAGGCTTTTGGGAGTGTATTGCCAACAGCGGAGCATCAGGTGTTTTATTTCTCTCCATCGCCAATAGGATTTTTTGTTCCTGGTATATCTATACGTATTTTTTTTTAAATGTGTGACTGTTTTAATGTGTGAGTTTTCTGTTGTTAGCTGCCCAGAGTAGGAAAATCTCCTAGATGGATGGGGTATAACTACTACTACTACTACTACTACTACTACTACTACTACTACTACTACTACTACTACTTTTTCTTCTTCTTCTTCTTCTTCTTCTTCTTCTTCTTCTTCTTCTTATTATTATTATTATTATTATTATTATTATTATTATTATTATTATTATTATTATTATTATTATTATTATTATTATTATTATTATTATTATTATTATTACTACTACAGTATGAGATCAAATAGCCATGTCAATCATCCCAGTGCCTATCTGGGTATCAATGAGAAAATTATTTCATTATTTAAATCAGTGGTGCCCAAACTAAGGCCCGGGGGCTGAGTACGGCCCCCGGGCCTTAGTGACCGGCTCCCTGAACCACATGATCGGCCCATGGCCCAAAAAATTTGGGCACCCCTGGCCTACAAGCTTTCCATCTGTCTTTTCCATCAACATGTCCCAACCCTATCCTAAACAAAAGTTACCAAGGATTCAACCTGAGATTTTTAGTTACAAAGAATGCACAGTATCTTTAGTCAGGGTCCCTCTAAAAGTTTCACTGATCTGTCAGATCAAGAAAACCAGTAGGAGAGCAATTATTCCCTTGAAGGCCAATAGCACAGAACATCGGACCATTTTAGAAGCATTAACCATCAGAAATAGACACTGGTCTGCAATGTTCAGTTATGTCCCCATCACTTTGAGCTATAAAAACATTGGTCAACAATCATCAGCAAACTATTGCAGCCCCTCTCTCTCAATTTCTATTTTTGTTCTAAGAACTCTCCTGCAACAAAAATGCAGAATTTCAGAACTAAGGATACACTGGGGATTGTATTGATTTCAACTAACTGAAAGTGATGTCTTTTATGGCATCTCCAAACACCAACTTTTGCCAGATATTGGAAAAGCTACTGCTACAATGAATCTGCTAATCCTCAAACTGATAGACTCCTTGTAGTTTGCAACTTTGCTTATATTGTCTTCGAGGCTTTTTGCTGTTGTTGTTCAGTCGCATAGTCGATTCTGACCCTTTGCGACCCGATGGACCATTGTCCTCCAGACACCTCTGTCCTCCACCATCCTCCTCAGCGCTCCCAGCTCTGTGCCCACAATACCATCTAGCCATTTCATTTTTGGCCACCCTCTTCTTCTTTTGCCCTCCACCTATCCAAGCATCAAGGCCTTCTCAAGTGAATCATCTCTTCTCATTTGATGTCCAAAATACTTCATCTTCATCTTTACTATTTGACCTTCTAGGGAGCAGTCAGGGTTGATTTCTTCTAAGACTGACCTATTTGTTCTCCTTGCTGTCCAGGGGACTCTCAAAACTCTCCCTCAGACATCACATCTCAAAGGCATCTATTCTTCTGCACTCAACCTTTCTTATGGTCCAGCTCTCACAACCATACATTGCCACCGGGAATACCATTGTTTTGATTATACGAATTTTTGTTTGCAATGTGATGTCTCTAGTTTTCACTATGTTCCCCAGGTTTCTCATAGCTTGTCTCCCAAGAATCAGTCACCTTTTTATTTCATGGCTGCAATCACCATCTGCAATGATCTTGGATCCTAAGAAAGTAAAATCTGTCACTGCTTCTACTTATTCCCCAGGGACTGATAGGGCCTGTTGCCATTATCTTGGTTTTCTTGGTATTGAGTCTCAAGCCAGCTTTTGCACTCTCTTCCTTCAACCTAACCAGGAGCTTCTTTAGGTCTTCCTCACTTTCTGCCATTAAGGTAGTGTCACCTGGGTATGTCAAGTTGTTGATGTTTCTCCCCGCAATTTTGATCCCAACTTGTGATTCCTCCATCCTTGCATTGCACATTATTTCCTCTGTATATAAGTTGAATAAGCAGGGTGACAAAATGCAGCCTTGTCTTACTCCTTTTCCTATTCCAAACCACTATGTCATTCCGTATTCTGTCCTAACTGTCGCTTCTTGACTCTTGTACAGATTTCTCATGAGGCCTATAAGGTGGTTCTGGTATTCCCATCTCTTTAATTACTTGCCACATTTTGTTGTGGTCTACACAGTCAAAGGCCTTGGTGTAGTCAATGAAACAGAAGTAGACTTGTTTCTGATATTCCTTTGTTTTCTCCATGATCCAACGTATGCTGGCAATGTGGTCTCTAGTCCCCCTGCCTCTTCAGAACCCAGCCTGCAGTTCTGGCAATTCCCTCTCCACGTACTGCTGATGTCTATCCTGTATTACCTTGAGCATCACCAGAAGCCCAAGTCAGCACTCCTGCTGATCACCTTCTGAGAATTGAAGTTAAGGAACAGATGGGGTGCCAAGGTTCACCATCACTGTTATCTAGCAGTTCTCATAGGAAAAGTAGAAAAACAAAGCAATAAGCAACAACACCTTTAAAACCCCCAGGTACTGTCTTGAAGACTGTAAAAAGATTTTTCTTTCATGTCGATACAAGGAAATAATAACAAATGATTGAAAAATGGATAATGATTTTACATTACATGTTCTTAAACCACAGAGGAAATATCCCTTTCACCAGACTTGCTCAGTATGATTCTATGATTATGCTGCACACATCACTTTATAAAGGGGCTGCAGTGGCTCAGTGGTTAAGAAGCTTGGCTTGCTAGCTGGAAGGCTGGTAAGTCAGTAGTTTGAGACCCCGGTACTGCATGACGGATTGAGTGCCCATCTCTGTCTCAGCTCTTGGGGACATGAAAAGAGCTTCATTTGGGAGTTCCCTGAGCAAAGTTTCTCCCACAAAAATCCTTTCAGCCCAGAATAATTTCTGATATGAAATTATTATTATCACTTTATACATGTGTACCTGATTTCCCATGATGAAAGGCAGAAAGCACCTGTATTACTGTAAGGTATTTTTATAGAATCATAGAATAGCTGAGTTGGAAAGGGCATTTTACCTTCCCACCAAAGTGGTCCCTATTTATCTACTTGCAATTTCTTGCTTTCAAACTGCTAGGTTGGCAGGAGCTGGGACAGAGACAGAAGCTCACTCCATCATGCAGCACTCAGGTCTCGAACTGCTGACCTGCCTACCTTCTAGTCATCAAGTTCATTGTCTTAACCACTAAGCCTCTGCAGTCCCTGGGGGAGTTGGGGGAGAGTGCCAAATGGCTTGAGAATTGCCAAACAACCTCCACAGAGAAAATGCTTCATACAATGTGTGTGGGAATAGATGGGAGATAATATAGCCGGCAGTCTGCCAGGACCGTGCGTCAATATTATATTCAAAGCTTCTGTCTGTTTTGGAAGGCTGGAACAAAATAAAAGATGAGTTGACTGTGCTCACAGCTCTAGGCAGGCAAGAGATTTATAATATTCTGAATGGGGCAAGAAGAACAAATAGATGGATAAGTTTTCATGTTCTCTCTCCTTCTCTCTCCGTTACTCACACAGAGGGAAGCTCTGGGTCACCAACACAATTGTTGGCATCAGACTCCAGGCCAAAGACCAGCCAATGTTACTGAATGGAATGCAAATTAACACACAGTACTCAAGGCTGGATAATGTGATGATAGCTAAGGGCTTTTAAAAACGTGTAAGAATGGGCCATTCTTTGCAAATGTATTTCTGTTGTTCCTTGTGAGTTGCACTGCAATCCTAGTTTCCCTGAATTTCAGCTCAAGGGAATTTACTTGCTTTTCTCTTCCACACAGCCTTCTCACAAGACTACTACCCAGCACTCAAACCAAAGTCTTTTTCTCTAACCCAGGGGTTATCAACATAAGGCCTGTGGGCCGGGTCTGGCCCATGGTGCCATTTCATGTGGGGAGCCCAGCCCTCCAAGGGCACATAAGAAACAAAATGGCCACCCCTTTGAAACTCTTGGGACAAAATGGCCACCCCCATCGTGCAGGTAGGGCAAAATGGCTGTCTGGCCCTTGAAGTTGACTGAGAGAGCATGACCCGACCCCCAGCTTGAAAAAAAAGGGGGAATTGCTCTAACCACTCCACCATACTGTCTATCAGTGACATAGTGTGACAGTGGCATGGAATCTCCAAGTTCAGTCCCAATTGCTGGCCCACAGAGAAGTCCGATGTCTATTCCCTACATCTTTCTATTTGTGGCTTTTCTAGAGACACCTAGTTGGTGCTTCTCAAAACACAACACTAGAGATGGTAACCAATTCTTAGAGGTAAACTAGCATTTTGGTTTGTTATATTTTAGACAACAATGTACCTCACATTCACAAATGTCCTTGCATACAAATTGCAAAGAAAATGAGATCTCCCTCTTTCTTGCCTGTTTGTGTGCTTAACTGTTAACTGTTAACTGAACACCTCTATGACAGGCTGGAAAACACGGTCCTCTCCTTTTGGAATATCTCCACTGGTAGAGGAATATTGCTATTCTGTTCATTTTTAGAAATAGCAATTACACTTATATACTGTCCCATTACACTTAGTACACTCTCCGGGTGATTCACAAGTTAATTAGCATTCCCCCCCCCCCCAAAAAAAAAAAACACAACATGCTGGTTATTCATTGTACAGACCTCAGAAACATGGAAGGCTTGGTCAACTTTGTGTCCTGTCAGGACTGAACTCACAACATTTTGACTATAAAACTGGAGAGAGAGAAAATCTCAATTGGTGGGTCTGATTTTTCCATTCAGTCTGATCCAGCAAACTTCAGCAGCTCATGGGGTTACAGTATGTTTCAGAATTGGGTCCTCTACCCCAGATTTTAGTAGAAGGCACCTATCCTGCCCACTTAGGATCATGTCAATGAGACAATTTGAATGTTAACTGAGCACAGGATACATATGCTCCTTGATATATACTGGTCTGTGTACCTCCTGGTTGCAGAGTGGGTTGTGAGATCTCACTATATATGAATAAAAAATGTTTATAAATAATTGTATCCCATTCTGGGAGGAAATGGTGGTAGGAAAGCTAATAACACGGAGCCTAAACACTGAATTGAACAATTCTGTCACAGTTTCTGGCTTTGTGCTAGGAAGCAGCAGAAACTCTAATAACAAAAATGACACAAGCTTCTCCTCACGTACCTCATAAATCACCTGAGGGCTCAAGGCCATGAAGGCTCATTTTGGTCACTACAATTCAGGCGAATGAAAGTTCGGCTATCTGATTACCCAACACAAAAGGGGACCTGAGTAATAAGGTGGGAGTGGACAGGTGAATTCCTTGCATCTCCCTCATCACCCCATGGGGTAAAAGAAGAAGAAGAGAAGAAGAAGAACAAGCAAAGACATCAAGAGCCCCCAACTCAGCATATCCTGGCATGGCAGGTGACCCTATGCCTCTGCAATTGTCACTCTAACCACCAAATGCTCAGAGTTCTTTGACACATTAACTGTTCCAGTTGGAAAATGAATGCTGGCATTTTGTTCACACAAAGCTGGGTGGGATAACAAAGCATAAAGCCATCTTTTCTGAGTTAAAAGTAAGAACACTTCTTTTCTCTCCCCGGGCTCCAAATGGCAAATCTGAAACCATCAAGTAATGTTCTTAAGAGACAGATACTATCACCTCTTCCTCTCCTTCCCTCCCTCTCTCTCTTACACACACACACACACACACACACACACACACACACACACACACACACACACACACACACACACACACACACACACACACACACACACACACACACACACACACACACACACACTCCAGATGAAGAAAATGGCTCATTTTTCACCATACAGATCCACTTACACAGCTGAAAAAAGGCTACATTTATGGTACAACTTGTATCCTTGTACCATAAATGATCTCAGGCCATTTCAAAAAAGCAAAATGACCCTGTAAAATACTACCAGATATTGGATAAATTAAACATTTGTGAAATCCTGGGGTAGGCATGGGTGCTTACTTTTGGCAATCCTAGCTACTGCTGCCAGAAAGAGGTGTGTTATCGCATACTGCAACAAGTATTAGGAAAGGGAAGCATCACACATGAATGCACAGCTCGTTGTACAGTTATTCCATCTGTGACTGTGGTTTCAGCTGAAGCATTTCAGGGGGGTGTAATTCAGGGAGGGGGGCTCTTCTTGAAATAGGATGAGAGGCATTCATGCTGTACAACACAGCATGGCAACAAGTTTACTGGAGCATGCCTTCCAACCTGCCCAAACTCAAACAATTGTACAGAAAAGCCATACACCCAGCAGCTTATTTTCCTATACAAAACAGAGTCTAGAAAGCATTTCATATGCAGAAACACCAGCCAGGGGTGTTAAACAAACCAACCAGGCAAGAGATGGAGAGGTGGGGTAGCCGGAGTCACAGAGTGCTCATATTAATAACATCACACTGTAGCAGGTCGTATTCTCGGAGCCACAATCAAATGCATCAAAGCACATGGAAAGATCACAGATCTGGGAAACAAACCTTCACACTCCCAACCCCCCCCCCTCTTACCCACCCCACCCCCCTTTGCTTTCCCATGGACAACCTACCTTCGCCTCTTTTGCTTTTCGGGCATTATGGACAAACCGACGCCCCAGCTTCTTGGCGTACCAAATCGAAGCAAACATCCTGAACGGTGACCGGAGGGGATTCTCAGACCCAAGTAGGCAGAGGCAATAAACTTCCACCAGAGAGCTGAGAGATTATTGTGGCAATGCTCTCGAGGGCCCCTGCTTTTGTCAGGTCTTTGCAGTTCCCGTCACTGGAGAGGAGCTGAGGGAGGTGGTGAGAGGCCAGGGGTGGGTGGGTGGAGATCTTGGATGGCCCAGCGGCAGGTGCATTCACAACAGAGGTATCCAGTGGACCATCTTTAACATCCAGCTCACACCCAGACTGCTAAGTGCCTGTCTGCGGTTCTTTAGCAGTCACACCATCAACTACATGTGTGTGTGTGTGTGTGTGCTTCAGCGTGAAAGGAGACGCAATAAACTAGTGAGGCAGCCGAGCTCACCTCCTGATTCTTGCCTGCTGAAAGTTAACCCCTTGCTTCTGCGGGCGCAGTGGAGTAGCAGAACTATGTCTGGAGCAGACCAACTACAAGACGGTGTCTCTTTCAGTTGTTAGTTGCATCCTGAAGACTCAGGGAGGATTAAATCACAAGGTGCTATGGAAATTGCAAGGAGACCTGCCATACCTTGGGGAGTGCTAGCCAGAATCCAGTTGGTGATTTATTTCTGTATGTGTACAAGCTAAAATGCATATCACGGTGAGTAACCACTAACTTAAAAATGTGCTGGTCATATTCCTAAGCAAACACCTGCTGTACAACTGGGCACACAGCTCCTAGCATGAACGGCAATAGGTTACATAGGGGCAATTTGCCACACTGTGTTGTACAAATTAACCTGTGCACAGTTAAATCACCAACAGGATTCCGCTCAAGGAATTTCAGAGCCACAATGAAATATATTATGAGCACATAAGCCTTGGTGGTACAGTGATTAAACTGCTGTACTGTAGTTGAAACATTGTGAGCTTGATCCTGATGGACACAAGGTTGACTCAGCCTTCCATACTTCCAAGGTTTGTAAAATGAGCACCCAGCATGTTGGGGCAAAATGCAAATTACCAGAGAGTGCACTAAGCGCTGTGGGGCCAGTGATGGGATGTCCCTGGTTCCAGACGGATCCCTGGAACCGGTAGGACCAATCCCGGAGGGTTCTCCGTGAGGGGAGTCCACTTTTGGGGCGTCCGGTTCCGGACGCCTCACCGAAATATTTTTTTTTAAAAAAAATCAGAGCTAAAATGGCTCCAATTGACTGCGCATGTGCAGAAACTCAATCTGACACATTGCGCATGCGTCAGATTGAGTTTCTGGACATGCGCAGTCAATTGGAGCCATTTTAGCTCCAATTTTTTTAAAAAATATCTTCCGAAGCTGGAGCCGCCCCTTTTTAGAATGGCTCCGGCAGCAGCGGCGGCAGCCCTAAAAGAAGGGCACCTCCCCTAGCCGGCCACCTGGCTCCCACGGGCACGTTGGTGCCTGGCCGCGCCGCCCGCCCGCGCCGCGCCCTCCTAGGGACTTGGGCAAACCCGACAAACCCCCATGCCCTGGGTAAGCCTGGCGGGGCCGAAAAGGCAACGGCCCGAGGAAGCAGCAGGCGCCTGGCAGAAGACGATGCGGTGGTGGTGAGCCCCGCCGGGCTTACCCAGGGCACGGGGGTTTGTCGGGCCCAAGTCCCTAGGAGGGCGCGGCGCGGGCGGACGGCGCGGCCAGGCACCAACGTACCTGTGGGAGTCCAGTGGCCAGGCAGGGGCTGTGGCGGCCGTGGCCGGCGGATCCAGGGCCGGCCGCGGCCTTCGTAGGAGGAAACTGCCACAGTCGGGGGCAGCGTGCCTTGCCGGGTGGCCCCGGGCCACATGGAGGTTCGTCGGTGCCAAGGAAGGTAAGTGAGGCTTTTATATTTAGGGTGGGTGGGTGATTTGTTTGTGTTTTGGGTGGGTGGTTGTACTTTTATTTAATTTTTATTTTATGTATTTATTTATTTTATTTCTTTAAGTTATTTACGGGTCTGTGTGCATGTTTATTTTTTATTATTATTATTTTATTTTTGGCCTTGCCCGCAACGTCATGACATCATGACGTTGGCTCCGCCCATGACGTCATGACGTCATGACATTGGCCACGCCCATGACATCCATGACGTCATGGCGTGGTAGTAGAATTTTTGACATCCCATCACTGTGTGGGGCGGTATATAAGTGTGATTTTAATTGCTAATTGCTATCACCGGTCTAGAAAGCAAACCATCTCCCTCCCTCAGGTGCAGAGAAGATACAACTTGCTTGGCTTTAAGTGCTACAAAGTTTGTTCCCAGTTGATGAATGGGAAATCTTGCCAGTACAGAATGTGGGATTGTGTCATGGGCACATATGTTGTCTTTACACAGGTGGTGATCTCCATGAAGAAAACCTGTCTTTCACACATGCCCATTCAGCTGTACAATGGCATATCTGTGCAAGTAATGTGATTCCTGATTTATTATATAGATGGGTCTTTCTAATTAGGGTAGGGGTTTCCAACCTTTTCAAGCCGGTAGCCAGGTCACACTCTCTCAGTCAGCTTCTAAGGCTGGATGGCCATTTTGTCCTGCCTGTATGATGGGGGTGGCCATTTTCTCCCAGCAGCTTCAAAGGGGTAGCCATTTTATTTCTTGAATGCCCTTCAATGGGTGGCTGCCACATGAAATGGTGCCATGGGCTGGATCCAGCCCACAGGCCTTAGGTTGGGAACCCCTGATTTAGGAGAAGTGGAAGAGCAGACGTGTAACTAGTGTGGAGAAACTGGGGGTTTGACTCTGAGTGACACAATTTAGAAGGGACAATTACTAGTTATTGGAATGCTGCAACACTGTCGGTTGGTACTTGCTGTGAACCTTTCTATCACAAGTGCTAATGGGCAGAAGGAGACATAAAGCAGATAGAAACAGTACAGAATGAATTACATTGCTCAGTCCCATGGCTTCCTCCCCATTTCTATGTCTTTTACCTACATTTATCAATCTCATGGAGCCCAATCTTGACAATAGGGCCCTGGGTCCCTGGCAGTGATGGGATGACACCGGTTCTGACCTGATCCACAGAACCGTTTTAAGGATTTCCAGAGGGCTCTCCGTGGGGGTAAAACCGTTTTTGAGGCGTCCGGATCGGACGCCTCACCGGGAGGAAAATTAAAAAAAAAAATTGGAGAAAAAATGGCTCCAATTTAGTGCGCATGCGCAGAAACTCAATCTGACACATGCGCACTAAATTGGAGCCATTTTTTCTCCAATATTGGGGTGGAGGGCACCAATTTGTCTGCCTCCCTTCACTCCCACCCTGGCCACATCCTCTCCTTTCCTCTCCTCTCTGCAGGGCTGCCCGGGGGGCTCCCTTCCTTTCCGGAACATCCAGTGCTCTCTCTACGACGGGAAGCCGCTCTCGGGGGTCGAGGGGGGCTTTCGGTGGGTCCCCTTCCACGGAGGTGAGCTCAGCTACCATGCCTGCCTGGGGCATCCCAGCTTTCCAGGGAAATTGTGGCATCGGCCCCGTCACGGCCTTTCCTGCGGTGCTGGTCTTTTTAGGGGGCCTCCCCAGGGGTCGTCTAGCCTGACTCTTGCAGGCTGTCTGGCCAAATCCACCCCTCAAATGGGCCCAAATCACAGGAGTGCAGGAAATATTTGGGGATCTGTGGCACCTGATGCTGATGCTCCCTTTGCAGCTGGGCCAGCCTCCAGGGCCACACCGGGCTCCTCTTCGGGGCGTCTCTTCCGGCCAGCCGCTCGCCCTTGACCCTCCTTTCTCCGGCCTTTCTTGCCCTCTTTCTCTCCCCCCCAATTCCCTCTGCCAGCCCCAAACCTTTGCGACCTGAACTGTCTGGCGGAGGGGCACAATTTCTACTACACCTTCGGGCGAGTCTTGGACGGGACGCCCTGCAGCCCCCAATCCCGGGACCTTTGCATCAGTGGCCACTGCTTGGTGAGTCCAGGAAGATGGGGTGGGGGCGAGGGGTTCTGCCCCCCCTCAAGGGACCCCGAGGGCTTTTGGGGTTGATGCACAGCCTTGGGAAGGAGACAGAGGAGGCTGGGTTGGTCCTTGGAGCATGCGACTCCCCCTCCCTGCCCTGAGCGGCCTCAGACGTCGTTCCTCCTGTGTCGTCCCTGCCAGCGTGCGGGCTGTGATGGGATCCTGGGCTCGGAGGCTCAGGCGGACGCTTGTGGGGTCTGTGGCGGCCGGAACGCTTCCTGCCTCCTGGTGAAGGAGGTCTTCTCCCTCTCCTCCTCCGAGGCGCGCCGCCGAGGCTCGGGGCCAGTCCCAACGGTCCCCATTGTAAGTGGGGTTTGTGTTTGGGGTGGGTGGGTGTTTGGGTGTATTTTTATTTAATTATTATTTTATTTATTTATTTTATTAACGGTTTTGTGTGTGGGGGTTGAGGGGTGTGTGTGTTTTATTTTTATTTAATTTATTTTATTTTGGCTCCGCCTACAACGTCATGACGTCATGATGTTGGCTCCACCCATGACGTCATGACGTTAGCTCCGCCCCCACTGTGATGACGTCAGGGTGGGGTACTAAATTTTTTATCATCCCATCACTGGTCCCTGGGTTCTAGTTGCTAATTCCAGTTCTGCTCAACAGGATAGGGGCATGAGTCTGGCAAATCGATTCCTCACTCTGCCTCTTAAAAGAACACCCAACCTGTACAGCAAGATGCACAATACCAGAGTACCCCCAGAAGGCTGAAATGATAAAACACCTAGGTGTATAAAGTGCCCTTAGGAAAGTCACTGCATTATTATCTTATTGTTCAAACTTGTTAAGCCATCCTGCTTGCTGGAGCGACTCTGGGTGGCTCACAATGTTAATATCCCAACACTCAGAAAATTACGAATTCTTAAAACGTTAAAAATTACAGAAATCATTAGAGCTTAAAATCATTAAAACCTGTTGCTAAAAAATATCCCCCCTAATTAAAAATTGAGAATAAAACCTAAAAGTACAAGTGGCCATCATTGTATGAGCCAGATTGGGGTGGAGGGGAGGCTACCGCATCACCAGTGCCCCACACCTGCTTCGCCAGCCATGCTTTTAGGTCTTTTCTAAAGGGCAGCAGTTCTGTTTGGAGACGTAATTGAGTTGGAAGGAGGTTCCATAGGGCGGGAGCAGATACCGAAAAGGCCCTCCTTCTTGTGCCAGAGGGATGAGCCTCTCTAGCTGATGGCACTTTTAAGGAGCCTCTTTGGTCTGCTCTAGTGGGATGGGCAGATGTCCTCGGGGTGATGCGGTCTCTTCAGTACGGGCGTGTTTTACTTCTGCTTCCGGGAGCAACAAGAGCAGCGCAGGGTGGATGAATCACAGTAAACCCATTCGTGCGGATCCACATGGGGCTTGAGCTTCTGGGAATTGAAGTCCAAGAACATCTGGAGTACAGAAGCAGACAGTGCTGGCTCTTCAGCTTTGAAACAGAGATGAGCACTGAACCCTAAAGTCAGATACGACTGGCTTTCTAGCAAGGGAAACCTTTACCTTTACCTGTTTCTGCACAGAACTAATGTTTCCCCTTCACCTTAGTGAAGCCAAGCTTTTGTAAAGGTAAAGGTTGCCCTTGCTTGAAAGCCAGTCATATCTGACTCAGTGCTCATCTCTGTTTATAGCCAAAGAGCCAGCACTGTCTGCATCTGCAGACATTTCCATGGACATGTGGCAGGCATGACTAAACACTGGAGTGTACGGAATGCTGTTTACCTTTCCACCGAAGTGGTAGCTATTTATCTCATTGCAATTTCTTGCTTTTGAACTGCTAGGTTGGCAGGAGCTGGGACAAAGATAGGAGTTCACTCCATTGTGCAGGACTTGGGTCTTGAACTGCTGACCTGCCTACCTTCCAGTCATCAAGTTCAGTGTCTTAACCACTAAGGCACCACACTCCCTGGAAGCTAAGCTTACACACAGCAAGAACAACAGAACGGTCTAATTAATCACAACTTGCGCTACAGTATTCAGCTTTTCCAGCTACAGAAATGCACACACAAAAGCCCACTGACAAAAGCCCACCAATTTTCTCTGAGACCAACCCATCCAAAACATCTTGCTCACAGCCAAGGCAAAATGATATAATTGACCATGAGTGCACAAGACAAAATATTTCTATCCCAAAGGTAACATTTTGAGGAGTCTGGTCAAAATATGCAGTCAACTGAAAAGCAGGTAAATTTGGCTACCATCATACTAACATCACTGACTTGCAACAGAAATATCTTTTTGTTCAGCATTTTATATAATAAACACAGGGTTTATCATAAGAAAGAAGAATGATCCTTTTGGAGGAGACCAAAGGCTTATCTAGCCCTGGTGGCACAGCTGTCCTACAACCAAAAGGTTGTGAGTTCTATCCTGACCAGGAATTCAGGTTGACTCAGCCTTCCAGCCTTCCAAGGTTGGTAAAATGAGTACCCAGCATGCTGGTGGCAAAATGCTAATTTACTTGTGAACCACCCAGAGAGTGCAATAAGCACTATGAGGCGGTATATAAGTGTGATTGCTTTGCTTTGCTTTATCTAGCCCAACATATTGCTCATATAATGACCCACAAGGTCCCTACAGGAAACCTGTCTGACTAGTAGCCCTTTCTGTCTTGAAATTCCATTGTTCCACTTCACCAACTGAATAATGCCAGATTTCAATATTATATGACAATGACTACTTCAGCCATCAACTTGAATATTTTGAAAGGAACATTGGCTGCATTGTTAAGGATGCTGGAGAAATAAGTCCAATGGAGCTATTTATTTTTCAGGCTTCATCTTGTTTGTATTTTCTGGGCTGTTTGTAGGACAGATATAACTAGTACAGTAAGTCCTCCATATCCATGGGTTCAGTAACCATGGTTTCAGTTATCCACAGACACCCCCCTCCCCCCCCCAAAAAAAAACCAATTTAAAAAGTCCCAGAAATATATAATACAATATATACCAGCGGTGGCAAACCTATGGCACACGTGGCACTTGGAGCTCTCTCTGTGGGCACCCATGCTGCCACCACAGCACAGTTTGTCCCACCCCTCTGTCAAGCAGCCCAATGGGATTGTTTTCTCCCTCTCCCCAGCACAGAGTTCACCCAGTCCCTCTGCCCAGAAGCCCAATGGGAGCATTTCCGTCCTCCGCTGTTGCTGTGTTGGCACTTTGAGATAAATAAGGGGGATTTGGGTTGCAGTTGGCCACTAGAGACAATGATCTACAATGTAAGTGACAAAGCATTCCTGCTGAGAAGGAACAGTGTTTTAATGAGCTGTGTTTCCAAAAGAGCCATTTCATGAAAGCACTTGAAAGACTTTACTCCAGTTTATGGCTTATATCAGATGAACAGAGGCAAAGTAGTGAGTGTAGATGTGCCTGGGGGAAAACCACACACATGAGGAAATGTTCATGTGCTTAAGTCTATGCTTAGCTAAATATGTTTTAATCAGAATTGGTGGTTTTATATGCCATCATGTTGCTTCTAACATTTTGTGACCTTAGGTATTTTTTTTTAAATTATGTGAGATTATGCAATTAGGATTTTGCCCCTAACATGCTAGGTGCTCATTTTACCAACCTCAGAAGGATGGGAAGCTGAGTTGACCTTGGCTCCTCTGAGGATCAAACTCTCAATGTTTTGTCTGCAGTAGAACAGTTTAACCACTGCACTACCAGGGCTCTAGTCTAATGCATTGTGCCCCAGTTCTAGTGCCAAGATCTGAGGTGGACAAAATACACACTACAGGCCACAACCCTACAATCTTATTACTTTAATTTTACTTCAGATTTATTTTATTTTGCTCAATTTCTTCTCTCACAAACACCTGGACCCCACACCGTATCTCCAAATGCTTAGAAATTTTCTTTCTTTCTTTCTTTCTTTCTTTCTTTCTTTCTTTCTTTCTTTCTTTCTTTCTTTCTTTCTTTCTTTCTTTCTTTCTTTGGATAGCACAAAGGGGATTTTTCACTTTAAAAAGAAAGAACCCCTCTTTTTAAAATTAAACTCCATTTTCCCCCAGTTAAGAGGAGCCCTTTGTAGCAACCTTTACAACACATAATCACTACATTAGAAAACAATTTGAAAATAATAATTAAAAAGTGAATGTACAAATTAGTCTCTTCGGCCAGCTCCTCTCCCCCTTTGCCTCCCCCTTGAGAGCAAAGTCCTTGGATTGTCAGGAAAATGGCCTAGACCAAAATACAATATTTTAGCCTCAGTCCATTTAAAAGCTTTGAACAACTAACTAGGCCATGTTTATAATCCTTTTGAATACTGATGTCAATTAAAGGCAGCACTTGATTGTGGATATTTCTCTCCTCCTCCTCCTCCCCCCCTCCACTTTAAATGGAATGGGCTTACTTAATTAAAAATGCTTAGGTGTTTAAGAGTGGAACAACACAGCAAATGTAAGCAGTAAATGAAAAGCAACACAGTCTGCTTTCATTAGGAGAGAGTTAAGAAAACTGCATTTGCAAGCACTTTACAACCAGCATGGAAAATCAAAAGTGCACTAGTCAAATCCAGCTAATGCAAAAGTTAAGGAAGTGTGAGTTTCAAGGTGAAGGAGGAAAGCTTTTTGAGTGATTCCTAAATGGCTTATGGAAATTGCATAGAGCATCATATTGATCCAGTGGATTTGGATAAAGTTTGCTCCTTTCTACAGCAGAGTAAAATTCCCTCTAAAGTGGGAAAATCTTTCTTTCCAGTCCATTAGGCATAAAGGTGGCTTACAATTCAGAATTGTGCATACATTTATTTATTTTTTACTCTATCTTCTGGTTGACTAGAACCTCCCTGTAGCAGATGAGCTTTGGCACTTCTTTCATGTCCCAATCAACCCTGGACTACCAAAATGAAGCACTTTGTTTTGTCATTGTCCAAACTCAAGTCCTCATTGGTGCATGTCTCTGGCAGTAATTGGCAGACCAGTAAATGAGCTGAATTCTGTATGGATCCACATTCACACATCGTGTTGTTGTCCATCAGCAGCCCCCACTTGAGTACAGTATGTTGGTCTTGCATTAGGACTCTGACCCTCAGCCTATTCAGGGCCCTCCAAGGGGAGGTTGAGTTCCTAAGCCATATTCTCCTTTAATGTTCCTTGTCCAGTGAGCTCCTTTCTCCATCTTCTAATTTGGTTTTGCACGCCAACTCTCATCCTATTCAGGGTCCTCCAAGCAATGTAGGGGAGGTTGAGTTCCTCAGCTATATCCTCTTTTAATGTTATTCTTTGTCCAGTGAGCTCCTTCCTTCAATCTTCTAATTTGATTTTGCTTTTGTGTACCCTCAAGCTTCGGCACTAATAAAGGTTCTACTTCCATGTCCCTCTGGCCCTCCATGGGTCCTTGCCAAAGTTATCTGGCATATAGATCTGTTTTCCTGGGCACTACTCAGAGAGTAGGGCAGAAGAGCAAAAGACACCAAGGGAATTTCCTATCAAGTGGAGAACATAAAGAAGCAGAGGAAAACTTAGGAGCAAAAGAAAAGAGGAAGAGAGTAAGGTGGAAGACTGTGTGGGATACCCCTGAAAGTGGTGTGGAAGACCCGCATCCTGCTGTGTATGTTGATTTTGCAGCATCTAAAAGGTTCAAATTCCAGTTCTAGCATGGAAACTTAATGTGGAAGTGACTCCTTGGGTAGAGATGGGAACTCACTCTGTCATGCAGTACCTGGGAATCAAACTTCAACCTTTCAGTCAGCAAATTAAGAGTCTTAACCACTCGAGCCACCACAGTCCCACCCAGAGAGTGCACTCTCATGCCAACTGCCATCCCACCAATCATTCTGTTAGAAAAATCATTTCTGATACAGAAAAAGAAAGAAAGAGTTCCCCATTGAAAGAAATCTTAAGTACAAAGCATGGCAAAACTGCCCTCTGGAAAATAAAGGCTGAAAGGACCCCTAGCAGGTGAAAGAGCCCTTGTGGTATAGTGGATTTTTTAAAAAAATAACAGCTGAGTTAATCTGTGTTTCAAGCATATCAGAGAATAAACAAAACACAAACACCATAGCACTTTGAAGACTAAGTGTTATATTTTAATGTTAGCTTTCGTGGATCAAATCCACTTCATCTGAGGAGTTTAAATGTGTTTCTTTTTATAAAATGGGTAATACTTGGTGGTGCTGGGATACCACAATTGTATCCTTCAGAGCAAGCAGTCTATGGTTGGCATTTTGTCCATCCCTCCTATAACTAACAGCACTTTGGCTGGGTTGAGTTTCTTTAATATTACTATTAGTATTATTATTATTGTGTGGTCCACCGCCAGCTCAAGGGACTGATTTAGTATTTGGTCTGGCTCTTCTGCAGAGGAAATAAATGGAGTTGAGTATGATCAGCATGTTCTGGACTCTAAGACTCTACTCAAAAATTATTAATAACGTCAGCAGAAGATTTAGCTGCCACGGTGATGGAAGGTAAAAGGGCTCATCAAAATTAAAAGGATACTTCAAAGAGTGGGTATGCAGATATTCTCTAGGGATGCATCAGTGGAGACCAAAGTCGGCATTCCCAGTTACTACATGTGGATGTAAAAACTAGAAGTGATGGAAAGTGAAACAAAAAAACACCAATTCATTTGAAATGTGACATTGGAAAATGCTTTAAAAAAGGGGTTTCCAACCTAAGGCTGTGGGACACATTTGGGCCCTGGTGTCCTTTCATGTGGTGCCCTCCAAGGGCATTTGAGAAACAAAATGCTCCCCCTAGGAGGGGCCGGGCCCTGGCTGAGGCTTTTGCGGATTATGTGACAGAGAAAATCGCTCGCATTCACTCGAAGTGTAATCCCAGCATGGTGACTAGAGAGCAGTCTAGCCATGTTATCTGGAATCGGTTTGATCCAGTTGTCCCTGAGGAAGTGGACAGGCTCCTGGGAACTGTTTGTGCCGCTGCCTGTGCATTAGATCCTTGGCCCACCTGGCTAGTGAAAACAACCAGGACGGTTACAGGCAGTTGGGTTGGAGCAATTATAAATTCTTCGTTGTGGGAGGGTTTTTTTTCCAGAAACCTTAAAACATGGCTTGGTTCGCCCCCTCCTAACAAATCCTCGCTCAACCCTATGGTGCTGGCCAACTATTGGCCTGTCTCCAACCTGCCCTTTTTGGGTAAGGTTTTGGAGAAGGCAGTGGTGTGACAGTTACAGGAGATCCTGTATGAAATGGATTATCTGGACCTTTTCCAGTCAGGATTCTGGCCCGGATATGGTACAGGAACTGCATTGGTCACGCTTGTGGATGATCTCTGGAGAGAGCAGGATGGTGGACATCTGTCCTGGCTCTTCTTGACCTCTCAGTGGCTTTCGATACCATCGACCACAGTATCCTTCTGGAAAGGCTCCAAGGATTGTGGATCCAGGGCACTGTGTGGTCCTGGTTGTCCTCATTTCTGAAGGGCTGGACCCAGTCAGTTTGGTTGGAGAAGGAAAGGTCCAGCCCTAGGCTGCTCCAATATGGGGTGTCTCAGGGCTCGGTGCTCTCTCCTCTCTTATTTAACATCTACATGAAACCGCTGGGTGAGATCATCTGTTCCCATGAGGTGAGGTATCATCAATATGCTGATGATACCCAGTTGTATATCTCTGCCCATCGGGACCCTAGCGATGCAGTGGAAGTCCTTTCCAGGTCCCTGGAGGCTGTTTGGGTCTGGATGGGGGACAACAGGCTACAACTGAATCCTGGCATGACTGAGTGGCTTTGGGTCAGGAGTCCTGCATTATCTCGGGAGCTGCCATCTGTGGTTCTGGATGGGGCAGTTTTGCCCCAAACAGACCCAATTCATAATCTCAGGGTCCTCCTGGACTCACATCTACTGCTCGAGGAGCAGGTGGCAGCCATGGCCAGGAGGGCTTTTGCTCAACAGTTCACCAGTTACGCCCGCTCCTAGACCAGGACTCCTTGCTCATGATCACACATTCTCTGGTCACCTCCAGACTTGATTACTGTAATGTGCTCTACTTGGGGCTGCCCTTCATGACCATTCGGAGGCTGCAACTGGTCCAGAACGTGGCTGCCCAGGTAGTTATGGGTTGTGGGCATTATGGTCATGCCTCACCGCTACTTCAGGAGATGCACTGGTTGCCAGTATGCCTCCAGGTACAATTCAAGGTGCTGGCGATCACCTTTAAACCCCTATATGGTAGTGGGCCAGGATACCTTAGAGACCGCATCACCCCAAGAACATCTGTCCATCCCACCAGAGTGGACCGGAGAGGTGCCCTTGTGGTGCCATCGGCTAGAGAGGTGCATCTCTCTAGCACTAGGAGGAGCGCCAGCCCTGTGGGCTTTGGGGCAGAGGTCAATGTTGGGGAATTTGAGGCAAACATTTGCATCACACAACGTTACGATAACATTATGCAATGCAAATGTTTGCCTCAAATTCCCCAATGCTATCCGATTCTAGCATTATCTGAGGCAGTCGTTATCTGAGGTACCACTGTATCTTGAAAAAGGAAGACTGTGGAAAAGAAAGTAGGTGGACAAGAGAAAGACTTAACACGACAATGATGTACTCAATAAAAGAAGCCACAATCTTTCAACCTTTGTTAATGACAGGACCTTCTGGAGGTTGTGAATTTAGAAACAATTTCATGACACATAACAACAATGACATCAGTATACAGATGGCAGCCCACAATTCAAATCTTCAGGGCTCACACTGTTTATACACAATTAGGCTGATTACATGTGAGTCAGGTGAACAGGAGAGAAGTAGGAACTCTTTAATTACTGAAAGTATCCCCCATGGTGGTGTCATCACACTCCTGTAGATTTAAGGAACAGAATTTTGGCCATTATATAGTAGGTGAAGGGTGACATTCATAGAGGAGAAGTCATCTCTCTCAACAGGAGATTGAGAATCTATTTTTTCCCCCAAGTTAAAAACAACTGAGCAAGTAACCCCTTAGTGCAAATTGAGCCAAGTGAAGATGACTGCCTCTTTATTACATGGATGGACATGGGTGCAGTAGTGGGCATCAGTAGGTTCGCACCAGTTCGCCAGAACAGATAGCAGAAATTCTGGCTGGCCCCTCTGCCCATCCAAGTTTTGAAATACTGTAAAGTAGTCCTAATTTGGGTGCAACACAGGGCTTTCTCCCTGGCCACACCCATAATACCACGCCCACAGTGTGGTAGTAAAAATTTTTTGGAGCTCACCACTGCATGTGTGGATTGAAAGGAAAAGGTTTGTTTGCATCATTTTCAGCCATCACCTGCTGTGTGTGCATGTTCTGCTGACGAAATGGAAAGGACACTATTTCTGCTTGAAAATTTTTGCTCAAATTGGAACCACCTTGTCCTCAATCCCGTGTGCTCAGGACACAGCATGGAGGTTGTTCTATAGATTTTCTGTCATGCAGATGGTCACATTATTTTCAGCCACTAGAAGGCACAACCAAAAGTATGATGCGCAGCTTGAATAACAAGACAAACCACATTCATAAGGAATCCTGGTGGCATAGTGGTTAAACTGCTGTACTGCAACCAAAAGGTTGCGAGTTTGATCCTAACCAGGGATCCAGGTTGACTCAGCCTTCCATCTTTCTGAGGTTGGTAAAATAAGCACCCAGCTTGTTGGGGGCAAAAATGTGAATTAACTTGTGAACTGCCCTAAGTGCTATTGGGCAGTATGTACGTGTGAGTGCTTTCTATTCTGCATTCATCGATTCCAGTAGGATTCTAATAGTCTTTGTACTGCTGTTTCCTGCAAGGTTTTGGTGATCCCTCCTCAAGAGGTCTTGCAAGCTAAGACAGCCTACTGTGATGAGAATGAAAATTTAGCAAGCATTCTTTACAACCCCTCTATTGTAATCCTACACACAGTCCCACCAATTCTAATTCTGTTAATTCTAATTCTGAAGTGTTGACTTTATTTTATTTTCTGAGAATGAATTATGTATGATTGCGTACAGATAGGTATGTTTACATTGTTTCAGTCCTACCCACCAGACGCATGCAGCTGTGAGGCAGGTTTCTCACTTTGTGTAATTTATTTTCACTCTCCAAATGGTGCTATTCCAAATGATGGTAAATGAGGGAAGGAATTCAGTCAGCTCAGATGTTCTCGCCACAGGCATGCAGATTGTGAAAATGGGGAACATCATGAAAGTTGCCACAATTAATAAATGGTGCTATCCAGAACTCATCGTTGGCTTCTGCGAGAGTAATTCAGATTTAATTTGCTTTTCCTTATGAAAATGAGACATAGTAATATTGTGTATACTGTGACATCTTTGACTAGACCACCTCCCTGCTCTCTTAATAATAATAAAAACCTGTCTTTCTGTCTCTCCAATATTGTCCCCAAAACAAATCGACGCTAATGTTCCTCCACCTCCTCCTTCTGCCATATCTGAATCTGAATATTGGTGATCATCATGAAGATCAACCAGGAAGACTGTCCTGAGAATATAATGCCTTCAATCTGCCTTCCACATCACAGCATGACACCCACACCACTGATCCAGTTCCGCAAGTCACTTTCTGGTCCTGAGCCCTTTTGGCACACAAAGCACTCATCAGCCCCAGGCTAGTATTGATGAAGCTGCTACCCTCCCTCAAGATGGATTCAAGTGGGATTCAAGTGAGATTTAATCCACTTGGAGACCATCGCTGTTCCCTGTGGACTTCGGTATCCAAGGCCATTAGTCCTCTGGGTCAGCAGGTTAATCAACCACCGTCTGATACTTGGCATTGAGTCGCTGGCAGTAGGTTTTACTCCATTACCATAGAAGGATAACCTGGTCAGACTAAAGTTCCTAGGAATGTATTTCATATTGCTATTTTAGAGCTTTTCTATATATTATTTAAGTAAAACTGGTCTACAGCTTCCAGTAATTTTAAGCCACTAGGAACCATTTCTTGTATAAACAGAGAGAGAGCCTCTAGGCCAGGCGTGCCCAAACTACGGCCCGTGGGTGCAATTAGGCCCCAGCATATCATTAATGTGGCCAATGGTGAGCACCCAGGCTCACCGCAGACCACCCCCCACCAGCCCCCACCGCCTGATCTCAGCAGCAGTAGTGGTGGCGGCGACGATCACGCTTTGTCCAGCTATTCCAAGCACCACTTGTTTGGTCCTATCCCCTCTGCAGACTTTGCCAAAGCCGATTGCTATGTTGGGGAAATCTTCGGAGCCTCATCTGTTTCGAAATTTGCAGCACTTAGAGCCCTCTAGCATGCCCAGGATGACGTCACCGCAGCACGCCAAGTTCACCCTTCCAGAGCCACAGATTTTGAAACAGAGGAGGCTCTGAAAATGTTCCCAATGTGGCAATCAGCTTTGGCAAAGGGTGCAGAGGGGATGGGATGACCCAGAGGCTGCTCACATCAGCCTGGAAAAAGCACGATCACCACCACTGTTGCCACCGACATCAAAACTGTCAGCAGTGTGAGCATCCCACCTTCGCCCCCAGCAGCTGAGTGTTGGAGGTGGGACTGGTCTGTGCAAAAAAAAAAAAAAAGTTTGGGCACCACTGCATAACCATGTTATGCTCCCCAATATAGGGGCCCTGAAGTCTTCAAACACAGGTAGAAAAATAGTGAATGAGACTGGGAAGGTAGAAATCAAAGAAGAAAAGAAAGACTCCGACTGTCTGGTAAATTGGGGAAGGAAATTAACAGGATGAAAGGTTGAACAAGCACAGTGTGTCGGGAGAAAATGACTAGAAAGGATGGAAAAGTGTGAGCGAGAGAAGCAAAAAAACAAAGGGAAAGAGATCAAGCATCAGCAGGAAGATTAAGGTTAAACTTTGAATCTAACCCATTAAACAAAACAAGTGCTGGGATACAGGAAGACAAAAAATAGTGAGAAAGTGAATCTAATGAGCAAAGTCTGTACTTCTGCAAATCTTATAACAGCAAAATGCATGTGTATGTGCACCTACATGCATGTGTGAGTGTACGCACATTTTAATGTATGTTTGTATCCAGCTTCAATACTGAGGAATTTAAACAACTGAAACTCAAAAGGTTGTACAATAAGAGGGACTTCTTTGTGATTTTTGGAGCACTTTTAATGCATTCGCCAATTATTATCTATAGATAACAGAACCATCTTTAGTCACTAGGTAGCACCTTTACCTCTTTCTTTAGGAAGAAAACTACACTTAGGGCAAGAATTTTAATTTCTTGAGAGAGTCTCTAGTATATTCATATGGTGCTTTCTTGTGCCCACCATAACACTACACAAGGGGTTCTCAACCTTTTCAAGCCACAGGCCGGGTCACTCTTCCTCAGACAGCTGAGCAGGCTGGACTGGTGGTTCCCTCTGCCGTAAACACTGCCATCCATGGCTGTCATAAACACATTTACAACAGCTGTGGACGCAGCTGTTTTCACTGCTTCTACCACTTTCAGTGGCAGCAGGAGCGAGGGTGGCAGGCCACATGAAATGGTGCTGTGAGCCATATCTGGCCCATGGGCATAGGTTGAGAACCCCCTACACTACTCAGTTAAAATGTGGGTAGGGAGGCAGAAAGAGATTTTGCTGCTTGGTATCTGTAGTTGGGCAAAGAATAAGCATTGAAAAAAGTTGAAGAAGCCCCAGAAACTAATAGGAAGAAAAAGCCAAGAGAAATTGGGGGGGGGGGGAGGTGATCAGAATAGAAAAAGCAGATGAAAGGGGAGATAAGGATTAAGGGGTTTGGGATGGTTTGTAATAATAAAAATGTAGAAAACCTGTATATTTTGAAAGAATGGTCCAAACACTGGGGGTGGGGGGAACATCTACAGTATATGTATAGGTTCCTCACTATGTAAGGAGGGAAAGAGCAAAGAGGTGTTCATTATTTTGAGGTCAGTAAAATGAGTACCCAGCATGTTGTGAGAAAAATGCTAATTACATGTAAACTGCCCAGAGAGTGCACTAATCACCATGGGATAATGATGAGAGACTTGGTTCCACAAGTCTTGTCGTTATCTGGTTTTTAACGTTGTGCGATGCATTGATCGCACAATGTAAAAAAAAAAAAGCCTTGTTCCCCTGGAGGCTGCAGCAAGCCAGAATGTCGGGATTTGAATCCTGACGTTTTGATTTGCTGCAGCCTCCAGGGAGGTGGGGGAACTTTGGAAACAACTTGGATTGGGTCCCCCGACCACCCCGGAGACAGCAGAGGGGGTCAGAGAGCCGGAAATGGGCTCTCTGACCCATTTCGGGCTCTCTGACCCCCCTGCCAGCTCCGGGCAGGTAGAGGGACCCGATCCAAGCTGTTTCTGGACCCCCTCTCCTTCCCGGGGCAGTGCAGCAAGCCAAAATGTCAGGATTAGAATCCTGACATTTTGGCTTGTTGCAGCCTCCAGGGAGGTGGGGGAATTTTGGAAACAGCTTGTATAGGGTCCCCCGACCTGCCCAGAGCCAGCAGGGGGGTCAGAGAGCCTGAAATGGGTAAAAAAACTGGACTTTTTTTTACCCATTTCGGGCTCTCTGGCCCCCCTGCTGGCTCTGGGCAGATTAGGGGACCCAATCCTCAGCTGCAGGGTAGCTGGGGAAGCTGACAGGGACTCCCTGTCAGCTTCCCTAGCCATCCGCCCCTGCCTCCACAGCTGTGGGGTGGCTGGGGAAGCCAATGGGGGAGCCCCTATCAGCTTTCCAGCCACCCCATCCCTGCCTCTGCAGCTTCAGAGTGGCTAGGAAGCTGAACGGAGAACCCTGTTCAGCTTTCCAGCCACCCTGCTGCTACGAAAGACTGCATCGGATAACGCTAGCAGAAATTTTGCATTGTTATCCAGTTTTAGCGTTATCCGATACAGTCGTTATCCGAGGTATTACTGTATAATTGCTATATGCAACATGCTTTTTCAAGTGGATCTTTCATCCAATTTGTACAGATTCCATTACACCCTGGAATAAGGTAAAGGTAAAGGTCTCCCTTGCTCAAAAGCCAGTCATGTCTGACTCTAGAGGGCAGTGCTCAAAAAGCCACCACTGTCTGTATCTGCAGATGTGGTCATGTGGCAGACATAACTAGAGGCCAAAGTGCATGGAATGTTGTTACCTTTCTTGCTGAAATGTCACCTATTTATCTACTTGCAATTTCTTGCTTTTTAACTGCTAGATTGCCAGGAGCTGGGACAGACAATGGGATCTCAATTGGTCAAGCAACACTCAGGTGTTTAACTGCTGATGTGGAGACCTTTCGGTTGTCAAGCTTAGCGTCTTAACCAGTGGTGGGCTCAATTTTTTTTTACTACCTACTCTGTGGGCATGGTATGGTGGGCATGGCAAGGGGGAAAGCCCTGTGTTGCACCCGAATTAGGACTACTTTATTTCAAAACTTGGATGGGCAGAAGGGCCAGCCAGAATTTCTGCTACCTGTTCTGGTGAACTGGTGCGATCCTGCTGATGCCCACCACTGGTCTTAACTACTAAACCACCACAGCCCTTTCCACTGGAATAAAGAAAATATTAGGTTGTAGCATTTCCACACACAGCTTGAACAGCTTCCTGGATTTCTTTCCCTTTATTACTAGGTAAAAGTAAAGGTTGCCCTTGCTTGAAAACTAGTTGTATCTGACTCTAGTGTGTGGTGCTCATATCTGTTTATAGCTAAGAAGCCAGCATTGTCTCATTTTCTTTGAGTTCGATCCTGACCAGGGCTCAAGGTTGACTCATCCTTCCATCCTTCTGAGGTCTAAAATGAGTAGCCAGCATGTTTGGGGCAAAATGCTAATTAACATATTAACTGTCTAGAGAGTGCACTAAGTGCTATGGGGTGATATATAAGTGTGATTGCTTTGCTTTGCTTTTCTGTGGACATGTGGCAGCATGACTAGACCAGAGCACATGGAACGCTGTTACTTGCAATTTCTTCCTCTACTACTAGCTGTCTATATATCCATACCACCCTCTTCCTCTTATCTTTTTAACAGTAGTGTTGCAACCAAATGTGCTTCACTTGAGAACATTACAATATGTACCTGAAAGAACTGACGCTCCCAGATGTAATGTTTGATTTAGAACAGAAAGGAGAATCACTTTTAGTTGCAGAGACAAAGAAGCATGCAATGGGGAAACCGCTCTCTTGTGCAACCAAAGAGGAAGGCAATATTTTTACATAGGACTCTTCACTGAGAATATGAGAATAAGTAAAGATAAATGTTGCCGTTGCTCGAAGGCCAGTCATATCTAGCTTTAAGTTTGGTGCTCATCTCCATTTATAGTCAAAGAGCTAGTGCTGTTTGCATCTGCAGAAGTTTCTGTGGACATAAGGCATGGATGACTAGACAACAGAGTGCATGGAATGCTGTTACCTTCTGACCAAAATGGTACCTATTTATCTACTTGAAATTTCTTACTATCAAACTGCTAGGTTGGCAGGAGCTGGGATAGAGACGGGAGCTCACTTAGTTGTGTAGCACTCTGGCCTCTAACTGCTGATTTGCTAACATTCCAGACATCAAGTTCAGCACCTTAACCATTAACCCACCACAGTCTCTTTAACAAGAGGCTACCTGCCATTAAAAATGTACTATCTTGAAGACACATCCAGCAGGATTCAGCAACCAGGATCCAGGAAACAACCAAAAGGTATAATTCCTGGACCTAGACAAACTGTTTGTTTTTTTAAATTATTGCCTTCAGTATATTTTCACTGCCAGAATCCCATAGCATTTTGGTACAAATGCCTGGCCCTATTCCTTTCATCCAATACAAGACAGTTTGCATGAACACAAACAATTCTATTAGCACGGCAACTGACTGCTCTCCCTTCACCATTTTTAATTCTGCTTCTGCAGTATTATTTAAAGCCCCAGCAATAGATGAGGACTGCTTTGTTTTAAATTTAGAGTGTTTTCATCTTCATTTGCTAAGGGATGGCTTCCCACCAATCCCAAGAGGTGGTGCCTCCGAGCCTCTGCTTACAAAGATCAATTCAATACCTGCACTGCAATGCTAGAATTCTAAACAAATAATCTCACCATAAAACAGTTTACCAATTTAGACATGGAATTAGAAAAAAATGATGGTGGAGCCATTTAGTAATAGTTCATGGTGCCTCCAGGAACAGAGCTTGGCCATTCTGTCCGCAAGAGTTATAGAGATGGTGGTGTTGTTGTTGTTGATGATGATGATAAATTTCTGAGCTCTGTGTAAGAAGAGGCCTCATGTCTCTCAATACAAGTTGCTTGTGAGCTAAAATAAGAGAGGAGTTACGGAATGAGCTCCTGTCTCTGTCCCAGCTCCTGCCAACCTAGCAGTTTGAAAGCAAGAAATTGCAAGTAGATAAACAGGGACCATTTTGGTGGGAAGGTAACAGTGTTCTGTGCACTCCGGTGTCTAGTCATGCCTGCCACATGACCATGGAAACATCTGCAGAAGCAGACAGCGCTGGCTCTTCAGCTTAGAAACAGAGATGAGCCCTGACCCCTAGAGTCGGATACGACTGGCTTTCGAGCAAGGGAAACCTTTACCTTTACTACTCTTCTTGGGCTTCCACTAAACATAGGACCATTCTAAGCGACATAAGACTAAACTAGGCTATTTCTTAATTTGATCCAGCAAAGCTTTTCTGACATTTTCCCAATGGCATTTATATGTTGCCAGGTATTTTGTCTCTTATAGTAAATTTTAGAGAAATAAAAAAAATAGCAGAATCCTATACAAGTCAATTTGCCTCAGGATTACTTGGCTGAAAATTTGTTATTTGCAGTCGTACATTCTATCATGGAGCCGCAGTGGCTTAGTGGTTAAGCCATTGAGCTTGACAACTAGCAGGTCAGCAATTCAAGACCTGACTGCTACACAATGGCATGCACTTCTATTGTCTGTCCCAGCTCCTGCCAACCTAGCAGTTTGAAAGCAAAAAATTGCAAGTAAATAAATAGGTATTGCTTTGGTGGGGAAAGCAACAGCATTCTGTACTCCAATGTCCCGTCATGCCTGTCACATGACCACAGAAGTGTCTGCAAATAGACAGCACTGACTCTTGGGCTGTAAATGGAGATAAGCACCACTGCCTAAAGTTGGCTTTCAAGGGAAAGAGACCTTGGCCTTTAATTTCTATCTTGAAATGACTCTTAATGAAAGTGAAAGAAAAAAGTGCCAAAGAAGAATTGACAATGAAGAAATTGAGATGTTGTCTACCTTGGTTCAATCATAAATTCAAATGGAGATTGCAGCCAAGAAATCAAAAGACAACTGAGACTCAAAAGGACAGCAATGAAGGAATCAGAAAGAAAAAGTCTAAGGATGTATAACTTAGAGCAGGGGTTTCCAACAGTGATGGGATGTCAAAAATTCTACTACCACGCCATGACGTCATGGACGTGGCCAATGTCATGACGTCATGACGTCATGGGCGGAGCCAACGTCATGACGTCATGACGTTGTGGGCAAGGCCAAAAATAAAAAAAATAATAAAAAAAATAAACATGCACACAGACCCGTAAATAACTTAAAGAAATAAAATAAATAAATAAATAAAATAAAAATTAAATAAAAGTACACCCACCCACCCAAAACACCATAAACCACCCACCCACCCCAAACACAAAACCCTCACTTACCCTTCTTGGGGCCGACGACCCCCATGGCCCGGGGCCACACGGCAAGGCACGCCCCATCGCCGCCGGAACCGAGGAGGAGGCGGGGCGCTCCATGTTGGCTCCAATTTTTAAAAAACCGGACCCGGAGCCACTGCCTGCTGCTGCTACTGTCGCCGCTGCTGCCGCCTCCCGCCATCGCCATCGCCGGGGGGGTGGAAGGAGGAGAGGGAGGGGACTGGAGTGCCGGACCCGGGAGCGTTTCTGTAATTGATCCGGGTAGATGCATTTGCTTTTTTCCCTCCTTCCTTTTCGTTCCGGAGCTGTCTTCCCCGCCTTGCCCGTTGATCGGCTCCCATCCCGTCTTCTTTGTTGCCGCCGCCGCTGCTGGAACCGGAGGAGGAGGAGGCGCGCTCCGCTGGCCTGGGGCGACGGCGGCAACGGCGGCGATGGCGATGGCGGGAGGCGGCAGCAGCGGCGACAGTAGCAGCAGGCAGTGGCTCCGGGTCCGGTTTTTTAAAAATTGGAGCCAACATGGACATGGAGCGCCCCGCCTCCTCCTCGGTTCCGGCGGCGATGGGGACGGCAACGGCAGCAGCGATGGCAGGAGGTGGCAGTGGTGAGAGCACCAGGCAGCAGCAAACGGCGGCAAGCGGCTCCACAGGAGGCTCCAGTCAGGGGCGGCCGGATCCAATTTTTTTTAAATCGGAGAAAAAAATGGCTCCAATTTAGTGCGCATGTGTCAGATTGAGTTTCTGCGCATGCGCACTAAATTGGAGCCATTTTTGCTCCAATTTTTTTTTAAATTTTCCTCCCGGTGAGGCGTCCGATCCGGACGCCTCAAAAACGGTTTTACCCCCACGGAGAGCCCTCCGGAAATCCTTAAAACGGTTCTGTGGATCCGGTCAGAACCGGTGTCATCCCATCACTGGTTTCCAACCTAAGGCCCATGGCTGGATCCAGCCTGTGGTGCCATTTCATGTGGTCCCCCACCCCTCCAAGGGCATCCGAGAAACAAAATTCCCCCCTTTGAAGCTGTTGGGACAAAATGGCCACCCTCATCATGCAGGCAGGGGGAAATGGCTGCCAGGCCCTAGAAGCTGACTAAGAAAGTGTGAACCGGCCCCCAGGTTGAAAAGGTTGGGAACCAATGAATAAGAGACCAAAATCATTCACACCATTGTATTCTTTATCATCATATATGGATCAAAACGCTAGAATCTAGATAATAAAGAAAGCTGACAGGAAATAAATTGATTCATTTGAAATATGCCACTCTGCGGATACCCTGGACTGCAGAAAGACAAGTGGAAACTAAAGCAAATCAAGCCTGAACTTTCTCTGGAGGTAAAGATGATGAGGCTGTCGTACTTTAGGCACATCATGAGAAGATAAAACTCTCTGGAAAATACAATAATATTGGGAAAAGTGGAAGGAAAAGAAGAAGACTGAACATGAGATGCATTGACTCCCTAAAGGAAACCACAGGGTTGGGTATACAAGAGCTGAGCAAGGCAGGAGATTTTGGAGATCTCCTATTCATAAGTTCACCATGAGTAGAGATGACTTGATAGCACATGACAACAAAGATTCTGTCTATAGAAATATATCTATCCAGATACAGATAGCTACACACTCGCATATTGCAATTAATGAGCTATCATGCAATGCTGTTCACTTTCAGATTATAATCAGATAGCCGACATATAACTTATGTTCGGCTTTGGTCATTGCATTGCAAAATAAAAAGGATGAGAAATAGATTCCACCTCTGCCCTAAGTCACCATAATTTCTGAATGCGCAAGAGTGTGTCTCTATTTAAAACAACCTATTTGCAATAAAACCCATCTATTATCCAAAATGTAAAATAAATGGGTAGGAATTGGATTTATGGAAACAATCCGCCTGCAGATAAATCCCACAAGTGTAAGAAAAAGCTACCAAATGTAACATGAACTGTGGACTACTTTATATTCTGGTTTCAGCAGCTGTCTTCACACAGGTGCCCATGTTGTCTGATTGTTTTCAATTATGACTGCAAACTGCAGAACACTTTCGAAAGACTGTTGCTATTAAAAAGTTGATAGCCCATATGTTCTTCATGTGCATTACATTAGCAGTAAACAATGAATGGGATTGATATTGTGGGAAAGAGAAATTGTTGCTGTAATTCTGATGACATTCAGTTAATGGAGCACTCGCAAGTTGAGTCTATGGATCTGAAGCCATTCTATTTCTCAACAATTATGGTTAATTCATCATTAGGTGTCTATGTCATTGTCCATCACCATGTACAGATACGGAAGGCAAAGGTCACCCTTACTTGAAAGCCAGTCATATCCGACTCTAGGTTCTGGTGCTCATCTCTGATTATAACCAAAGAGCCTTTGCTGTCTGTGACTGTAGATGTTTCTGTGGTCATGTGGCAGGCATGACTAGACACTGGGGCACACGGAACGCTGTTTATCTTCCCACCGAAGTGGCACCCATTTATCTACTTGCAATTTCTTGCTTTCAAACTGCTAGCTTGGCAGGAGCTGCCCCTAGAAGTGGGCACAGGTGCATTCACATCAGCCATGGGCGTATTTTCTCATGTGTGGACACATTTTACAGTTGATGTAAATATGCCTGCTTCTACTCTGGGTGTGGAGGAGACAGCGACAGGCCGTTTGGAATGGTGTTGCGGCCCACAGGCCATAGGTTGGGAAACCCTGCCCTGGACTGTCAGAAAAATGAATGAGTGGGTCCAGGAGCAAATTAATCCTGAACTGTCTCTGGAAGCAAAAATGATGAAACTGAAGCTGACATAATTTGAGCACATCATGGAATGGGAAGATTTCATGGAAAAGACAATAATTCTAGGAAAGTTAAAAGGCAACAAGAAAAGAGGAAGACCAAATACAAGATTGATTAACTCCCTTAAGAAACCCACAGGCTTGAGTTTGCAAGAGATGGCAGGGCTGTAGACAAAACACTTTGACGATTGCTTAGTCACAGGGTCACTATATGTCAGGGGCACCTTGAAAGCATGTAACAACAGCCACTAACAGCAACAGCTTGTAACCAGATAAATCCATCCTCTGACACAAAATATTTTTAATCCAGGAATGGATGAGCATTTTTTCCAGGTTATTTTTTTTTAAAAAATCTATCAGATCCTTCATATGCCCTAATCCAGCGGGAAACTAGAATTTGGATCAGCACCAAACCTGGCACAGATGTAAAGATAGCCTGCATTTGTACTGTACTGAAGTTGGGCTTTTGAGTTATGATTTTAAAATAATAATAGTAAAACTGTTTTCCTCTCTCTGTGCAGAAAAAAATGACCTTTTACGTCTCCAGATTTAAAACAGATCAAGTAAGCCAAAAAGACCGATCTTGTTTATCTGAAGGAGAATGGTTGGTCTCACCAGCCTTTTTTTTATTAGAAGGAATGTCAGCTGCAAATGTTGAACTATTGATCATTTTAAAAGGTCTCGGAAAAGGGTAAATCAGTGAGTTTTATAAATTGCATTGAAAAGCTTACCAGCAGGAAGGGTTCAAAGTATAGATACATTGTTGCAGGTTTGTGAGCTCTGAAGCAATCTGAACTTTTCATCCTGCCAGTCAGGATCTATTAGCTGTTACTCAGGAGGAAAAGATTTTAATTTATTCCTAGTCAGTGAGTTCAAGACAGAATCCTGTAGATGAGGGCTCCCCGACTACCAACCCATTGACCGATACTGGGCCATGGGCTGTCCCAAACCAGGGGGTGGGGGTGGGTGGTGCTGGGAGCCTGCATGGCAGCCTTCTGCCCTCAATGTGCTCTGCCTGGTCTGTCCGGTGAACTGAGCAAGAGCACAGCAAGCAGATAGGCAGGTGGCTGTGCCCCTCCACAATATTCCTTAACTACAGCAGGGTTCTGCCCCCCCCCCCCCGGTGCAGTGTGTTACAGGTCTGTTGAAAAATTGTTCAGCACAAAAACAGTCCATGATGCAAAAAAGGTTGGGGACCTCTGTTATACACCACCTTGATTGCTGCCATTGATTTTGTCCATGCCAACATTCAGGCTGGCTTTGCTATGTAAAGCCTGGTGTTGTTTTTCTTGCTGGCAATGTGGTCACACTATTAAACTGTGGATACAGAAGCATAATCTCACACCTTTGTATACTGGAGGTTTTTTTTATTAATTGAATAGCTTATGGGCTAGACTGACTGCTGTTCATTTGCATAGTCATAAAAAGACAACTGCAGATGTGTTTCTTCTCCTTCAGCAGCTTCTCCAAAATTCATCATGTGACATGTGAAAGAGAGTGCAGCAGATAGAGCAGGGGTGTCCAAACTATGACCTGTGGGTTGGATCCAGCCCCCAACATCAATTCAACCAGCCCATGCCACCCTTGCCGCTCCTGGAAGCAGAAGTAAAACACGCCTCTACATGTGCAGAACACTGCCATAAATGCAATCCGCAGCTGTTGTAAATGTGTTTATGACAGCTGTGGGTGCATTTAGGGCAGTGTTCTATGTATGTGCGGGCATGTTTACTTCCACTTCCAGTGGGAGGAACCACATAACCAGCCCATGGCCTGAAAAGTTTGAGCACCCCTGAGATAGAGAGAATAGAAAGTGATATGTAATTTTCTTTCACACGTGGAAAATACAAATTATATTTTGGCCCTTTCATTTTTAGCTGTATCGCTTTTCAATGCATCTTGGCTCATACACTGAGAGAGAGGTGGGATATAAAATAAGTAAGTGAACATGCTAGCTATTAACTGCTTTGCAGCCTTGTTATTTTTATTGTAACTTTAATTATTCTTAAAGTAATTTTGCAAACTACAATTTTGCTCATTAATGATATTCATTCTTGTTGGATTTTGTAGCCCTTCATATTTTCACTGCTATGCCATTGCATTTTATTACTCAAACACATTTTTTTAAACAATGAACTAACTACAAAACATTAGACAGGGAAACAGTGTATGAATCAGCAAGGCATCAACAAATAATGTGTTTTATACCAAGCTGGGGAAATCTCATTTTATTTCTCATTCAATTTGTGAAGTAGGATTCTACTTGTTCTTTAGTTCAAGAAGTGACAAACTCTTACTAAATTTTCAAGATACTCTCTTAAAATAACAGTCCTTTGAAAAATTGTTAATCTATAACATGAGAAAATGACTAACTTTTATTCTCTTTGAGCTTTCTACAAGACTGGCTGGCTAATTTAAAAAAGATGCAAACAACCCATCTGATGTTTCTCACTCTTATTGGTTTCTTGTTCTTGTCTGAAAAGCAGGGGTTTACATACAGAGATTGTATCCGGCTTTGTTTTGGGAATGTAATCTGGCCAGTCCTCCAGTACCTGACATAGAAATATAAAGTCAGTTCTGAAACAGGTCATGCAAATCCTCTACAGTGCTTTCTTAATGCAAGAGGAGAGAAAAGACATTAGATATCCAGGATCTCAAATGTAAAAAACCCAATAAACTTTAATTAGTGTGCAGCAAGGCAAAACTGCTCATCTGGCCTCCTAAAGAGCTGGCCCAAGGATCATAAAGGAGAGCAATTTTTTTTATTTTATTTTTTTGCAGTGAAACATTTTAGCAGATCACACACTGAGCAACAGCGCGGTTTACTGTAGAGAAGTAGACATTATTGAATATATTTCTGATTAATAGTTGAAATGTGCAGCTGCTTAAGAGCAGAAAAAATGGAAGTGTAAATAACTATGCTCTTTGAGTGTCAACCTTTGCAATGAATGTTATATTTCAAAACTTACAGGGTCATGTCAGAGATATCGGTATATCTGGGTATAGATTCTCGCAGAAATGTGAAACATTTGGGTGTTTCAACTCTTAGAATCATATGGCCATCATGTCTGTGGGTTTGTTTGGGAAGTAATAGTCTAATCAGGGTTACCCAACCTTGGTCTCCCATATGTTCTTGGAGTTCAATTCCCAGATGCACTGATCAGCAGGTGTGCTGACTTGGGCTCCTGGTAATTAAAGTTCAAAAACACTGGGAGGCCCAAGGTTGAGAAACCTTTCTTCTCCCATATCCCAATATTGGTGATCATCATGGCGATTAGCCATGAAGACTGTCCTAAGAATATAATCCAATGCCTTCTGCACTGAAGCATGAGTGGCGGTGCCGGCGGCGGCGCCCCCCCCCCCCCCAGTACTACTGATCCAGCTCGTTGAGTAGGGTTGCCATATGTCCCGGAAAACCAGGACTGCCCCAGATTCAAGGTCAGGAAACCAGTTCTGCTGTTTTTTTAAAAAAATGTTAAAGTCCCGGATTTACAGTGAGGTGCCACCGCAATGTACGACACACATGGAGGGAGAGAGGGTGGGAAGCGCCTCCCTCTTAGTCCCTCCCCATCTTGAGCTCTAGCTTGCTCGCTCCTGGGTGCCCCTGATGCACCATGAGCAGCAGGGAGAGGCGGTGGTGGCAGTGGTAGCTGAGGTGCGGAGGTGTTGTGGCCCCTCCTGCCTCTGGGTGGATTTGTTAGGGTTTGTAAGTCTTTGCCCCACACCCTAACTGGATTGCAAGGCATATTGTGACTGGAAGCCTTTAAGGTTCTGCTGCAGGAACACACAGGCGTTGGGACTTTACCCTGGTGTGTTATGCGAGCCACTGTACATACATGGGGGCAGGATCACAGGCTCTTCAGCTTCTGCTCACCAGGGGCTTGGCTGAGCTGCTTTCAAAAACTAGCCTCAGTGCTGCTTTGCTCCACTGATGCCAGCTCGTATACTGGACTTCCTTAAGCTTCAATGCTGAACTTGACCATGCATTCTCTGCTATCAGGTCTGGACAAATGTTCCTGCACATTCCACTTTGAGGACTGAATCCTGATGATGACTTTTGCCTGACAAGCCATCTGTGTCTGCCAAGCAGAGAAGGACTACTTTGGGTAAGCTTCCACCAGGAGGACAGAAGCTGCAAGACTCTGTTGCTTGGTCTGTGCTTACAGCTTGTACTTACCCTATTGGACTGGACTGTATAGACTTGTATATAAGCAACCGAACAGTCTCAGTGGGCTCAACTGAGAGAACGTTTCTGCTTTGTCTTACACTGTATATACTTGCACCTTTTTACTTCCTAAGTAAACCAACTTTAAGTTTGCCTTTGAACCAAGAACTGCCTGCCTATTTTTGCCATGAGGGGCCAACCTTGCCAGGTGTGCACCTCTTGCTAGCCGCTGCACACCACTCTGCTACCGTTGTACACCAACAGGATTAATTGCAGCTATGGTGAACTCTCACTAGTCCAAGTCTGAGAATACTAAGGTTGGAGTACTTGGGGGTGGGTTCTTTTGGATATGGAAAGTTCAACAGTAAATGAAGATGCAGGATTTTTCTATGAAGTGCCAATGTCAAATTGTGGCCATTTATACTTTGAATGGCATTTTATTGGGACTATGGCCCCCTGAGTTTCCTTGACAGAAGCCTGACAGACACTTTAGAAACATCAATATATAACTCATAAGGGAGAAAGGATTTAATAGGACTGCTTTGAGATTTAGCTAGCTCTAGCTCTACCCAATCTTCTTGTTCTTATCCCAGTTCCAACTGGGAACTTGCTTTTCAAACAGGAGGAGATCCCATCTACAGAGTTAGGGATGCCACCTGCCCCCTCCCCCCAAGAGAAGCTGTTGTCCTGTATTGGCAAGACAGTACAATGTAGTCTTCTACATGGTGACAGAGTGTGGGAGAACTCGGATGTGATAGTTCCCCTCCCTCTCCCCCCACTCCATTCCTAAAGTAGGAGTGACTCCTTCCTTTGGAACTGTATTTTCACTTGAACAAAGCCAGAGGGGCTGATAACATTGATTCCACTGAGTGACTCATTCCTGTGCCAAATGATATTATACAGGTCAAGAGTTCTCATAATCTTCCGCTCCACTGCAAAATACTTCACACTGGCTGGGCTGTGTCTTCCCCATTTTTACCTCAGCTGCTCACTGGTATTTAACATTTGAGTCGTGCTCCAATTAAAGAAAGATTGGGTTCGTTCTCATGAAGTAAAATAAATAAAATTTGCTATCCATGGCTCAATCAGTTTGTGTCCAGTTTCTACAAAGTCTACATGTAAAGTAATATCTAAAGTCATGGTAAGCAGGACTTTGACCCAGGGTGCTAAAATTCAGAGGGGTAATTCATGATCGGTTCATGGATGATTATCCTGCCATATTAATGCTGAATTAGGACTGTCCCTTTCTTTTTCTGTTGGAAGGGCACATATCTCCAGGTTGATTTCTGGTCTGGGAAATGCTGTGGCTTTTCTGCCCTGACCATATATAACACTCAAGCTACTTCTCCAAAGAAGAAGGAAATAAATGGGTTCAGAATGGAACCCAAATGACTGTCCCAACTACAGTGGATTCTCCTTCCTCTTTTCTCTCTTTACAAATAGTGGGTTTGTGCGATTCAAGTTTAGTCAAAAGGCCAGTCAAAATGCCAAATCACACCTCTGTCAACATTTATAAATGGGACTGCAGTGGCTTAGTAGTTAAGATACTGAAGTTGATAACTGAAAGGTTGGCATGTCAGCAGTTCAAGACCCAAGTGCTGTACAACAGAGTAAGCTCCCATCTCTCTCCCAGATCCTACCAAACTAGGAGTTCGAACGCAAGAAATTGCAAGTAGATAAATAGGTACCACTTTGGTGGGAAGGTAAACAGTGTTCTGTGCACTCTGGTGTCTAGTCATGCCTGCCACATATCCATGGAAATGTCTGCAAACACAGACAGTGCTGGGTCTTTGGCTATAAACAGAGATGAGCACTGAACTTTAGAGTCAGATATGACTGGCTTTCAAGCAAGGGCAACTTTATCCAACATTTATTCAGTCATGTCAGTTCTGCTGAATATCTTCACCAGTCTGCAAATATTTATTTCTACAGAACCACATGAATATTTGTAAAGTACTGTTTTGGGGGCAGTGTGTTCTTTGTTTTCATACAGCAAAGAGTTAATAACCAACACAACAAAATGTATGGACTGTCACAGTCCACATCTTCATATCTTTGCCATTTAGCATAATAAGCTATCCTCCATGTCATTTGTTATTGCCATGTTAACACAAGATTTCATTTCTGGCATTTACTTAATTCAGAAAATGACCTTTTCTTTCAATTCTGTTCTTCCTCCAAATACCACTTTTTTGACTTCTAGTTCTAACTGTCTGTTTGAATAATCCAAAAAAAGAAGTTATTAGAGGTAAATAGCTATAAAAACTTATGGGAGACAATGGTAAACTATGAATATTTCATAACATTGAAAATACTAACTTAAATTGGAAGCAACTTGATAGCATACAACATGAGATGAATGCTAAAGGCTTTTAATCCATTAACCTCTGCTACATATTGAGGAAATTCCCCATCAAAACAGAGTTCCAAAGCAACTTGATGGTAAACACATTTATTGTACAATGGGCTTTTCGAGGTAAACTTAAGTGACAAAACTGAGTGGACTCCATGACTCTAGTTACTAGTCTCCAGTTCAAGCGAAGGAATAATATTGCTCTGTTCTGCTTTGGTCAGATGACCCCATCTGGAATCCTATCTCCAGTTCTGGGCAACATGTAAGAAGATCCTGAGAACCTGAAATGGATTTAGAATAATATCAGGACCAGAATATCAAATTATGTGGAAACCAATTTGTACAAGGAACAGCTGAAGGTACTGAATCTGTCTAGCCTGGAAAATAGAAGGCTGAAAGTCAGTAGGATACCCATCTCCAAACATTTCAAAAACTGTCAAATGGAAAATGAAGCAAGTTTCTCATCAACAGCTCCCTACAAATGGAAGTACTGTACTAGAGTCCCTGAAGTACTAGATTCAAATTATGAAAAAATGTGATTTTGCCTAAATATTAAAAAGTAAACAAGAATACTCTAGATATTCCTCAGGCTTCCTAAAATTAAAAATGTTTGAATCCATTGGCTGAAATCCTCTTGTGCAACTTATTCCTGTAGAAGTATGATATGTGACTAACAGGGATTTTTGTTGGTTTGTAATTAGAAATCTTCAACTTCTCTCCTATGACTTTTTGAACTCCCGCGTAATCTGTTTCATAACACAGAAGCCATAGGAGCCACAGGGCAGAAATTTCTATTGACTAGAAATTGTTCCCTGCCGGTGACATCATTAATAAAATACACAATAGGATTTCAGCACCCTTCGTTTCTGATCTGTTTTATACTTTTCATGATGCTATGTATTCCTCTTCACCTTTTAAGTCTCTATTGCAGAAATATTTAGGCTGACATTTACACTTTTTAGTCCATGGCTATCTAATACTGTCATACTCTTCCTTTCCTCCAGTAAGTCCATGGCAGCATGTTTAGCACCCAAAACAATTCTGTAAGATATGCCAGAGTTAAAAGGAGTGACAGAAATGGGATGGAAATTCCTCAAGGCTTAAAAGTGAATTCTTTCCTGGTTCAGTTTTAAGTCCGAAAAGCAGTCCATAACAACCAAGCCATGTCCCTTAAGATGTAGCCATCTGTTGAACTTTCTCATGAAGAAGACAAGTGGGGGAAAATTTTCATCTCCTGGAACCAACAAATCCATATTTTCCTCATTGACACAATTAACACCTCAGTTTTCCATGTCTTCTCTCCTCTAATCTCTAGCACAAGGGTGCCCAAACTATGACCCATGGTCTCGATCTGGGCCCCGATGCCAATTCATCTGGCCCACACTGCCCTTGTCACTCCTGGAAGTAGAAGTTAAAAGCACCCATATGGGCGTGTTTTACTTCCACTTCCCAAAGTGACGAGGGTAGCATGGGCCAGATGAATCCCAGGCCATAGTTTGGGTACCCCTTGTTTAAGCAGAGAAAATGGCAGCTTAAAATCTACCTCATCCAGTTGTAAAACAGATTGCAAGGTACGTTTTGCTACTGATGGGAGGAACCATGTAACCAACATGTTGAACCACATGACTGGCCTGCTGAGCCATGTGACCAGCCCACGGCTCAAAAAGTTTGGACACCCCTAATCTAGCAAGAGGCTCTGGACTGAAAAACAAGCCCCCAAAATAGCAGTCCTTGGAAATAATTGACCAATGTTAACATTCATTTATTGCTACATTTGTGGAAAAGGGAAAAAACGATCTGACCAGGAGCCCTGGCGATGCAGTGGTTAAACTGCTATACTGAAACTAAAAAGTTGAGAGTTCGATCCTGACCTCAAGGTTGACTCATAGGTTGACTCAGGCTTCCATCCTTTTGAGTTTGGTAAAATGAGAACCCAGCATTTTGGAGGCAAAATGCTAATTAACTTGTGAACCGCCCAGAGAGTGCACTAAGCACTATGGGGCGGTATAAAAGTGTGTTTGCTTTGCCTTGCTTTGCTTTTCAAACAGTGACATTTAATAGTACTTTCGAAATGTTATTTTTGAAAAGTCTGGCGGATCTGTTCGCTTGTTGTCCTATTTAAGGCAAGTCATTATTTTAACACCAACACATACATTTCAACCTCTGGGACCACAGGACACAAAAGGTGTTCCCTACATGGTTCCAGGAAACACAGAGTGTTTGAGGAATGTATATTTTCCTCCAAACTGACTTTTATTCTGAGCACGTTTCTTAAAAGTTTGGGAAGAACACTGAATTCTGAACTCAAATGGCATTTAGTGCTAACTGAGACACTTCTGCTGCTTGAGGAAAAGAATACGTCTCTCCCCCCCCCCCATTTCCTCATACAAAAACTGACCAAGACGGGCTGGGGAATCTTATTTTAAACCCCACTTGCAGCACATCACAGCCAAAGGAAGCCTAAGGCAGATTGTGTGGCACACTGAGTTTTGTCTGACTCATGTTGTGAAACATCTGTCGCTGGAGGCATCTGTGTTAAGTGGAATGGTGATCTGGCAAAGCAGACAAGTATGGCAGGATGGTAAAATGCCTAGCATTACACCTTTTAATTTCCCAAAAGGCAGGACAGCCCTCGTCCTACCTTCATTTACACACATTTCAATTAATATGGAGACAGCCCTTCAACTATCCTCAATTGCAGGCACCTTCTCAAGATTCGAGACAGACCGCATGATTTTGAGAGTACTGTAGTTTTTTTTAAAAGAGTGATCTTGTAAATATGCAACAGTTGGTATACTTTATCAGAACATTTTAAAAAATGAATCCTGTGAGTGGTTTTTCTCAGGCCCACTGTAGCTTCTTGGGTGTGGGGATCAAATTTATTTCCTACCAATTCACTTTTGAAACATACATAAAGGACGGCAGTGGCTCAGGTGGTTAAGATGCTGACTGGGAAGTGGAAGGTCAGCAGTTCAAAACCTGAGTACTGCATGACAGAATGAGCGCCTGCCTCTGTACCAGCTCCTGCCAACCTAGCAGTTCAAAAGCAAGAAATTGCAAGTAGATAAATAGGGACCACTTCAATGGGAAGGTTAGCAGCATTTTGGTGTCTAGGCATGCCTGCCACATGTCCACAGAAACGTCTGCATATGCAGACAGCACTGTCTCTTCAGCTATAAACAGAGATAAGCACTGAACCCTAGAGTCAGATACGACTGGCTTTCGAGAAAGGGCAACCTTTACCTAATTACCAAAATACTATTCATTTTTGTACATGGTTTGCATAATTTATTACAGTTAAACTGCAGCTAATTAATTAAATGTCATGGTACTTCTCAGTCATTTTTCTGATCATGAACCTGATTGCACAACCAAAATGCACTCCAGTAGCTTGCAAAATATTGATAATTAGTAATAGCCAGTTGAGTAAAATTTACATGGCTAGCAACAAGATTGCAGTCATTTTCTACTTCTGGCTTCTAAACTAAAGATGCCAGAAAATAGAAGACTATGAAGTAGTTAGTTTTATTAATTAACCATCTTCTTTGTTTAAATTTTGTATGTTGGAAATTCCCCATTTTCTTAGCAAGTCTTAGTTAAGGTTCTTTAAGAGTGGCCTTGCAAGGTGAGAACTACATCTTGCCTCTAAAACTATCCACTCTGAAACAATATTGTCTATTTCCTTGACACCTGTTTTAGCTGCAAAACTTTGTGAATTGTGCAAATATTCTGTATTTAGAACAATTGCTGCTTTATTTCAAACTCTGAATCACTAAATAGGTTGTTGGCATATTTCGTAACAATCACCTGGTTCTCCTTGGCTCCCAGTATGTACTGGAATGTACAGTATGTGTACACCAGAAAAATTTAATACTAATGACAGGGATCAAATAACTTCGGTGAGAAGGGCAGTGGATAAATATGAACAAATAAATAAAATAATTAAATAAACAGGAAGTGCCCAAATGCCATGTTTTTGCTGCAAAAATGCTGTGAAAATGCTGTAAAAATGCACCAAAAATTACAAAAACAGAGTGAAAATGCTCTCCGTACCCTCCCAACACCATGACGAGTATCAGAGGTTTCAAAAGCAGCCAAAAAAAGCCATGCTTGCACCCGCTGCCACAGAAACTGGAAGTGCCCAAATGTATGTTTTTCGCTGCAAAAACATGACGAAAACTGCAAGAACATTACAAAAAAGGAGCAAAAATGCTCCGCTCATCCTCCTGCCACCATGGGGAGTGACGGAGGCTGCAAAAGCAGCAGAAATATGATGCAATTGCTCCCACCGCCACTGCCATGGTGGAAAACTGAAGTACCGAAAGAGGAGGGAAGAACCATGCCTCCAGTCTGCACAGCTGTGTATTGGGCGCGGGTCTGCCCATGGCGTGAAAATGTTGTGAACCCCTGACCTAAACACTTGGATGTAGCACATTCCTTTATTAGATAATCCAGCTTGCTTGTGTTTTTGTTTCTTCCTGCATTCCCACAGCATACATCACAACTGCAATGCAACTAGGAGGATGACGCATTCAGTTCCACCATGCAGGTAGTGATGGGGGGGAGAATGTTATACCATTCTGACTGTGTAGATGATTAATCCAAATTGCCCTCCACAATCCCCAAGGAGTAGAATTAACAACATGGTGGAGGGGGGAGCCAGAAAAAACAAGAGGGGGACCTTGTGCAATTTCTCTTATTGATTTCAAATGAGCCCAGCTCCGTTTTCACACTGAGGTTCTCAAGGTTCTCTGCTGTGCTAATCTGTCATGTTCTTAATTGCTGTTTACCTGCTACAGCATCTGAGATCCATCACACCAACCTCTTTAATTAGGAATTAAAGAGAAAGCCAAGTACGATAGCATGGTCCCACTGACAGAAAGGTGAATTAAATATGATACTTCATTCAGACCTCCAAAGGTATGGTAGTGGGGAAGAATTACTGCAGGACTAAGAGGTAACTGATTTTAATCACATACCCTTGTTTAAAACAAAACAGATTCCTTCTTGTCTTTGGGTGTCCTCACCTAACAGATGGGTGTAGAAAGGTTTAGTATAGTCTTCCCCAGCTCTGCACCTCTTCTAGTGTGATTTGCTTTTTAACTGCAAAATCTCAAATGACATTTGCCAGATTGAAAGATAAATTACAGACTCATTAAGAGTGGATTTTGGGAAAGTAAACATCAGGGGAGGATAATTCTCAAAATCCCTTTGCTAGTCTGGGCATGGTCCATGCTATCAGCAAGATTCTGGGCATTCTGAACTGAAAAAGAACTTTTTCAAGCTCTGGAAAATTTAAGAAACCATTTGGCATAAGGGAAAATTCCAATTTGACTTGAAAACAAAACATGTGCCAATTACATTTCTGTCCACTTGTTTCTTGAAATTATATAGCATTTGTTAGATTTCAAAGTTATACAACAAAAACCATTCATGACATTAAATTACATGAAGTGCTAAAGAACATATACATATGGACTGCAGATTTCAGAGTCATAGAGCCATTAGGCAAATCTCTTATTATTGTGATTCTTTTCAGTGTATTATAATTACACCCCTCTAATGCTAATGCATCTTTCTGGTCTGGGTGATGTTATAAGTATAAACATCTTTAATTGATTCTGACATCTCACATGTGCTAGTTTAAATGATATTCTAAGTCTAAGAAACAAGAAAACTGTTTGTTTATAAAGATTGTTTGTCTAACGGAGTGACCATTTTAAGATAATTCCAAGAGCCATGACATCAGATCAGATTCGCAATTTAATAGCAAATTTGGATTGATTCCCTACATTACCAATTGGAAAAAAATGCATCAACTACACACTTCCATACATGTTAAACAGAATGTACAGATTTGTATTTTTGAACAGCTCCACAATTGCCCACAAAGCATAGCCCTACTGTTACTTTTCACTGAGTTTATTTAAAAATAAATAAAACAATACTTGACTCTCAATCGCATTCACCAATTCCCAAAGCAGGGTGAATATTAAAAAACATCAGTAAGTCCCACTGTAGCAGTATTTGATCTTATAAGTCAGGGGTGCCCAAACTTTTCGGGCTATGGGCTGGTCACTTGGTTCATTGGACTGGTCACATGGTTTAGTGGGACAGTCATGTAGCTCCTTCCAGTGGAAACAGAAGTAAAATGCATCTTGCAATCTGTTTTGCAACAGATATGTTTTGCAACAGGATGAGATAGATTTTTAGGCTGCCAGGATGAGATAGATTTAGGCTGCCAGGGGTGCCCAAACTATGGCCCACAGGCAGGATCCGGCCCCTAACACTAATTCATCTGACCCGAGCCGCTTTCATCCCTCCCGGAAGTGGAAATAAAACACTCCTGTATGGGCTGGATGAATTGGCATCAGGGGGCGGATCTGACCCACAGGCCATAGTTTGGGAACCCCTGTTATAAGTAATACAGATTGGCAGGAATGACACTATAATCAAATACTGTTAAAAGCAGTCAGGCATAATAACTCCATGCTGCCTGAAGCTAAAAAAGCATCAACAAGTATTTATTTATTTATTATTTAGACTTATATTGCTGCCCACTCACCATGGTGACTCAGGGTGGCTTACAGTCAACAAAAACAATCACAATACAAAATCAAATCACAACACTATAACTAAAATCAGTAAACTACACAGCTAAAATACACCTTATTAAAAACATCCTTAGACAGTTAAACTAAAATCCCCAGATAGGGAGACATTTAGAATAGTCATATGAGCCGGGGGGCTGGGTACTCCCCCCACGGCGCCCCGCACCCACTGGGTGAGCCAAGTCTTCAGGCCTTTCCTAAACGCTAGCAATTCTGATTGAAGGCAAAGGTCAGTCAGCAGGAGTATCCAAAGGGCTGGAGCGGACACTGAGAAGGCCCTCCGTCTGGTGCTAGAGAGGTGAGATTTGCAAACAAATATATGATGTTTCAAAGATGAGGTTTTAGGGGAGGAACAGAAATTTTAGAATGCACCTAATCAAAATCTTAGAATATACGCAAAGGACAACTGAATGTTCTTTGTGTCTGTTCAGAAATATGAACCTACACAACAGCTGTCAGGCATGCCAGATACAGCTCAATTAATGTATTTAAAATTTAAACAGTGTGTGCTGTTTAAACACCATTAAATTTTAAAGGAATTTATGAGCAGGGCAATTGTTCATAATCTCCAGCTCTCTTCTTTGGGCAAGATTGTAAAAAAGAGTAACTTGGACGGAACTGGTGTATGTGATATGATGTGAAAGTCAGTCAAGCTACATTATCTACAGGTGTACTCATCTTTCACAGATGTAATGCTTTACAAGAATAAATATAATTTGTCAAGTATTGTATTTCACCCTGAACAGCCCTTTGGCTTAGAGGGCAAAAGAAAAGCCAGAAAACAGCCATATGCTTTGAATCTGCACTTCAAAAATACAGACATTCCCTCTGAAATTCTAAACTGCCTTTAGCCAGTGTGAAGCTCACAGTCCACATTGTACTGTTGAGTCTGTAGAAGAGTGTAAGTGTTGCCACATCTTTTCCTAAAGAATGGACCTGGACATCTTGAAGGTTTGCATGGTTGTTTTTGTGTTTTCCTGGTTGGCCTAATATAGGTAACATTGCAATATGAATTTTGGTCCCCCCACCCCTTCTTATAGCCAACACATCCATCTCTGCATGGAAGAGCAGAGAGTATTTCTTATTCAAATGTCATATCGTATTCTGAATATTGACTATCAATGCGGTGATCAGCCATGAAGAATGTCCTGGGAACAATATAATGCAGTGGCCTTCCATTTGCCTTCTGCATCACAGTGTGACACCCGCTGGATACTGACCCAGTTCCAGAAGTCACTTTCTGGTCTTGAGCCCTTTTGGCACACAAAGTCCTCCTCAGCTCAAGCTAGTATTGTGAAGCTGCTGTCCTCAATCAAGATGGATTCGAGTGGGATTTAATGCACTTGGGGATCATCACCCATCCCTGTCGGCTTCGTCAAGACTGGTAGTCCTCAGGGTTGTCAGGTTAGTTAACTGCCACCTGATGTTCGGCATTGAGTCACTGGCAGTATGGTCTACTCTATTACCATAGCAGGATAACCTGGCCAGACTTATTTAAACAACTAAGTTTTTTTTATCAATCCCACTGCAGTGACAATATGGTTATCAGTTCTGAGCATCAACTTTGTTATTCATTTCCAAAAGAGAAATGTGTAAGAGAAAAGCTTGGTGAGATGCTCATAATTGATTGTCTCACAAGCCAGAAAATAATTTGAATCTCAGCACACTCACACGCATAAAGGCATGCACGCATACACACCAACATCTATAGGCACATACAACCACACACATAGACAAACGCAATGCGTATTTAATGTTCCCTCTGATCTTAGCAACCAAGTTGCTAAGGCAACTAATGATTACAGCTCCTGGGTAAAATTTACAGTATAGTTAATCAATTTCAATTTTAATCCTAAATCTCAGTGACTTCTTTACAAAAAGAGGAGCCATGGGGCCTTTGTCTCACATGATGAGACAATCCTGTTCCACATTTTGAGATAAGACCATGCCAACGGCATAATAATAAGTATTTGCAGCCAGAGATAGGATTTGGATGCTCAGGTTCAAATCTCACCTCGAGGAAGATGTGTCTCAGAGGACTGTCTGGAAAGGAGAACAAGGAAAGTGCCCAAACTTGGTCTCTTTGTACCACAGAAGGGTGGGATGAAATCTATGCCGGGGGGGGGGGGGGAGGAAGGATGTGCTCCCATTGGGCTGCTGGGAAGAGAGGTGGGCCTCTTAAATGGGGAAATGTGTATGGTAGGTAAAATCTCTAAATAACAGTGCATCTTAAGAGAACATGCAAAATTAACACAATTTTCCATTCCCACAAACACACATACACTTTGGGTGTATCTAAACTGCTTAGTTATAGTAGTCTGATTCTATTTTAACTCCATGATTCCATTTTACAAATGTTGGGATTTGTAGCTTGGTAAGAAACAAAACGTGTGATAACAAGGAGAAACAGCTTAAGTGTTGAACTGCTTGTAGAATGGTCTGGAGTGAACTACTCCCTAGTGATCACATGATATAGGGTAGTGATGGCAAACATTTTGGAGACTGAGTGCCCAAACTGCAACCCCAAACCCACTTTGTGCTGGAGGGAGGGAGGAAGTGCTCCCATTTGGCTGCTGGGCAGAGGGGTGGGGTGAATTCTGTGTTGGGGTGACAGGGCGCATGCCCACAGAGAGGGCTCTGAGTGCCTCCTCTGGCACGGGTGCCATAGGTTTGCCACCACTGTGCTTTGGCATGTTGAGGGGTGTGGAGGCCCTGGTTAGGGGGTTACCCTATTGCTAGCCCATCAGAATCCCCCCACTTTGTATGGCCCTGGTGTTGTCTGATGGAGTACTTTCACCACTATGTCTGGGCTGCAATTCACACAGGCCCTTCATCTGTATGCTGCTGGGTTGCTCTTTCCCCACCTGCAGCAATTAAATCAGGTACATAGCAATCCCATTTGTAACTCCACAAACAACACCCTAGACACAATATTGTGCAACGTATACAGAAAGCTCAAAGGTTTGGGGGGTGGGTGGGGTGGAAATAAAAGCATAGCCAGAAGTCATGAATCAGACTTTGCTTTTAAATATCCATTTATGCAAATCCTATTAGAGTTTGGCCGTGGAAGATGTACAACAGCAGAAGAGATTCTGTTCTATTACTACTGATGCAAAAGCTGACCTTTCGCTGGTCCTCTAGATTTTCAGAAGCAGAGATTATTTTTCTTCTTTTTCCATTGATAAGCTCATTCCATTCACATTTTCTCTCTCAAAAACTAAGCCACTTCTCACTAAGAGCCTAGAGACAGGGCCGGAAATCCTTTAGTGCACTTGGTGCAGAATTAATTATTCTCAATTTACATTTCAATAACCTGCTTTTTCTTGCCATCCATATTCTGTAAAGATAAAGGTCACCCTTGCTCGAAAGCCGGTTGGATCCGACTCTAGGGTTCAGTGCTCATCTCTATTTATAGCGAAAGAGCCAATGATGTCTGCATTTGCAGATGTTTCCGTGGACATGTGGCAAGCAGGAATAGACACTGGAGTGCACGGAACACTGTTTGCTTTCCCATCAGAGTGGTACCTATTTATCTACTTGCAATTTCTTACTTTTGAACTGCTAGGTTAGCAGGAGCTGGGACAGAGATGGGAACTCACTCTGTCATGCAGCACTTGGATCTCAAACTGCTGACCCGCCAACCTTCCAGTTCTCAAGTTGAATGTTTTAACCACTAAGCTACCACAGTCCCTACCCTTAATCTGAGGACCCCCAAATGATTTAATAAAAAGGGAATGATATGTATTGTTATTGCTAGAACCCCAATTTCCCAAAGCATTTTTTCCATAATCATCAGTAGATGTTCTCCCTATAACGCAGTGAGAATTCTCATGTAATTGTGGGGTTGGTGACCTGTGGGTGAACCCTTGTTCATTGCCCTCACTTGGGCTAACCCTAACTGACATAACATAGAGCAGGAGTTGTCAACCTTTTTAAGACGGGGGCCGGGTCATACTCCCTCAGACTGCTTCAGGGGCCAGACAGCCATTTTGTCCTTCCTCCACCACATGGCAATGCCGGGTGTGGTGGTGGTGGACCACATGAAATGGTGCCACAGGCCGCATTTGGCCCACAGGCTGCAGGTTGAGAATCCCTGTCATAGAGGCACCTGAAATGGCTGCCCCTCCCCCAAATTTGGCCATAAAAACTGATAAGACTGAGGGATCCACCTTCCACCCCAGCATTTCCTGCACCATTACAGGTGGAATTGAAGTCTACCCATGCTGTTTGGAAAGCCCAAGCAGACCAGAATTTTATGAAGAGCTGCTCAGCACATCACACTGGCTAATGGTTGGACATCTCCCTTGTCCAGCTCAGGAGACTGAGAGAAGAAATACTTGGAGAGTAAGAATTACAGGAAACAGCATGTTCTTCTTCCTACTATGGGACTTCCTTAAAGACACATATTTCAGTAATCAGCCTCCTGAATTAAGTTCATCATTACCATGCAACAATTTATTACAAAAGAGCAATAGCTATTCTGCTTATGTACCACCCCATAGTGCTTAGTGCATGTCAGATTCCGGCCATTCCACGCAAAGGCCCCTCCCTTCCAGTTCCAGAGACCCAGTCTCTTTACAGGAACTGTAGCCCTTGTTAGCTCTATGGGAGAGCCGGTCTGCATTAACAGAACTCTTACTGTGCTCAGGCAATGAAGCAAACAAGGGAGGTTTGGTAGGTAGCCGTCTGTTGATGAAAGAGACAATCTTCAAGCAAAAACAGTAGCTTTATTGTAGTAGGTTTCTTAAAGGATAATCCAGAAAAGCATGAATAAGTTCAGTAAACAATAGTCAGTCCAAAAAACAGTCCAATCGGTGATCATTTTGAAGAAGCAAAAAGGCATAGTCTCACAGGCAAAGATGTTAACCCATAGACATCCAAAAGCAAACTCACTCTGCTCTCCCCAAGATGGGGATTCTGCAATCAGGTGGGGTACCTTCTAATCAATCAGGGTACACTCCTATTGAAACAGAAAGTTTCTCAAAACATGGGAACTTGTGGAGACAGTGTCTCTGTGGTAGCCACAATAAGGCTAACTACAGATAAGAATACTGGGAACACTGAACTGAAAACAAGCTATCTCGTGACAAGTAGTCTTGTGAGACAGAGAGGAAAGGATTTTTGAGGCCTAGTTTAAACCAGGTCCTCTCCAAGCTTTGAGAACATTAGAAAAGAGATGTCGTCTCATGACAGTGCACTCTCTGGATGGTTCACAAGTTAATTCGCATTTTGCTGCCAACATGCTGGATATTCATTTTACCAACCTTGGGAGGATGGAAGTCTGAGTCAACCTGGATCATCAGGATTGAACTCACAACAATTTGGCTGCAGTACAGCAGTTTAATCACTGCACCACCAAAATGAAACACAAGGTATGGGATAGAAGGAAAGCACCTGATAAATCAGTGTTTCACCACTCAGGAGAGCACTCTTTTTGGACACATGCTAAGTCTGTGTGGGACTGTGGTGGCTCAAGTAGTTAAGAAGCTGAACTTGCTGACTGGAAAGTCAATGAGTTCGATTCCCGGGTACTGCACGATGAAGCAAGCTCCCATCTCTGTCCCAGTGCCTGCCAATCTAGCAGTTCAAAAGCAAGAAATTGCAAGTAGATAAATAGGGACTACTTCTGTGGGAAGGTAAACAGTGTTCTGTGCACTCCGGTGTCTAGCCATGCCTGCCACATGTCCATGGAAACATCTGCAGACACAGACAGCACTGGCTCTTTGGCTATAAACAGAGATGAGCACTGAACCCTAGAGTCAGATACGCCTGGCTTTTGAGCAAGGGTGACCTTTACCTTTACCTAAGTCTGTTGTCTACTTTGACAAATTAGCTTCCTTTGCATACGAATCAACAAAGTTGGAGACAGATGTTACTGTTGTTCATACTAAGCCACTTCAAAATTAAATTTTGAAATCCTCTCTGTCCCCTTCCATACTTATCCCCTTCCAATTAACTACACCAGAAACTAAATATATGTACTAAACATAGAATAAATGGTTGCTATGCCCATATTTTTTAAACCTTTTAATATGCAGAATAGGTAAAGGTAAAGTTCTCCCTTGCTCAAAAGCCAGTCATGTCTGACTCTAGGGAGCATTGCTCATCTCTGTTTACAGCCAACGAGCCAGTGCTGTTTGTGTCTGCAGATGTTTCCATGGTCAAGTGGAAGGCACTAGAGTGCACTGAATGCTGTAACCTTCCTGCCAAAGTGGTACCTGTTTTCCTTTTTTATTTCAAACTGCTAGGTTGACAGGAGCGGGGACAGATGACAGGAGCTCACTCCATTGTGCAACGCTTAGTTCTCAAACTGCTGACCTGCCAACCTTCTGGTAATCGAGCTCAGCATCTTAACTACTAAGCCACTGAGGCACCTAGTCTACAGAACAGAACAGACCTGCTCTATTTGTCTTCTCCCTTCTTCAATGGAGACAAAACCCAACAACAACCTACTCTATGAGATAAAGCAAACTGAAAGATATCAGCCCTGTTCAGGCTTTCCTATAAGGGAAAACTCACCACACAATCAGGGAAACTAGACTTGTGCCATCAATTTCACAAGGCCAATGGACCCAGTCCAGAGTTCAGTCTGAACTTTGAAGCAGCTATTCAAGGGGATGAACCTATTAGGAGGTTCATCCCCTTAGAAAATGTCTGGAAAATTCAAAGTAAACCCTTGACTCCCCCTACAATGAGGTCATCAGCCCCTCTGTCACTGCTGTCATCATCCTGTACCTAAAGATGATAATGCAAGGAGGAGGAGGAGGAGGAAGAGGAAGAGAAGGAGAAGAAGAAGAAGAATTCTTAATATTAGCAGTTGAATATTGATCTACCCATGACCATGCTTAAATAAGAATCCAGTTTGGTGTCTCTCAGTCCTGATGCAACACTTTTATTTACACCTCACATCACTTTATTGGTATCTGCTAGAGAATATGTCAAGAACTGGAGCTGTGGGCATACTTAATTTGGAAGTAAACTTCATTTGAGTTCAGGGGGCTAGAACCCTGTTGAAGCATTCTGCTTTTGTGGGACATTAATGCACAAAGAGAGGGAGCATGCTGAGTATGTGCTCTTTGTTGCAAATTCTGTTTTACACCTGACTACGTGAAGGTTGATACTCCAAAGAGAACAACTTTTGTTATCCGTGAATGCTTACCACATCATCAAGAAGGCTGGTTGTCCATGTCTAGAAAGTAGACAGTGAATAACCTGGAGGGATCATGGGGCTAATGTGCTTCTCCTTCTCAAATGTTTATTCTCCACAGAATCAGAATGCCTGCACAGGGCTTTACTACTAAACAAATATGGTTGACACCTCACACTAAAAGATGCATTTAACATGAAATAAAGCATTAATGCCCTTTCGATCACTGTGCGTATTACAAATGAGCACTTTGATTTAATGCTTGTTATACTAAAGAGAGGGTGAAATTAATCCAAGCTTCTTCTATATGTCAATTTACCTCACCAGCTCTTGCAAAATTCAAACATGACCAGCAACAGTGAGTTATGGACCTTTATCAATCAACAACATTGTGGCATCCTTAGAGACAGAAAATAGCATTTCAGGAGGTTTATCTATCGGAAATAATGGAACCCTCTTCCAAGACTCATCTCTCTCTCTCTCCACTTCTGAAACAGTCCACAAATTAGCCACAAATGAGACAAGGATTTACATGCCAAATTCTGACATTTTGAGTCACAGACACACCCAACGATATGGGAGGAACCTCTTCAGCCTAGGCCAGTGATGGTGAAACTTTTAGAGACCAAGTGCCCAAAATCAACGGGCTGGCATCAGCCCTGCAGTGGGGCAGGGTGAACTCTGTGCTGAGAGGAGGAAGGACTCCCATTGGGCTGCTGGGCAGAGGGGTAGAGCAAACTCTGTGCTCAGGTAAGGAGGAAGTGCTCCCATTGGGCTGCTTGGTAGGGGGTGGGGGCAAACTCTGTGCTAGGGTGACAGCAGATGCCCACAGAGAGGGCTCCGGGTGCCCCCCTCTGGCACATGTGCCATAGGTTCACAACCACTGGCCTAGGCAAAAGGGATGTAATGTTGAAAACAATATTTCAGCTGTCAACAACATGAACATGTCAACAAGTTGTATAGGGATTTTAAAGCGAGTTCAAAAGACCATTTAAAATGGCAGGGCAGAAATGCCACTGCGAGTACCTCAGGATTAGTGTCAACTATTCTTTCCTTTCTTTTTCTGTTTTTGCACTTGAAATCCTCATCTCTGAGTTAATCTTTAAATGGAAAAAAATAAATCTTTCTCTAAGCTTATAAATTCTCTATCTTAAACAAGTCACAGTCTCCTTAGCTTTCTATTTATTGGCAAGGTTAGGCTCACTCTCTTTTTAAATCCCCATCTTTTGTATGTTAGAGGTGTTATCTTTTCCTGTGCTTTAATGCTTTTCAGTAGTTAGTTCAAGTTCAAATTATTTTCCAAACGTCTCCTTTCAGATCCTTGTCTATTTAAAGAATTTCTTTTTAAAAAAGAAGGCTCTCACATTCATACACATTATAAACAAAAATGTTGGACAATTTAAAAGCAAATTATAGAGGATTTTAATGTGTATTTTAATGTGTATTTAATACCTTTACCTATATTGACGTACTACCACAGTTCTTAAAAAAGCCTGGCGCCTGGCAGGCCTGGGTTTTTTAAGCAAAGTCTTGGAGTTACCTCATCAATAAGCTACACCTGTGCTGTTCAAATTGCTGTTCCAATTGGAGAACCCTTAAGGAGGTACAGCTGTTTTACATTTACATTAAGGCATATTATCCTAGAAAACTGGTACAATGACCATATCCATCTTGCAACGTGGTGCTGCCCAGGCACTTATACTAACAGGTAAGTGATGGGGTGGGTGGGTGAGTGTTTGGGTGGGAGGGTGTATTTTAATGTAATTTTTATTTATTTATTTATTTACAGGTGGGTGGGTGGGTTGAGGTGTGTGTGTGTGTGTGTGTGCGCGTGCGCGTGCGTGCACGCGCTTATTTTATTTTTATATTTTAATTTTATTTTTTCTTTGGCCCCGCCCACAACGTCATGATGTCATGATGTTAGCTTCACCCACCCTGTGATGACATCACAGTGGGGTAGTAAAATTTTTGACAACCCACCACTGATTTGAACATATAATTTTGCCAAAAAACAAACAAAACAAAAACCCATCTGTAGTAAACATTCACAGCTTAAAAGCAGTTTAGGGCAGTTTTCTATTTCTCCCTTCTTGCCTTGTTCTCATCTGGATGCTGTTTAGGATGAAAGAATCTGAATGTGCAGTTGCTGGTACAAGTCAGTATGAAACTCGCTGTTTGATAGTAAACGACTCTTGCCTCTTTTTAAAGACGTGGCTGAAATCAAAACGACTCCCTAATGCAGGGATGGCCATTCTTTTAATGTTGCGGGCGTGACCATGCCCCCTGGACAGCTGAGCAGGCTGGATGATGCCCCTTGGAGTGGAAGCGGGTGCTTTTATGGCTATTATAAATGCACCCACTTCCATGTTTATGACAGCCATAGGCACATTTATGGCTGACATAAATGCGACTGCTTCCACTTCCAGGAGTGCTGGTGGCAGGTCACATGAAATGGTGTCATGGACTAGATCTGGCCCATGGGCCATAGTTTGGGAACCCCTGCCTTAATGTATTCATTGCAAAACTTGGAGAATGCTTATTTCTAATACTCATCACCTCAAGGTACTGTAGAAGCTAGCAGTAAATTAGGGGAGCAAGATAACCCATGTGGATGTGTTCTGAATCAAAGAACCACACTAGAACTTTGTATTGTGCTAACGGTGGTACAGGCCAAGAAGCAATTGTCTACTCACACTGATTGAACTGGAGATGACAGGTAGAGGGATAAAGGAAGCCATGGAAGCTTGAAGTTATCTCACATCTTCAAGGAAACAAGTGAGCCCCTGACACTTTCTAAACAAAAGGAGACCCTGCTTCTCATCCAGATGTTTTCAACTGCAATCTCCATGATGCTTACCATGAACAATACTAACCAGGGCTTCTTGGAGGTATAGTCCAAGGATATCCTGAACAAGGTTTAGAAAAAAAGAAAGTTAGATGATAGCTCCTTCCCACAGGCCAGTGATGGTGAACCTTAGAACTCTGGCTGTTCTTAAACTTCAGTTCCCAGAAGCCCAAGTCTCTGTGAATCCACACAATAGGTTTACTGTGCATTCCTGTGGATTCACAGAGACTTGGGCTTCTGGCAATTGACGTTCAATAACATCTGAAGTGCCAAGGTTCACCATCACTGCCATAGGCTATACTTGCCAAAGTCGATGGGGAATTTACCTTTACTCCAACCACATCTGGAAGTCTGAGCTTTCTGATCATAAACTCAGATGCAGGCATTGGAATAAAATTTCACTCCATTCAGTTTCATTTACCCCTGTCCGGGACACTGCACATATCAAAGTCTGAGTATGACTTCTTCTTTAATCAACCACACTTGTGCTGAATAAGTGTTAGCACCCCTTTCTTTCCCCCTGAGAAATACCTCATTGTTAACATCCACTCACCAATCAAAATGGACAATTAATGCAAGATTTCTTTATTTCTACACAAGAATGAAAAGATCTGTACCGTACTTGTTATCATCAGCAACAACACTAATGAAAGAACTGTGTTGCCTGTGTGAAAATCTTTCATTGTCAGTTTAAAAACATGGTCAAGGTCCTGCTGGTTTAATACAATCAAAGTAAGGGCTATCACCCAAGCAAAGAGTGCTGTGTTCTAGACTCCTATGCACCAAGCCTGCCCAATTGTATAACCAACTGAATGGTCACTCACACAATGACCAGCTAGGAATCAGTCAAAACTACTTGTGCAATTATCCTTACATATGTAGACTTTTGTTACATGATTATGGCTCTTGTATTTTGGTTTTCTGGCTAGCATATGACATTTTGTGCAAAAAAAACCACACACCCCATAACATTTCTGTATATTTTTCATAGAAGAGTGCTGAAATAGGCAATTTTACTCATTTTCCCTTGCAAAATAGAAATAAGTAAAGATTTACATCAACAGCAAATACACCCTGGAAAAGATGACCTAATTTAATGTCTCAATTAAATTGAGATCAATTATTTACACCCATTTGTTCACTGGGTGCCTTTTGGATAGTTATCAAATACTAGTGCACTTGATTTTTCTAAAGTTCCAATGCTCAAAGTTCAGATTTCTGGGTTAAAAGGAGAAAGGGGGAACTCTACAAAGGTAAAAAATGCAGCCTCATGTTCAAGATACATCCAGTAAACTAATGTGTTCACATTACAGAGAAGTCAAAGCTAGGAATCACCATAAAAAACAAAGATAGTGGTAGCCACAGATATTTTTATGCAAATAAGTTTGGCTGACTTCAACCTGCATGTGGAAAAAATAGGACTTCAGAAGTTACTGCTTACACCCCTGAAGTCTCATTTTCTAGACAAAGATGGGTAGTTTTAAGCCAGGGGTGTCCAAACTACGGCCCGGAGCCTGGATCTGGCACCCGAAGCCAACTTATCTGGCCCACAAAGTGGTGACAGGCCTCCTGAAACACATGACTGGCCCATGGCCTGGAAAGTTTAGGCACCACTGTTTCGAGCTATTTCTGGATAACATAAATGCTCCAGCACAGTCCACCCAAACTGTACCGACATACTTCTACCACTAACGCTCCTCTATAATCTCTCCCATAAAAAGATGACTCTGATCATTGACTCCCCATCAAAATAGTCTCCATTTTATCATCCTGTTGCATAGTGTAGTGAGTCCCACTATAGTAGGCCCATTGAATAAGTGGGGATTTAGTAAATCATCTCTCCCGTACATTCCACTGATTATAACAGGCCTGCTCTAGATGGGACTACTGTATTTGAATCAAAAGAACTTCTGGAGGAGCTGACTTACCAAATCCTCACTGAGTCAATGGGCCTACTCTAGTGCAACTTGCTACACTAAACAACTGGCTTTCAGCCCATATATAAATATTTTGAGATGACCATAAAATGGCTTATGGCTTATTTTGAAGACTGCAGTTCTTGCGATAATGTCCAATTACTGCTCCAAAGGAAATATGACTCATTGATCCTCTGTGATGTCCACCTCCCCACCGTGTCCTCTGTGCTTCTCTGCAGCACAAAATGTTCTGGTTTTCAATGATTCACAAAAAAATATAATAAAGTAGGCAAGCTCTCTAAAGTAAAAATGAGAAAACTACCCAACAGGAAACAACTAAGGTCTTGATGACTTTGAATAGAGGTTAAATGTGTTGTTCATTCCTAGATTGCCTTGGGATGGAAAATGAGAAGCAAATATAAATTTTAAGGGTAAAGGAACAGATTTTTAAAAGTTAAGCCCCATTTTTATCATATTGGTCAACATATACCCCAGGTCATGCTGTGCTCTTCTCCATTTTGTAAAGTGTCAGAGTCTGCCTCCATTTTGCATCAAGTCCCTATGTGAAAAGAAAACCTTAGCCAAGGCAGCATTTTGCTACGACACCATGGGCGGAGCCTACATTGTGGGCGATCTAGTCATGCCTGCCATATGACCATGTATACATCTGCAAACACAGGCAGCACTGGCTCTTTGGCTGTAAATGGAGATGAGCACTGCACCCTAGAGTTGGATATGACTGGCTTTCAAGCAAGGGAGACCTTGAACCACTTGCAGGAACAAAACCTGATGTCAAATTTGAATACCAATCAGGGATCTTCTGTTAATTGGTAAAGGTTGCCCTTGCTGGAAAGGCAGTCGTTACCAACTCTAGGGTTCAGTGCTCATCTCTGTTTATAGCCAAAGAGTCAGTGGACTTGATCCACAAAAGCTCACATTAAAATACAGCAGTTAGTTTTTAAGGTCCCACAACATTTTTGTCTTTTGTTTTGTTTACTCTCTAATATGCTTGCACAGAATAAAACATTTTAAATGGTAGCTATGTTAGTCTGGGAAGGGCAGGGAGATTGGCATGGCCACCCAATTTTGCTACTCCCCCACCCAAAGGCCACCCAATTCCTCCACTCCCCTGCCCAAAGGCCACACAATTTTGCTTCCCCCCTTACCGTTTTTTTTGTTGCAAACCTGTTACTGCCCACCACTGCCTAGAGTACATCCAATGTGACTCCTCTTATGTTAATAAAACAACAGAATGGGGGGGCACATTGAAAACCAGAAGGGATCCAAATTAGGAAGTATTTTCTGACCTCACAAAAGGAAACATGAAACCTAAAATAACATTTATTCTTCTGATTCACTGAGTCAGTCACCAAGTAGTATCCCAGAGAAGTTAAAATACCCCTTGGCAGGTCCCCCAAAAGATGGGACCACCCAATCATGAAAAGTTTTGATTGAACCTGGGGAAGAAGAATGAGGCAGTGAAAGGAATGGAAAACAAGTTGCTGTTCCCTTGATGGTCTGGTCAATCAAGGAATCTTCTGATTCAGCCCCACTTAAGGTTTCAAAATCAAACCACCACCACCACCACCACCAAAAGTGAAAGAATCAACTGAGGCATAGGCGGCCAAAAATGAGATGGCTAGATGGTATTGTGGATGCAGTGGGCACAGAGCTGGGCAGGCTGAGAAGGATGGTGGAGGACAGAGGCGCCTGAAGGACAATGGTCCATAGGGTCGCAAAGGGTCAGAATCGACTGTGCGACTGATCAACCACAAAATAAATAAGTGACACCTGCCCCAGAAGCTCAGAACATTTCCTTCATTCTGTTGGGACCTGTAGTTGGTAGGGAAAGAGCCAAAAAAAAGGGGACCCCACATAGGTACATGCACGAAGATATATACAACTGTTCCACCATCCATAAATAGCAACAAGGGCATGGGAAGAAATCGTCTTCTCCTTCTTCCTACTTTGCAACTCTTTGTTAGACTTCCAGCTGCAACAGCAAGATTTTCTGGCTTATTGTCCGTCCGTCCATTCATCTGTCCAGCCATCCTATTTTCTGGGCAAGAAAGTCTCAAATTCCACAAACATCTATGCTCCTTCCATAGGACCTAGCACAGGAAAAATACCATTTTGCCAAGGAATGTCAATAATTCAGTACTGATTAGTATTTTTCCAGGAAAATAATTACTATGAAACTTCTGATAAATTGTGCAAGATTTCTTGAAGAATTCACAAGGGAGTGGGGTGAAATACCTCATAGAGAAATCTCCACTGTGAGGAGAGAGAACAAGTTTTTTCCCTTCAGTTTCTCAGAGAGTAAGATGCAGTATGATACACATCAATTTCCATCCCTCCCTTTACCAATAATACACATTTCAATGTCTTTAAAAGAAAACCACACTAAAAATAGTCTCGGCACAGCACATCAGAGTTAATGCTAAAAGCATATTTGCCTCCATCTCCACACAATTAGGATGCTGTATATGGCGAACTGTATACAAGCCAATAAACATGTTAATTAGCCAATCACCACCACCTCCATCTCTCGTCTCACTAAATGCAGCACACTAAACATTTTGAACCATTGGCACATTTTCCGTAGGCGAAGGTCCATTTTTTATATCCAAAATTATGTCTTAGTATTCTTCTTCTCTTTCCAATAATTAGTTATTCTCCTAATAAAATTTATGAGTAGAAAAATAAAATTACTCCTTCCCGACAAGCATTCTGAAAACATAAAGTCTTAATTCTTGTGATTCAAAAGGCACACACTTCAGAGATAATTAAAATGTGGGCACTTTGACAACATTTACATCAACTGTTTTGCATTCCTTTGTGAAATCTGGAAGCTCTAGGGAAAAGCTATGTTTAGAGCAGAATTAGAAGTGAGATACATCCCACCATAAAGTTTCAAGCAGGGTGAGGCATTAAGGGTAGTGAGAGTTGATGCTTTAAGCCAGGCTTTCTCAAGATTTTCAGGTCACGGGCCTGACCATGCCTCCTAGACTGCTGATTGGGCCGGCCACGTGGTTTCTCACATCCGGAAGTGGAAATAAGATGCATGCCGTGCATGCGCAGAATGTTCTGCACATGCACAGAACATGTTTTAATTCCACTTCTGGGATCAGCAAGGGTGTCAGGGGCCGAATGCATTGGTGTTGGGGGCCGGGTTTGCCCCACAGGGCATAGGTTAAGAGGCATTGCTTTAAGCCAGTGATGACGTACATTTTAGTGACCGAGTGCCCAAACAGAGGGGCATGGTGAACTATGTGCTGGGGGAAGGGAAGAAGTGCTCCCATTGGGCTGCTGGGCAGAGAGGTGGGGCAAACTCTGTGCTGGGGTGACAATACATGTGCCAACATAGACGGTTGGGTGTGTCATATCTGGTATGCGTGCCATTGGTTCATTACCACTGCTTTAAGCTAAAATGCATCTTGGCCCTGGCGAAACAAAACTAGCTTAACTGCATGTGGAATTCCTGGAATCATCATTGAAAAAGATGAGCTCCCACCCAGCGGTGTCGCATAGGGGGGCTAAGGGGCGGCCGGCCCCGGGTGGCACTTTTTTGGGCTATGTGTGTTCTTGGACAACATTTCCCAGAAGCCCTAGCGGGAGCGGGCACCAGCGTCCACCAGGGGGCAGCAAATTTGGCTTCAGCCCCAGGTGGCTGAAATTATGTGACGTTACTTCTCTCACCACACCAGTGGAAATTTCTGGTTTGTCTTTTTTTACCTCCTGATTCAGAGGAAATGCAACTCAGCAAGGATCAGATGCAAAATATTTAAGGAGGAGAAACAGAAAACCAGTTAATAGATCTGTTATGGGGGTACACACTCTTAAGATTTATAAGTTTAACATTTACTGCATCGGTTCCCTTTCCAACACTAGAGAGCAAGAGAAAATCCAGAAACAGGTGGACAGATTTGCAAATTCCCTTTGCAGTCTGACATGCTTCTTCTTTTGTGTCCCAATCAAACCCTGAACTGCCAAAAGGAAGCCATGTTCTTGGCTTTGTCATTGGGCATACTTAAGTTCTCATTGGTGCATGTTTCTGACAGCAATTGGCAGACCAGTAAATAAGCCAGATTCTGTACCTCCACATTCACACAGTGTATTGTTGTCCACTTGAGCATGTTGGTCATGCATTTAGGAACTCCAACCCTCAGCCTATTCAGAGTCTTCCAAGTGACATAGGGGAGGTTGAGTTACCCAGCTATATCCTACATATTGTTGTTCCCGGCCCAGTGAGCTCCTTCCATCTTCTAATTTGGTTCTGCTCTTGTGTACCCTCAAGAATGTTTGTTCTTGCCATAAAGCTTTTCCTGGATCTGAGCCGGTGTACTTGAGGCTCATATCCATTCAGAGAATGCTGAGGGTCATTCTCTTGTTAGTTCTCTCTGCATCCACAGTCTGACATGAATCAGCGGCACAACAGCAGAACAACAATGGACCCAATTACCTTGGGAGGTGGTGAGCCCTCCAATGCTGGAAGTATTCAAGAGAAAACTAGACTGCCATCTGTAAAGTCTACCTTGATTTGGATTCCTGCATTGAACAGGGGGTTGGACTCAATGATTTCATAGGCCCCTTCAAACTCAGCCATTCTATGAAGAGAGTCATGGTGGCATCTACAAGAGATCTCTATTAGAAAAGAAAGCATTCACAATTTTCCTTACCTGTGATTTTGCTTCTTCACAAATCCAATCTCCAACACCAATCTTGTCCTTCAAAAAAGCATGTTTCCAAACCCAAACCCCATTTGGAAGACATTAAGCCTTATATAGGATACAAAGGCATAATGTGGTAAAGTCAGAGCTCATTGGGTCAACACAGAGTCCTATCCAGGTGTCTGGAGGCTGCTGGGTTCTGGATGGGTGACAATGGGCTACAACTGAATCCTGGAAAGACTGAGTGCCTATGGGTCAGGGGTCCTGTGTTATCTCAGGAGCTACGATCTTTGGTCCTGGATGGGGCGGTTTTGCCCCATACAGACCCGATGCGTAATTTGGGGGTCTTCCTGGACTCATGACTCCTGCTCGATGAGCAGGTGGCAGTTGTGGCCAGGAGGGCTTTTGCACAACTTTGTGTTATACACCAGTTATGCCCACTCCTAGATCGGGACTCCTTGCTCATGATCACGCATGCTCTGGTCACCTCCAGACTTGACTATTGCAATGCGCTGTATATGGGACTGCCCTTGATAATCATTCGGAGGCTGCAACTGGTCCAGAATGCGGTTGCCCAGGTGGTGATCGGGTGCGGGCTGTACGCCCATGCTTCGCCACTGCTTCGGGAGCTGCACTGGTTGCCAGGGTGCCTCCGGGTGCAATTCAAGGGGCTGGTAATTTCCTTTAAAGCCCTACGTGGTAGTGGGCCAGGAGACTTAAGAGACCATGTCACCCTTACAACATATGTCCGTCTCACCAGAGGAGACTGGAGAGGCTCTCTCAATGTGTCATCTCCTAGGGAGGCTTGTCTCTCTAGCACCAGAAGGAGGGCCTTCTCTGTGTCTGCTCTGGTCCTTTGGAACCTCCTGCCAATTGAGCTGCATCGCCAGACACATTTTCTGCCCTTCAGGAAAGGGCTAAAAACCTGGCTGACAAAGCAGGTTGAGGCACCAGCAATGTGGTGACCCCTGCCTGCTGGCTGATTTAGTAAGAACACTCTCTCCCTCTTTTAATCTCTTTTAATCTGTAGGGGTCAGAGTAATTTTTTGTGGCAGTTTTAATGGGGTTTTTATTGGTTTTTAAAATGTGATTGGTTTTATTTTCTGTGATCCGCCCAGAGTCTTCGGAGTTGGCAGCAATATAAATCAGATAAATAAATAAATAAATAAATAAATAAATAAATAAAGCTTTTTAGTTAGTGAGGTTTTAACATGTGCTGCCCCCTTGTTCTTTCCAACACAGTCATCTTGGTCATCTTGGTCGTTATTCAGTGAGGAGCCTGCACATTGGTAGACATCTTCACAATGACATTCCGCACATGCAAATGTACTTGAGAAATCAAGTCCACCAGCATGCGGTTTTTAGTCATTTGGACATCATGTAACTTCCTGGCTAGGTGGACCATGACATGTGTCCTCTGCTTTCACCTGGCCCAAGAGTGCTTTGGTGAGTTTTAGTCCTGGCCTAACATCATTGACAGAGATGGGCAGCACTGCCTAGTTAGACCATTCAAGCACCTGCGTCCCGACAAGGTTCTCACCTAGCATATCCGCACAATAACTTGGGAAAGAGAGTAGATTTTCCCCAGCAGTAATGTATTGTTTATTACAGAAAAGCCAAATACAGTTGTTAGCCCCAAACAGAGCAGAGCTCTGTAAGGGAAAAGTGTGACCTTCCTTGGTCAAAATTTTGACATACAATATTTCCCTGTAACTTGCAATGCAAGTTTAGGGCACATGCTCAAATCTCAAAACCTCTTCTACCTGTTATGATTATTTCCTTTGTATGTTGTATGTCCTCAAGACATTTCTGCCTTAATGAAAACTCTACAAATTAATTATTTCCAAAATATCCTATTGATATCAGCCCTACTCGAGTCTTGTATACTAAAGGTCATAGTTTCCTTTCCTGAGTCAACCCATCTCATGTTATATATTCCTGTTTTCAACCCTTTTTAAGTACTGAGCAGACAGAGGCACTGATAAATCACTTCTGAATACCTCATATGTTGAAATCCAGGTAAGAAATTTGCTAGTTTCCAGATATTAGCACTGACAATCTCTGGTACTTCAGCAAACATGAAACTGAAGGATCAGTGAAAGGAACTTGGCATGTCTCCATCCATTTCTTCATCTTCTTCTTTACACCCAAGTTAGTCAATTAAGATGAACTCTTCTCATAATTCAATACTGCAGCTACAGCAAAGCCCCCTTTCCTAAAGGAGCTGTATGGAGGTGAGATGCTAATTAAATTCCACTGAACCTGGTTCTTTTAATATTCAGGGCTTTTTGCATTGCCTCGGGGAGAATTGCATAAAGAGGAGGAAAGGCCTGAGCAGAAAATATCAACCTTCATGTAGTTCCTGTGCATTATATTTAATTTAGGGCATTTGGGCATGTATAACCAAGTTAATAAATAATGATCCAGTGCTGAAAGTGGAGATACAAGACTAAACGTTCCACTGAGTCTGATTTTTGTCTTGGGGGTTTTTTTTTAATAAAAAGGGTTGATCAAGGTTGAAAGCACTGAAAAATGTTAACTACAACTAGGAACACCAGCCCCCTCCTTAAGCTGGGAAATCATGGATGGATATTATTATTGTATTACTATTATTAATAATATACGACTAATGCATTGGCTGAAGTGGCTAAGACACTGACTGGGAGGCAGAAGGTCAGCAGTTAGATTCCCGAGTACTGCAGGACGGAATGAGCTCCCATCTTTGTCCCAGTTCCTGCCAACCTAGCAGTTTGAAAGCAAGAAATTGCAAGTAGATAAATAGGGACCACTTCGGTGGGAAGGTAACAGTGTTCTGTGCGCTCCGGTGTCTAGTCATGCCTGCCACACGACCACGGAAACATCTGCAGAAGCAGACAACCCTGGCTCTTCGTCTTTGAAACAGAGATGAGCACTGAACCCTAGAGTCAGATATGACTGGCTTTCGAGCAAGGGAAACCTTTACCTTTACCTTTAATGCATTATTATTGCCTAATAATTTAATGTCAATCTGGCCAGGTTGTCCTGATATCGTAATAGAGTAGACCATCCTGCCAGTGACTCAATCCCGAGTGTCAGGTGGTGGTCAACTAAGCTGACAACCCTGAAGACTAAGGGCCTTGGCGAAGTCTACATCACACTGGCAGCAAAAGTTCGCATAATCAAAGCAATGGTATTCCCAGTGGTAATGTATGGTTGTGAGAGCTGTACCATAAGGAAAGCTGAGCACAGAAGAATAGATGCCTTTGAAATGTGGTGTTGGAGGAGAGTTTTGAGAGTCCCCTGGACAGCAAGGAGAACAAATAAATTGATCCTGGAGGAAATCAACCCTGAATGCTCCTTGGAAGAACAAATATTGAAGATGAACTAAAGTACTTTGGACACCAAATGAGAAGAGAGGAATCACTCAAGAAAACTTTGATGCTGGGAAAGATCAAAGGGAAAAGGAGAAGGGGGCGGCAGAGGATGAGATGGCTCAATGGTATTGTTAACCCAATGGGCATAGAGCTGAGGATGGTGGAGGATAGTGGTGCCTGGCATGCTATGGTCCATGGGGTCACAAAGGGTTGGACTCGACTATGCGACTGAACAACAACAAAATCATTGGATTAAAGGAGAAAGGATGTTGAGGAGTTGAAGAGCACAGCGATAAAAGTAAAGTCTGATTCTGCATGATAACTAGAACATGAAATTTGAGGTGTATGACTCAAAGTAAGCTTGAAATTGTGAAGCAAAAAATGAAACATTTAAAGACTGTAATACTTGAGGTAAGGAAAATATTTCAATCAGAAAATTATGAAGTGTTTTATTATAGAAATGACAAAAATGAAAGAAACAGTGTGCTTTTAATGGTGAAATGAAATGTAAGACAAGCAGAATAAACAAATAAGATGTAACTAAATAATTATTGATCATACTTCATTAAAAGCCTGTCAACAGGATCATAATTCAAGAGGTTTCTACATTACAGTAAAGCCTCTGAATGCATGTGTTATGAAAAGTTAAGAATAGTTTTAAAAGAAATAGGTATGCCACAATATTTGATTTTCTGCTCAATCTACATGTAGAACATATCACAACAGAACTCATGACTACAGAAAAGCTACATAACTTTCATGAGTAGAATGAAGAAACTGAAATTGTGGAAGGTTTTCTAAACTGCCGTTCAATCATCAACCCAAATTTAAATCCTTTTTATTATCCTTTTTATTGTCCCTTTTTATTATCCTTTTTATTATTATACTTGTTCAATTTGTAATTCTTTTTAGATTCTTTTAACCTAAATTTTATGGGGGTTTGTGGCCACTGATGAATTTTTTTACTGAGGGATTATTCTTTTAATGTGCTGTTATTCCTGTTAATCCGCCCTGCAAATAGGGTGGTATATAAATATGGACAATAAATAAATAGATAGATAACAATCAGGAAATCAGAAAAACACTGAGACTTGGGCAACTATGAAAGAACTAAAACAGATCCTTAAGTGTACAGATATGTCACCAGAGATGAAAGTCAAGACCATGCCTATCATGTATATGAAGCTGGACCATAAAAAAAGCTGGCAGGAAAAAAGATGGACTCATTAAAAAAAACCCAGAAAAAAACAATGAGGTTAGGAAAAGTGGAAAGCAGAAAAAGACCCAATGTGAGATGGCTTTATTTAGTATTGTTAATTATAGAACCATCTAGAAATCATTAAATCGTGAGGTCACCATAAGTTCAAACTGGCTTGACTGCTCCTAACATCCACTATTACTACTGTTACCATCACGCAATGTTTGCATTTTTACCAATTTCTGTCACCCTTTACAGAAGCACAAAGTTAAATATTGACACTGAAAGTTTATTTATTTGTTCAGATTTATATTGCCGCCCACTTGCCGAGGCAACTCAGGGCGGCTTACAGTCAAAACCACAACAGTACAGTAAAAATCATAAAATATAACCTCACAAAACAACCAAAGCAGAACACAGACTAACTCCCTTCTGGCCGTTGTTGTGGGCTCAGAGGAGGGGGCAATGTTCTTAGCCGCCTGCCGGGCCGGCTCCTCAACAAACCAGGCAAATTAGCCCCAGGGCAGAGGTGGGAATTCTTTCTTACCACATCTGGCCTTGCCAGTTGGGGTAATATGGGAGTTGTATTCAGTCAGTGTGATACTGTATCATTTGTCAATGTCAGTATAATCTATTATACCATTAATCTTCATCCAGGTAGAGTAAAAAAAACACCACATTTGCATTGTATGAGTTCTGGAGTGTTTCAGACTTTGTGTAAAGTCCTGTATATTGAGAGTGAGCAGAAGAGTTCCGTTTGGTATTAGTTTGTAGGGGTGACCTTGCAATTAATGAGTCCTGTGCAGTGGTGGGATGTCAAAAAATTTACTACCCCACCATGACATCATCACAGTGTGGGCGGAGCTAACATCATGGGCGGAGCTAACATCATGGGCGGAGCCAATGTCATGACATCATGATGTTGTGGGCGGGGCCGAAGAAAACAAATTAAAAATAATATAAAAAATAAGCACACACACACACCTATCCCCCACAACACAAACCTGTAAATAAATTAAATAAATAAAAAATAAATTAAAATACACCCACCCACCTAAACACCCACCCACCCACAACACAAATCAGCCAGAGCTTTTAAACCAGAGCTTAAAGCTTATTCTGGCTAATCTTTCTCACACTAGGTCAGATGGAAGGAACTACAGAATGAACTCACCTCAAGATGGCTTCATTTTGGCACTTTTCAACTTTTCAACAGTTAAAGAAGTTAGGTACTAAGTCTTTGCCTAACCCGTTCTCTAGGATATCTAGGGGAGCAGGCTATAGGGAGCTTCAGGTTAGCAGCTTCTCTTCCTCCTCCCCTCTTGGGAGGACAGCAAGGAGGCTGTGCATACGCGCCAAGCACTGTAGGCGTGCATGCACACCATGTGCAGTGGAGGAACCAGTGAAAAGATAAGCCCCAAAGGTGGTTCCCCCCAAAAGCTGCAACCGGTTCTCCAGGACACTGGGAAAAGTTACTACCGGTTCCGGAGAACTGGTGAGAACCTGTTACATCCCATCACTGGTCCTGTGCTTCCAGACCACTATATCCCATACCTTTCCGATGCATGAAACCTCCTGAAAGCCGGAATGTGTCAAATCTCCTTAGTGTTATCAAGACTCACTGAAAAATGGATTTGGATATTTTGATTGCAATGGTTATTTTTGTCAGGACAAAGAAGAACCTCAATTGGGGAAATGCAACAAATCTATTGAAATAACTTTTCTCCCAGGTGTTTTTTTTTAAAAACTATAGATGGTAAATGACTGAAACTTGAGAACACAACTGTTTCCATCTCTTCAAATGTCAGTAGCATAAAACAGCAACCGAGTAAGTCTAGTTCTGAATAGGTCTGTGAGCCAGAATACTAAGATGTTCTAACTGCTTAGAGCAGGGGTTCTCAATGTTTTTCAGCCATGGGCTGGACCATGCCACCTCAGATAGCTGAGTGGGCCGAACTGGTGCCATAAAAAGCATCCACAGCTGTCATAAGCATGGCCGCAGATTCATTTATGGCTGTTGTAAATATGTTTACACGGCCGTAAATTAGTCTGTGGTTGATTCCTGCGGCAGTGGCTGGAGTAAGGTTGGAGGCAGGATTATTTGGTGCCATGGGCCAGATCTGGCCCATGGGCCATAGGTTGTGAACCCCTGGCTTAAAGGTAAGACTGAAGGAACTGTGGATGTTTAACCATGAGAAAAGGAAAGTGAGAGGAGATATGATGACAGCACTCTTCAAATAATTGAAAGATGGTCATAAAGATGAGGGGCAGGATCTGTTCTCGGTCAGCCTAGCTTGCAGGAAGCACAATAACGGTACTCAAACTAAAGAAAGCCAGATATAAGCTGAATATTGGGGGGGGGGTGTCTTACCAGTTAGAGCAGTATGACACAGGAACCAAATGCATCAAGAAGTGATTAGTGTTCTGACACTGGAAGTGTTCAACAGACCTGGACAACCATCTGTCATGTCTGTTTTGATTCAGACTATAGCATTGAGCAGTGTATTGGACTACCAGTGATTCCATGATTCTAGAGCAGGGGTGCCCAAACTATGGCCCATGGGCTGGATCTGGCCCCTGATGCCAATTCATCCAGCCCTCAAAGCCCTCATCGGTCCCGGAAGTGGATGTAAAACACACACCCTGAACCATGTGACTGGCCTGCGGCCTGAAAAGTTTAGGCACCCCTGCCCTAGAGCAATTAATGGAGGCCTATTTCCTGTTTTTGAAAAATGGAGGTGGAGCATCAACCCAACTGCTGCTTTTAAAAACAGAGCCTGGCAGACCACCATGCCACGAACATTTGAATGCATTGCCTGAAGAAGTGATCATGAATCACGAAAGCTTGCAATGATTTTTTTTAATTTAGTGATCCAGAAAAGGCAACACCTACTATTTCTGCATATGATTCTAGAAATGGTTGATGCAGGCTAAGATCGTATCCAAAACGTACCTACTGACTTTATTACAATGCCATAGAAGAGAGGTTAGGAATGGATAGCATCTTGTTTCTTTCTACCACCATGCAAACAGCAGCTCTTCATCTTTTAAAATTCAATATATTCATTAATTTTAAAATTCTTATACAATGTTCCCCTTGCAGGGTGAGCAAAGCATGGTGTTGAAAAGCACACACATTGACTAAACCCCCAACTGTGAGAATGAAAACAACAATATTTGACTGCCTAAGCTAAAATCCCTTGAAGACCAGCTCAATATTTAAATGAATACCATCTCCTGGCGGTATGTTTTGCATTTCCCCCTGCCCCCACTGTGGCCTGTGTGCATATAAATGTCTGTCTCCTGACCCTACATTCATTGCATCTGAAGACACAGGTTTAGGCTCTGCAAAAATTTTGTTCCTTTGTGCAGGAGATGGGGAGAGTTTAATATCAGAAAATCACTGCCAAAAAAATCACCACCAGTAATCCCTGTCTGGTAATGAAAATATCAGGGGTGATTTTCAGAAAATTAAAAGCTCTGTCCCTGTCCTAAGGCTCCCAAGGTTTCCCAAGGACAAAAGTGATCCCTAGGGAGCTTCAGAACCTCAAGAGAGAGTAGGAAGTTTACAATTTAACTCAATTAAAGATATCCACTACTTGATGATGATGTCATCGAAGTTGCACAGAGTAAATTTATGCTAATAGGATCAATCCTATATTACTGCTTCTTGAATCCTCCCAAAATGGATGGCTGACTAGGAGCACCCATGGGTATAATCCATGCTTTTAGCGTCTAACTATGGATATGGTAATATGCTAATTCGGAAGGATGAAATGCTTGATTGCAGGGACTGATCTCTTTTTCAAAATGTTCAGACACTTTCCTGCACTGGGTCAGTTTTACCTCCTCAGACATTTCTGTGAACCAATATTTTAGCATCTTTGACACCCAAATGGCCCCCAAAGCAAAGTTTCCTCAATTAAAGCAAAGCCTCTTTTAACTCATCTTGGATTCTTAGTTCACCTCCACTGAGCTTGCAACACGAGCTCCAGGATCAATCAGTCCAAGAGAACGTCAGCTGCTAGGTCAAAGCACAGCCTCTTAATGAAACTTCACCTGCTTTGCACGATTTTTGCTGGGTAAGACTTCCTGATAAATTGAAGGAGATTTTCCAAACAGAGCCATAGGTAACAAATTGCCAGCTCTGAATAAATCAGAGAAGAAGAACAAAAAAGACTTTCTGAATATTTTTGTTTATATAGTTTTGTTAGGACTACAATCTGAGTGAATGTAAACATTTTGAATACTGTACCTATTTAAGGCTGGATTTTTACTTCAATGAGACAGTCACCCAAATGCATGATGGATTAAATTCATGGTGAGGACCTGGGATGCATATACACCCTCCTCTGAATGTCTTGAGGCACTTGGCAGCATTAGAGACATGCAAACACTGGCTGAAATCTTGTTGCACAGTTATTTATTTATTTATTTATTTATTCTTCAAATTTCTATTGCCACCCAACTTGGCAACAACAGTTACAAAAAAAGGAGTAACTTTTAGTGACAAACTGATGAAAGTTAAGAATTCTCCATCAACATTATCTGTAGATATTGATTCAGCATGCCAGAGATGCAACTGATAATGTCTATGGAGATTTCTTAAATTTGGTCCATTGCCTCTAAAGGTTATGCCTTTTGTGTAACTGTGCAACAGGATTCTGGTCACTAAGTGCAAAGCATGCTTGGCTGAATGTGTTGAAAGAGTTCCTATGATCTTTTGACAAACACCTTTTTAGACCTTCACACTCAGCACTTGAACATTTAAGAGACTTCCAGCTATATGTGAACACTGAGAGACATGGCTTACACAGATGCTCACAACATCACTACAAAGTGAACCTTTCACCCATTGGGAGGAATGACTCAAAAGGGCTATTTTGTTCCTTGAGACAAACCATATGCTTTCCCCTCCCATCATGCTATTTACAGCTACTCTCTGGCTTGACAAGTGAATCTTTTCCCCCCAGCATGGATGACAGGACAACATCCTTCGCACCACCTGAAGGCATCAGACTAGGCTGTTCTGTCAAACAGTAGAGGAGAGGGCCTCTTCTCTGTTATTTTCTTCTTCCATGACTAGATCAGTTGTGAAACTGCCAAAATGAAGGCTCCTTTGGTGAGTTCATTCTGCAGTTCCTTTCATCTGACCTTGTGTGAGAAAGATTAGCTGGCAACACAAGGTTGCCATTACCAGGGTACTCCCGACTGTGGTTCAAAAATACCACAGTCTTTGAGGAGGCTCCTTTTGCCACCAGGAATCTAGCATCTGAGACGATGGTTTTACTTGGTCTATTAACAGAGCTAAACGGGACCTATCCTTTTAGCACATCAAGAAAAGTCCACTTCACATCATTGTCTCCGTAATTTGCACAAATTTTCTCTGAACAAAATTACTGTCCTTTTCTTTCAGCATGCAAAACTGATGTGAAAGCAAACACATTTATATACCACCACGTAGCACTTGGTACACTCTCTGGACGGTTCACAAGTTAATTAGCATTTTGTCCCATACATGCTGGGTACTCATTTTACTGACCTGAGAAGAATGGAAGGCTGAGTCAACCTTGATCCATGGTAAGGATCAAACTCACAACCTTTTGGTTGCAGTACAGCTGCTTTAACCACTGCACCACCAGGACTTCTACATACATGCTTGCTCATACACATAGTATGCACAGAAGGACTGGCTGATTAAAAAATCACACAAAACAACTTTTTCAGCACTTTTGATCTTTCCAAGTCCACGATACATAGCAATGGTCATTGTCATCTCCCCCTAAATCTACTTTATTTGCATTAAAGCTTTTTTTAAAACAGAATTTTGCTTAATGGATACAGAAAAACATTTCTCATTCACTTGTTGAGGCCACCACACAATATCTTGCAGCCAAGGAGAATAATTTTGCAGTAGCTCATTCTCATCTCTGGGGACAAGGCCAGTGACAATTTATATTCCTATACCAAAGGCACAAAAGCCAGTAGAGAAACACTGGGTGCAATGCCTGAAAATGTGCCATCATCTTGCTCAACAATTAATGTCCAAACTCAATCACTTTCAGACAGACAGACACACACAGAGAGAGAGAGGGGTGCACGCTAAACAGTTTGGATCCCTTCCTCCTATCTAATTACCTATTGATCAAAGGCACAATTTGTGGCATAAACAAATGTCTACTTTTGAAGTTAAAACATGTTGACAACATCATTACTATCCCCCGCCTCCCCTACTTAGCATTAGATTGATCGTCGGCTCTAAAACATTTCAAAAAGTCAATTACCAAGTTTTTAATCATTTTCCTTTTTTCTCCCAACTCCTGAGAGATGTTGAAATCTGAAAGCAGATGCACAGCTTGCCAGCATATGAAAGACCATTATTCCATTCAGCATTTTTCAAATCCCATTCATCTGCAGCCATCCTGTCCTTGGCATATCAACACGTTTCTAGAACAGAGGATTTTGTTCCATTAAGCCATTGCAGCATCCTTCAAAGTATAAGGAAATTTTACTCCCAAATCCCTAATAACCAGAGGATTTAGAAGTTTTCATGTCTACAAATGAATACCAAATCATTAGCTTTTATTTTGCAATAATCTGATCTCTAAGCTCACCTTTATGAAACTGGGAGTGTATTGGCAGTATCTGCAGAAATCCCTGGATGCTAAATAAGGATTTTATAACTGGCATATTAGAAATCCATACCATTATGACTCTCCAGTGTTTCCAAGATCTCAAAAAGAGGGTTTTCTTTCCCCTAAAACACAAGAATCTTCAGTTGGAGATGTCAATAGAGTGAACCTGTATCAAAGTTAAACAGTGTGGACTTCATCAGGAGCCAAGGATATGGTTGCCAAGGAACTCTGATGAGAACTTCAACCAGGAGTCATGACTGGAGAAGAGGTCAGGAGTCAAGTCAGGTAAACAAATAGAAACACTGAGACTCATTGGAAATTGAGCACATTTTGGTACTTGAAGAAGGATCCAGTAAGATAAGAAACTTGTATGTTGCTCTTTCATTCTGGGAAGGTGTCAAGGGTCAAAATGGGCATGAATAACCAAGCCAAAACTAAATGTTTCTTGAAAGGTAGTTGTTAACTAAACCTTTGATGGAGTAGCAATGCTTGACATTCTGGGACCTTCTAAATGAAAAACAAATGCTATACCCACTCAGTTTTTGACCCTTTCATTCCCTCTAGACAGCACAGAAGTAAAGCAATGTTACAGTCTGCTAGCCCCCACACATATATACTAATGATCAACCATTGCCGGAAGCCACTAGGACAGTGATGGCAAACCTTTTAGAAACCTAGTGCCCAAACTACAACCCAAAACCCATTTATTTATCGCAAGGTGCCAACACAGCAACAGGGGAGGAAGGAAACGCTCCCATTGGGCTGCTGGGCAGAGGGGTGGGGTGAACTCTGTGCTGGGGGGAAGGAGAAAGCACTTCCATTGGGCTCCTGCGCAGAAGGGTGGGTGAATTTAGTGCTGGGGGAGGGAGGAAGCGCTCCCATTGGACTGCTGCATACAGGGGAGGGGCGAACTCTGTGCTGGGGTGACTGCCTGGGCGCCCACAGAGAGAGTTCCAAGTGCCACCTCTGGCATGTGTGCCATAGGTTCAACATCACTGCACTAGGAGCTTTCTTTAACACAGACAACAATTGCTGCACAGTGTGCAACCTTTGAGGCTGTTGGGGAAAAACTGACTCAGGCTTTGAATTTAATGACTATATATTTTAGAGATAACCAACTGAAGCCAAACTGCCTAAAAATTCAACTCTGTGTTTTTCATTTAAAAAAAAAACCATGAGGCATGAAGAAGCTGGCAGGTGACTTGGAATGGCTTGAGGCTTAAACATTGCGTCAACCCCAAATACCTGGGAGTTACCACGGATCAAACTCTCACTTTCAAGACCCACTGCCTTAATACCAAACAGAAGGTTTTTGCCAGGAAAAATATTCTGAGGAAAATAACAGGTACAAGTAGGGGTGCCCAACCGCACACATTAAGAACTTCTATGCTAGCTTTATGTTACTCTGCAGGACAGTATGCTAGTCCGGTGTGGTGCAGATCAAAGCATGCAGGGAAGGTGGATGTGGCCCTAAATGAAACAGCAAGATTGGTCCAGGATGCCTAAACCCAACCCTCATACAAAAAGTGCATTACTTAGCTGGCATACCTCCATCATAATTCCATTGAGAAAGTGCTGCTCAGAAAGACTGGGTCAGAGCAAGTTCTTCAGAAACACACCCACTATTTGATCACCAACCACTAAAGCATAGACTGAAATCAAGGCATAACTTCATCACAATTTCTGCCCTTTCAAACAACCAGCCCCCACAGACTGCCTTAGACCTATGGAAGGTGAGCAAGGAGCTACCAGATAACTGGGCAGAACCACACAACTCTCTACCACCTGGCCGAGAACAACCATGGCTTTAAATAGACTATGTGCTTTAAATAGCTTTAAATAGACTATGTGCAGTGGTAGGAAGATCAAGGGCTATTCTGAGAAAGGGGTTTCCCTGTAGATGACAGCCTATGTGAATGCGGAGAAGTACAAACTATCTCCCATATGATACAATGCACATGATCCCCCTCAACATGGACTGAGGAGGACCTTATGTTGGCAAGAGGAAATGCTGTTGAAGTGGCCTGATATTGCGAAGATGTCATCAAGCCCTTTTTAATTCTATTTTGTTTTTAGATGTGTTAATTTTAGCTTTGTATGTTATTATATGTTGGTGGTGCATCTGACACGAATAAAAAAGGACTCCATGTTGCTCTGACAACTCTTCTCACCACCTACACCAGATATGGGCAAAGTGCAGCCCTCCAGATGTTGCTGGATTATAATGCCCATCAGACTCAGCCAATCATGAAGAATGATGGGAGTTGTTGACCAACAACAAATCAACTAACATGGTTTGCATTCTTAACTACCATTTCCTCCACCCTCACCCCCACACAAACAATACACCCTTCTTGAAATACAGGAAGGATAGAGAGAAAGAAAGAAAGAGGGACAGACACAATCCATCCATCCTAGAAGTTTAAGTAATGAAATTCAATTCAATGGAAAGCAACAGAAAGTCATCTATACATTTACATAAATGGTAAATAGGGAAAGATAGATTTGAGGATACACATGATAACAAGTAAAATAATCATAATAAAAATACAGTAATACCTCAGATAATGTTTCCATCAGATAACGCTAAAACCACATAACGTTAAGCAATCTGGAAAAAATTTGCATTGCATAACGTTAAAACCTATGGGATGCATGCGCTGGATAACATTAAAATCAGATAACACTAAGACTTGTGGAACCAAGCTTTAGTGTTATCTGAGGTTTTACTGTACAGTCAAACCTCAAGATAAGAACAGCTCAACTTAAGAAAAACTCGAGATACATCAGGAAATCTCTGAAAAAATCATGTTCAAGATAAGAATTTTGAATAGGGTTTTTTTTGAGATAAGAAATTCAATGCATTCATATGGGAAATTGCATCCAGTGTATTCCTATGGGAAATTCAAGATAAGAATTTTTTGAGATACAACAAACCTCAAGGAACCAATTAAATTTGTATGTAGAGGTTTGACTGTATGTTCTTTATATTCAAACTTAAAATAACTACTTTCTCAGACTCTTCACAGCACATTCTCAGAAATCTTCCTTACGAATCTCTACTTCAAGATTCTTCCTTGAGTTCTGCCATAACTTCCTGCTAGAAAAGGAAGTTGTTCCAGTGTGTGCTGATAGTTTAAATAGGAAACTATGTCTATCCAGTATATTAGTCTTCGAGACCAGTAATAATCAAGTCTGGAGGTGACCAGAGTGTGTATGATCATGAGCAAGGAGTCCCGATCTAGGAGTGGGCGTAATTGTCGAATGACACGAAGTTGTGCAAAGGCCCTCCTGGCCACGACTGCCATCTGCTCTTCGAGAAGTAGTCACGAGTCCAGGAGAACCCCCAGATTATGCATTGGGTCTGTATAGGGCAAAACCACCCCATCCAGAACCAAAGATGATAACTCCTGAGATAACGCAGGACCCCTGACCCACAACCACTCAGTCTTGCCAGTATTGAGCTGTAGCCCGTTGTCCCCCATCCAGACCCTTACAGCCTCCAGGCACCTGGAAAGGACTTCCACTGCATCGCTTGGATCACCACTGGCTGAGATCTATAACTGGGTATCATTTGCATATTGATGATACCTCACCCCATGGGAATGAATGATCTCACCCAGTGGTTTCATGTAGATGTTGAATAGGAGAGGAGAGAGTACTAAGCCCTGAGGCACCCCATATTGAAGGGGCCTCAGACTGGACTTCTTGCTCTCTAGCCACACTGACTGGGTCTGGCCCTTCAGAAATGAGGAAACCAGGACATAACAATGCCCTGGATCCCCAGTCCTCAGAGCCTTTCCAGAAGGATACTGTGGTCAACGGTATCGAAAGCCGCTGAGAGGTCAAGAGCCAGGATGGAAGGATGACCTCTGCCCCGCTTTCGCCAGAGATCATCCACCTGCACAAACAATGAAGTTTCTGTACCATATCTGGACCTGAATCCTGACTGACAAGGGTTCAGATAATCCGCTTCATCCAGGACCTCCTGCAACTGCCGTGCCACTGCCTTCTCCAAAACCTTACCCAAAAAGGGCAGGTTGGACACGGGCCAGTAATTCGCAAGCACTGTAGGGTCAAGCATTTGTTTTTTCAGGAGGGGGCGCACCAAAGCGTGTTTCAAGGTTGCCAGGGAAAAAACCCTCCTGCAATGCAGAATTTATGATTGCTTCGACCCAACCACCTGTCACTGCACTGGATGTTTTAACTAGCCAGGCAGGGCATAGATCTAATGCACAGGCAGTGGCATGAACAGATCCAAGAAGCCTGTCCACTTCCTCAGGGACAACTGGCTCAAACCAGTTTGGGGGGGGATCAAACACCAACCCAGTAATTACAAATCCTAATGACTCATTTTCACTAAGGCAGGTTCTGCTCTTGTCTGATGAAGAATACTGATTAGATCTATTCCCTGGAGACCAGGAGATGACAGGAGTTCAATCAGAGATGAGAGAGGAGAAATCATGATAAGTAGATGCATCTGAATTGCAAATGCAGCAAGGAAGTTGTAAGAGGTTCCTTGAAAGAGTTTGATCTTTTTCCACTGGAAAAGGGGTCACATGACCCACCCACCCTGACACTCCTTAAGCTTCTCTACAATAAAGAACCAAACTCCATCTCATGTCAAGAGCATTCAGAGATGAGGATAATTTTGCTTGTCCTAACAAAGGATTTCTCCTTCCCTCAACATTTTTTAGAATTGTCCTAAAAAGTAATTTCAACCTTTCCTTGGGTTAAAGTGTACCAACTCATCCAACACATTTGGTTGAGTAGGGGAGCTTTCTAGGTCTTGAGGAACTTCAGTTTCTGTCATTTCTCCTCACTGGCTATGGTGGCTTGGCCTGATGGCAACTGTGGAGGGGCAGGTCCATGTCCCACTTGGTTGGTCAAGGTGTCCAACCTTGACAGGCAGTTGGGTCAGAGCAATAGTCAATGCATCTTTGCAGGAGGGGGTGTTTCCTGCGCCATTAAAACATGCTTTGGTGCGTCCCCTCCTTAAGAAGCCAGTGTTCAATCCAACAATAATGACCAACTAGTGGCTGGTATCCAACCTCCCCTTTTTAGGGAAGGTTTTTGAGAAGGCAATGGTGTGGCAGTTACAGGATGAAGCGGATTATCTGGACCCCTTTCAATCAGGATTCAGGTCTGGATATGGTACCGAGACTGCATTGGTTACACTGTTGGATGATCTCTGGTGGGAGTGGGATGGAGGCCATCCCTCTGTCCTAGCTAGCTCTTCTTGACCTCTCAGCGGCCTTTGATACCATCAACCATGGTATCCTTCTGGAACAGCTCCAAGAATTGGGGATCCAGGGCACTGTGTGGTCCTGGTGTGGTCATGATGTCACTGTTGTACGCAGGCCAGAGTCGCTTGCTGAGTGGGCGGCAGTAAAAATGTGATAAATAAATAAATAAATACCGGTAAATAAATAACTGAATGAATGAATGCCTCAAATGCACAGCAGTTGAGAAAATATATTCTCTTTTTGGTATTGCCCCACTTAAAATAAGGAAAGAAGTAGCAGTGGACACTGAGAGAACTAACCACGAGAATGACTCTCAAAATCCTCTGAATGGGCCTCAAGTCCACCAGCTCAGATCCAGGAAGAGCTTTAAGACAAGAACAAACATTCTTGAGGGCACAAAAGAGCAAAAACAAATTAGAAGATGGCGGAAGGAGCTCACTGGACAAGGAACAATATTAAAAGAGGATATGCCTGAGGAACTCAAACTCCCTTATGTCACTTGGAGGACCCTGAACAGGCTGAGGGTCAGAGTCCCTAAATGCAAGATCAGCATGCTCAAATGGGAGCTGTTGGCGGACAACAACATGCTGGGGTGAATGTGGAGAGATATTGAATCCAGATCATCTACTGGTCTGTCGATTACTACCGAAAAAATGTACCGATGAGGACTTATGTTTGGCCAATGATAAACCACGCAGCTGGCTTCATTTTGGAAGTTTAAAGTCTGGACTGGGCACAAAAGAAGAAAAAGCTAGTGAGCACATGGGACAAGGCATTTCCCCCTTTCATAGCAGTCATTGAACAAATAACAACCCTCTTTCTAAAGGCAAACCAGGCTTATGAAGCCTTCCACAGGCAGGCAAAGCTGTCTTGCACTCAAAATCCTTTGGTTTTAATTTTTTTAGCTAGTTTCTAAACAATGTTATATGATTGTATTTTTATATATTGCAATGTCACTGCACATTATTCATACAGCTATCGTTATGGGTGCAGACAGAAAACAACAAGCTGTCAAGTCAGTTTCAAGAAAACCATTTTTTTTCTTGCATTACATTCTTCAAATTCTTGATGTTTGGTTATTATAGAATCCCTACCGGACATCCCGTTACGGTAATGGAGCAGACTGTACAGCCAGTGACTCAATGCTGAGGGACAGGTGGCTGTTAATTAACCTGACTCCCTAAAGGGCCCAATGGCTATGGGTGGATAAGCCCCTTTAGGTGGGATGATGATCCCCTCAGTGGAAGAAATGCCACTGAAAACCATCATATTGGGGACAACAGCAAAATGAGTGGCGGAGGAACTCAGATTCCCAATGGCCATGGAGGCGGAAGAGGCCATGCCAGATGGACTGGCTGTGAAGGTGCACCTTGTCTATATCCTCATTGCAGTCCCAGTGTTAAATCCTGCATGTCTCATTTCATGTGTGCCACAGGAGATGGCTCTGTGATCATAGTGTGTGGGTCACTTCATGGCGAGATGGGATCCACCTTAAACAAATTCACACCAGTGATATTTTTGCTAGTCCAGGAAAAAAATACATTCTCGGATAGGAGTTGCAGTCAATGACTGCTCACAGTCAGACCAACACAATTCCCCAGCAAACTGCACCATCTAGTGTTGTATGAAAGCAGGAACATGGGGAAAACTTTTGAAAGAATGGCTCAATTATCATATCACTTGCACACGCTTCTTCTTTCGTGTCCAGCTCAGACTTTAAACTGCTAAAAGGAAGCCACCGTGTGGTGGATTCATTCTGTAGTTCTGTTTGCCTGACCTAGTGTGAGAAAGATTAGGTGGCAAAACAAATTTGCCATTGCCCAGGGTATGCTGGATTGTGGTCCAAAAATACCACAATCTTTGAGGAGGTTCTTTCACGCACTGGTGTAAATGCAATGGCATAAAACACTGTTGCAAATGCCACTGGATTAACAACCACTACTTATGTTCTTCATCATGCAGGAAACCATGCAACTAGTTAATAATAATAATAATAATAATAATAATAATAATAATAATAATAATAATAATAATAATAATAATAATAATAATAATAATAATAATAATAATAATAATAATAATAATAATTTCATGTCAGAAATTATTCTGGGTTGAAAGGATTTTTGCTGGAGAAACTCCACTCAGGGGACACGCAAATGAGGCTCCTTTCATGTCCCCCAAATATTTTTCCACCAAAGTGGTCCCTATTTATCTACTTGCCATTTCTTGCTTTTGAACTGCTAAGTTGGCAGGAGCTGGGACAGAGACGGACACTCAAATCATCATGCAGTACCCGGCTTTCAACCTGCCGACTTGCCAGCCTTCCAGCTAACGAGGTGAGCTTCTTAACCACTGAACCAGTGCAACACTGAAGTATAATATCATCATCATCTCCTCCTCCTCCTCCACGACCACCACCACCACTACCGCTTTGGGTATTGAGGGAGATACAAGGTTCTTGCTGGTGGAGTCTACTAGAAGATCCAGAGCAAGAGCTTTCTATCTCCCTTGATACCCAAAGAGGAGGAGGAGGAGATCTATTATGCTTCTGTGCCTAAACAAAGCTCTGAAGCCTGAGAACAAACACAGTCTTTTGGACCTGCACTAATGAAATTTCAGTCTCAGACTATTAGGTTCCCAGCTCTTACTCTGGATATCTGGCTGGTAGACCAAAATAGATTGGGTCAAGATATCACAGTCCAGTGTCCTCGGGAACTAGTCAGGATCCTATTGTTCACTCCTGGCTTGCTTTACTTAGTCCTGAGGGCAACCAACCAACATTAAATGCCACACAATGGCCAGTGATGGTCACAATCCATACAACTTGTATCCTGGCTATCTGAAAGGCTACATACTTCCATAAGATAAGAGGCTCCCCAACAATTTCAGAATCTTAGAGAGAGGTCTTCATTTGGGCCAACAATTCTTAGTGTCTTGGTAGGAAGACAATGCAAGGCCCTCTTGGATTTTTGCTGGGCTCATTTTTTTATTCAACAGATTGATTATTGGGAAAGGGCTTCTAACGAGAGAAATAGGGCAAGTCATGGAATGGGATACCAGTGCTTCAACCTAAAATTCTGAGCGAAAGTGCCTAGGTCTTGAGTTGTCTTTAGGGTAAGAGCTGAATGTTTTAAGTCAGAGGTTCGCAATCTATGGGCTGCTAATCCCTTGGTGCCATTTCATGTGGCCCACCGCCCTCATTCTTGCTGCCACCAGAAGCACTGGAAACAGCCATGTCCACATTTACGGCTGTTGTAAATGCATTTATGACAGCCATAAATGCACCCGTGGCTGTCGAAAACACATTTACAACAGCTGTGGATGTGTTTTATGGCAACATGTATGGCCGGGAGTGGGGGAGGAACCACCAGTCCAGCCCATTCAGCTGTCTGAGGGACATGGTCTGGCCTGTGGCTTCAAAAGGTTGAGAACCACTGTTTTAAGTAATGTGTACTTAAACTGCTTTTCATTTAAAAGATCTCAATATATTTAATTTCTGATGTAAAGCTCTCTGTGCATCACTGTTTTAGAGAAAATGGGACGTAAATCAAACAGAGTGAATATTCTTGGTATTGGCTTGAAACCAGAGGCTTTACACAACCCAAGCCTGGTGGAGCACTGCCCTGCAGTTACAGTCTCATGAACAAACTGTCCTGCTGCTTGGAGCTGACAAGATGCTATAATTAAGTATCATTAGAAGAAATGTCAGAATAATGTATTGGTATCTGAGAGATTGAAAAAGACCTAAGGGAAGATCACCTCACAGATGGGAAGATTCCCTCTAGAAAAATGTTGGACCAACATGGAGAAGTTCTGCCAGGGACAGATCATTATGGACAGAAGTTGTGGAAAATGTCTTTGCGGAAACATCTACTACCGTACTACAAGGACTCCTCACTGAATAACAATTCCAAGGTAGAAGAAGGAAAGACATAGAATCACAGAATCTTCTAGGAATCACATCTCAGCAACCCAAATGTGAGCTGACTTTTTCTTTGACTTCTATTGAACCATCTCAAAACAACACAAGCTACAAGAGAACACAGGAACTTGTATGTTGGAAAAAATCAAGTCTCTTTTTGTCTTGATGCTTTGGTGCTTTTAGCAATGAACTTTCCTAGAACATTCAGTCTGACCTTTAAATCCATGACATGCACTTTATGGTCCACAATTCAACTTTTAACATGTTTCACCCAGTATTACTGCACAGCCACAAGCAAGAAAAAACAAGAGTACATAATAAACAGGATTTTTCTGCAATGCAAATTCTTGTCACTTGAGTTCTAACCCAGGTATTGAAACTCAGTAACAGCAAACAAAGATCTGATGGTGGCAATCATAGTTTGCCTTCACTGATCTTGGGAAAGTTTAAAGGGGGGAGGGTTTACAGATATTCTTGGACTCCAATATGCATCAGTTCTAGCCACAGGACAAGGATAATAGATGCTGGAGCTTAACAATGCCTGAAAGAATACAAGCACTACTCATTATGATCAATCTACAACTAAGCCAAAGACACGGTGATTTATTATGTACTGATATATGCTTGGAAGAATGACCAAAAAGGTCAATGCAGATCTATGAAAAGCAGAACATTCCCTCTGGAATTATTCATTCTAAAAGACTGGTACAGGATCATCAAAATACAGCCCCTCAATAAAAACAGTACCAAAATCACTTGGTATATCATCATCAACCTTTGGGACTACACAAAAACCTATGCTGATCCTTAGCCGTTGTCACAAAAGTTAAAATTTGCACAAAAATTACATCATGTAACACCTTCAGACATCAGATATCTGTGTTGTATTTCATTTGTCTTCTTTACTGTTTCCATAACCAGGACAATGTAATGGAGAAAAACATTACTGACCTTCAGAGGAGAAATGTGTGACTGAAGAACATATCCATGGACATTTTCGATCTGTGATAAATTCTTTTCAGAAACATGAACTAGTTCTGGCCCCCTGACGTCATGAGTTAAACGAGGTAAACTGTGATCATGTGGAGCATCTTCATCTTGGTAGCGATACTTCTGGGACACAAAAGAAATAAAGGGATATTAAGGAAGGCTACAGAGTAGTAAGTTTTACATTGCAATCATTAACAAAAATGATCTTAGGAAGGAATGTTCAATGTCTTCATGAAATATGGCTGTTCATATTAAATGGCTGTGGCAAATAATAACTTGACTAATCTCTGCTACAGTGTTCTCCAACCTGGCACCTAGGAGTAAATGAATTTGTAATTCCATACCTCTGGATTATAAGAGGTTGGAGAAAGATGATATGATCACATTTATTAGTGTTTTCAAAGTTGTTTTTTGTTCTAACAATAACATTGCAATCAGGTCAGTAGAACTACTGCCATGAGTACTGTTAGCAGCGACTAGTCTTGCGAGGAAAGGAAAACTTCACAATAGATGCAGTGGTCAAATTCACAAAATACAAGTTTGGGTTAGATGGAACTGATTACTGGAGGTGATATACATGAGCCATGCTGATTTGAAAGTGCAGATCAATACAGTTGTCTGTATGATGAATATCTGCCTATACTGTACTTCAAAATGACTGCAGCAGCAGCAGACCTCTTCTTCATATGCCCCCAATTCGGTTTTTCTTGTGGATTTTAGTTTTTTATTTAGTAACGCAAATATTTATCAGAAATTGGAAATGTTACATTCTGAACTGCAACTCCCACCTTGATTTCTTTATAAAGGGAGAAAGATGGTATATGAATGGATGGATGGATGAATTAATTAATTAATTTCCAAGCTCTGATAATTGCATCCTGTCTTGTGTGCAAAGATCCAGAATGGATTACAGACAATACAATAATCTGAAATAATTTAAACATTTAAATTGTTCAGAGCAGTGCAAACAATTTAACAATGAGCTCCTTAAAGCCATTCAAACAATTTATAAATGAACTGTTTAAAGCAGTTTAAACAATTTAACAATGAACAGTTTAAAGCAATTTAAAATGATTGAAAACAATTTAAAACTAATTACGACATGTCAAACCATGAGCATAGTGTCAAAACCTCCATAGCCCAATCAAGCCCTGAAATCTGAGTCCATTGAAGTTTTAATAAAGATTCAATATTTAATTTGGCATTGGAACAAGGCCAACAGCAGTGTGGTTTGAGCTTCCAAAGGAGAGGTTCTGGTAACCCAATACAGAAAGGGCATTTCCATGTCTCCCCATAATGTGTCACTCTCACTGCTGGTATACAGAGAAGGGACTCCCAAGGAAACCTCAGTGATCTTGCATCCTTTAGTGGCCCAGATCCCAATCATGGAAGTACAGCCTTGTTGAGTAGACACAGTCAACTAGCCAGAGATAGTAACCTAACCCAGTCATGGTGAACCTTGGCACTCCAGGTGTTCTTGGACTTTAATTCCCAGAAGCCCAAGTCTCTGTGAATCCACACAGATGGGTTTACTGTGCTGTAAACCCATCTGTGTGGATTCACAGAGACTTGGGCTTCTGGAAATTTAAGTCCAAGAACACCTGGAGTGCCAAGGTTCAACATCACGGTCCTAGCCCATTGTCATTTTAGCCAGTTCTCAAGATGCTAGCAGATGTTTCATGGTAATCCGGTGTAGCTTCTCCAGATCTAGGTGAAGAGACAAAAGTCAGGAAGAACAACACTGGATGATACCAAAGTCTGAGATTTGCCCATGAAAATGGCATCCAGATCCTTAAAAGGATGCCCTATTTTGGTTGAGATTGATAGATTATCCGGATAAACAATAGTAAATGGGTTTTACTTGGAAGCCTGGCCATTATTTATTGCATCTCTGTGAGAGAGGATCTGAGTCTCAGAACACCAGTTTCTGGAGTCCTGTAGGATTACTAGAGTTCTCAAGGACTCCAGGCAGGGAGAGACAAAGCTCAGGTCAAGAGATGCTCAAAGGAGGCAGAAGCTTAATTTGAGCACCTATCTCTACCCACTTCCAGCTGTTACTAGAACTGAGCTATGTTCTTTACCTGCTATACTTATTCCTACTCCCACATGAGGCCTACCCCATTTCCATGACTTCACATGAGAAGGAACATCTAGAGTTCTCACATTTCTGTACCAACACGTAACCTAGTATGTTTATTATAAAAACCAAACCTCATCTATGGTTCCAGGCTTAAAATATCAGGAAGTGGGATGATCCTAACTTGGCAACCTTACTCATCAGACACAGACAACAGACCACCAGATGTTCTAATCTTCCTGGTCTTAGTATTGATTGGGAGTGAAAAATCAGAGGGCGGTTGAATTGTTGGCAGACACCAACACACAGCTGGTGAGTTATATTCAGCTTGGCAATTCCCAAGTCACACAAAACCTGCCTTAAGAGCTGCCCATTCTTTTCTCCCAATTAGCTTCATTTGAACAGAGGGGCCCTCTCCTTACAAACACACACAGACACACACACACACCACTTCATATATTCACAAAAGAACAGGTGGATGATGAATGATAATTACAAACCAGTGCCTGCTACAAATGGGACATTGTGTACTTCCAACCTACCAACAGATATTTTAAATTCCCTGTAATTACGTCTAATGGAGCAGCACAGACTGTGCCGCTGCAAGCGATTAAATGGAAATGTGGCCTTCTTCAAAAACCACCAGAAGAGAGGGGGAAATTTATTAATCTCGGTGTGTTTGTTTAAAAACATGAAATAGAAATTGTTGTGTTGAAAGCTTCCTCTGAGCTTCTTTGAAGTTCACTTGTGGACTTCGGAAAGGATTAATATTAAGACATATCATTTTGAAAATTGCCTTAAGATATCATCCTTTGCACTTTAAATGTAGCATGGGGTGACCAGAAGGCCACAGATCCCTGAAAAGACCCTTGTATAATGAAAGATAAAACAGTTTTATCACACATAGAGACATACATCCCCAGGCCAACTTGAAGCTCAGGTCAGTGCAAAAACCCTACTGCTCATCTGTAAGAACCTTTTTCTTCTCTGGAAATGAGTCTTAACACAGCTTCTCTTCTACCAAATTGATCAAGAATGGGGGTGGGGTGGGGTGGGGTTTAAATGGAGAAAGTTTCCAGAATAATGTTTACCACAATTACTTCATCATATCAAGGCATCTTTTCTACTTTTAAGAAGTTGCTGATTGTCATTTACCCCTGGAGATGAACATTAAGGGATCACTGGTTTTAGTAACCCATGCAGTATGTCTTCAGTTCAAGATGTTTTCCTTATGTATCATCAAAAAATGCTGGATATAAGCCTCAAGTCCATCAGCTCAGATTCAGGAAGAGCTTTATTGCAAGAACAAACATTTTTGAGGGTACACAACAGCAAAATCAAATTAGAAGAGAGAGGAAGGAACTCACTGGACAAAGAGTAGCATTAAAGAAGGATATGGCTGAGGAACTCAACCTCCCCTATGACACTTGAAGGATCCTGAATAGACTGAGGGTCAGAGTGCCTAAATGCAAGACCAGCATGGTCAAGTGGGGCTTCTGGCAGATAACAACATGGTATTGTGAATGTGGAGAGATTTTAGAATCCAGATCATCATGGTCTTCTAGTTACTACTGGAAACATGTACCAATGAGGATTTATGTTTGGCCAGTGACAAAACCAAATAAGGTGGCTTCATTTTGGCAGTTCAAAGTCTGACCTAGACACGAAAGACAAAGCCAAAAAATGCTTATTAGTTTAGTATTTGAAAGTGACACATTTCTGTTCAGACATATTGTGTGAGATTCTGGGTTTTTATTCTTCATGCTCAATGCTTACTTTCTGTGACCTATTCATCAAAGCCTCCCAGGGTTTTGAGAACTTTGGGGGAAGCCTTCCTCTCAGCTCTACCACCTTTACAGCCATATTTAGTGAGGACACAAGAAAGATGCCTGTTTCCATGCTAAGGAACTCCCTCCCATAACTCCCTCCTCCTCCTCCTCCTCCTCCTTCCTCGTTTTTCTCCCCCACCCCCTTTGGTTGTTGAGGGAGATGCAAGGTTCTTGCTCTGGCACTTCTAGCAGCTTCCACCAGCATAATTTAGTGTTCTTGTAATGTTTCTCTGAGGTCCTCTCTCCACCTTCCTCTGGGTCTGTGTGGTCGTTGTCCTTATCCTCTTTTCACGTATGCCTTGTAAGGTATGGAATTTCAAGACATTCTCTCCAAATGGGCAAACCACTTTATTTGTTGTCTCTGTATGTAGTTTCAGATTGGTTCTGTTCCAATTCTTTCCCTTATAATCTCATTCCTGATTTCATCCCTTCTAGTTACTTCAGCAGAAATCTCATTTCCGTGGTGACTAACCTTTGCTTATGTTTTGTTGTAAGTGTCCATGTTTGACGCTGGTAATATAAGGTGGGAATGAATATGGTTTGTATGGGGTGTTTCTTTGTGCTGGTCGGTATTGCCTTGTGCCGTAAGAGCAGAGCTAACGGTCCCAATATTTGATTTGCCTTACTGCACCGTATGTTAATCTCTTCATCCCTCTCCCTCCTCATTTTGCCCGCAGTCAAAGATTTTGTTACTTCAGGCAGCCCTTGGCTACAGATCAGCCTTTGTGGTAGCATCCTTTAATGCTGGATGTTTCTCATTTTTTATTCTTGTGCTTTCTAAATGATTTTAATTACTTTAATCCAGTGCTTGTGCTTAATATGACAACTTAATGGTTCTGCTTTCATAGATTACATTGTTTTATTAGACATTTTATTAAATATTAGATTGTTTCTAGCTGTATCTATTTAGCTCATTCTTTTCTGTTCCACATAATCCAAAATATCCCTAATGCCCTGCCAACGCTGGAAGCCTCATGAACACTTTTTGTCTTTAACTGTACTTTAGTGTAGTACCAATTTAGGTACACAAGATGGCAGAACAGCCATCGTGATAAAGGTACCAACAATGGAGTAATTCTATAAATAAAGCATGTTAGGCGAAAGCAACTGTAGCTTTTGCAATAAACCTGATGTTGATTTTAATAGGCAGCAAACCATTAAGCTGGCCTTTTTTTAAAAAAAAAATTCCCCTACCTAATCTAATATAAGTGTGCTTTCGTTTATAAATATTAAAGACTGGAACATGTTCAATAATAGCACAATAGGTGGGCAATCAATCGTATTCAAAGACAGCAGCTAGAGTTTATACAACTCATTAAGAATAGCCAGAACAGTGCATACCAGCTTGAATCTATTGATTTTTCTGAAGGTCAGCATCCACGGGAACACCATGCACTGACAAAGCATCAGGGATGTGGTCATGAACCTGGACTACAATGAGCCCTGTTACTTTCTTACCAAAGCTCTGTATCCTGCAGAAGAATTTGGACGGCCTCTGAACTTTAACAACAATCATGTTCCCTTTCAGGCAATTCACTCAGCTATTGACATATTTCTTTTTTAAATAACAAAATGCCACTATGAAAAACAGCACAAATGTCAAGAGTTGTTCAAAACATCATCAACACAATACAGTAAAACCCCAACTTACATATGCCTCGAGTTACATAAAATTTGATTTACATAATGATTTTGTGTTAAAAGCATGTCCCGATTTACACGCTTTCCTATGGGTTTGCTTTGAGTTACGTAAAGATTCTTTTTCCTTTCGAGTTACATAAAAATTCATTTCCCTATGGGTTTGCTTTGATTTACATTAAAAAAAAATCATTTTTCTAATGGGTTTATTTATTTATTTATTTAGATTTATATCACTGCCCACTCGCCATGGGTTTGCTTCAAGTTACATAAAAAACCAATTTAAGAAAAAACCTACAGAATTGACTTTTTATGTAAGTAGGGGTTTTTACTGTATTTTTTTTTATCCTCCATTTATGGGGGTGTGTTGGGGGCATTTTGATAAATGTTTCTTAAGTGCTTCCATTTCTTCCATGCTGCAGACTAGTATAAACTGCTTTTGAAACTGTTTCGACACATGAAATATCAAGAAATTTTCAGACCATATGAGATTTTTTTTACCTCTAGCACAAGTAATTCTTCATTTCCTCGTAAAAGTTTTTGTAATTTACCCGACATCATTTTCCACAAAATTAGCACCTCTTCCCTTGGAGAAGCAAAGCATATACATTTATAGCAAACACAGGAAGACCAGCTGACCACTGAATGTATAATAAAAATACAGTAATAGTTTTTAAAATATGGTACTTTAAAGACTAACACTACACAACAATGACTTTGCTACTGGAAATAACATGAGATTTAAATGATATCGAGTGTGCTGATTCAAAATCTGAACTCAGAATTTGCCTATTACATACAGGTTTTAAGGCGTGCTATAGCTGTTCAAATGGTTGGTAATTGGGTAATGTATTTTTACATGGGAACATTATAACAGTTGTAGCTACCACTATGCCTGCTGCCGCCTCAGCTGAATCACATCCCCTGGTGGCATACATGTTCCAGCAGTGGCTCAGCATGCCTGGGCAAGTCAGTGAGCTGATGTCAGAAATAGGTATATAAGGTAAGATGGACCAAGGGCTTGTCTCTAGTGTGAAACCATCTTATTGGATAGTACAGCTAGGCCATGGTGAGTCTGTTTTGAGCCAAAGATGAGTAGGTGCCACTGTGTTAATAAACTGGACAATTTTTGCTACATTTGTGACAAATATACTCCATGTGATCAACACAAGAACCTAACCAAGAGGGTGGGATTTGCTAATTTAAGATCCTGGCGTCCTAGGCAGAATCAGACTTCAGATTTGGATTCATGTGATTTAGTATAGGACACATGGATTAGACCAAGTAGCAGACAGTTTTTTGGGTTTGTTTTTTTTTATAATGCAGTGTAACGGATTTATTTTAAAGAGAGATTTTGCAGTTTACAATCCACTTCCTCACAAACTGTTGTTTTGAATTTTTGTCTATATTTCATTTTTATTTGCTGATTATACTAAGGTGCAATCAGACAGTTAGAAAGGCACTCATCCGAATGGACTGGAAAGGGCAGCTTTGCAGAGAGCAATCTATCTTAAAGTGACCCTTCCAGGTCAGGCTAGAGCACAATTCCCTGTACATAGTAAGATTGTCAGGGAGCAAATTGCTCTAGACAAATACTCGAAATGCAATCTGTTCTCCTGTGTGATCCCATCCTAACACAGCTGTCTCACTGACAAATGCTGATGGCTATGGAAAAGGCAAACAACTCTTCCAGTACTGCCAGTTTTTAAACAGTCCATTCAACCCAATGTGAACAAATCATAATTTGTGCTTCTTCTTCAAGTGCTGTATCTGATTCTGAATGTTGGCTATCATCATGGCAATCAGCCATGAAGCTTGTCCTGGGAACAATATAATGCAGTGGCCTTCCACTGCAGTGGTCCCAGTGGTTTTGCTAAGTTCGGCTTGCAAGGCTCATTACAGCACCTTCTTTTCCCTCGTCTCCTGTATATTTCAACAAAGAACCCCACCATGATCTCATCACACTTGTTTGCTGCTACGAAAGAGATGGATGCACTAAAACGTAAATGATGGATTGTAATCTGCAGGCCCAGCATTGCCCCAGATCCAGTTTGTTCCATTTCTCTAGCAAGCTACATTTGCTATTCTTCTTCTTCTTCTTCTTCTTCTTCTTCTTCTTCTTCTTCTTCTTCTTCTTCTTCTTCTTCTTCTTCTTCTTCTTCTTCTTCTTCTTCTTCTTCTTCTTCTGCTTCTGCTTCTGCTTCTTCTTCTTCTTCTTCTTCTTCTTCTTCTTCTTCTTCTTCTTCTTCTGCTTCTTCTTCTGCTTCTGCTTCTGCTTCCTGCTACTGCTATAGGAGATCATCATGGTGATCAGCCATGAAGACTGTCTTGAGAATATAATGCAGTGGCCTTTCATCTGTCTTCCGCATCACAGCATGACACACACACACTCCCCGGTACCACCAATCCAGTTCCAAAAGTCACTTTCTGGTTATAAGCCATTTTGGCACGCAAAGTCCTCCTAAGCCCAAGGACGGTATTGATGAAGCTGCTGCCCTCCATCAAGATGGGTTCAAGTGGGATTTATCCACTTGGGGACCATCATCCTTCCCTGTGGACTTCAGCCCCCAAGGCTGTTAGTCCTCAGGGTGATGAGGTTAGGTAAAGGTTGCCCTTGCTCAAAAGCTAGTCGCATCTGACTCTAGGGTTCAGTGCTCATCTCCTTTTATAGCCAAAGAGCCAGCACTATCTACATCTGAAGACTTTTCTGTGGTCGTGTGGTCAGCATGACTAGACAACTGGGACACATGAAACACTGTTTACCTTCCCACAAAAATGGTTCCTATTTATCTGTTTGCAATTTCTTGCTTTCGAACTGCTAGGTAGGCAGGAGCCAGGACGGAGACGGGAGCTCATTCCATCATGCAGTCAGGGTAGTTAATTGCTGCCTAACAATCCATGTTGAGTCACTGGCAGTATGGTTTATTCTACTCTATCACTATAGCAGGGTAACCTGGATAGACATTTGTGCAAACCTGCAATTTGAACAACTACTACAAAAACATTCTCTATCATGTGAGAACTATCATCAATAAGACCAAAATAAATAAATAAATAAATAAATAAAATTCTGCTATCTTGGTGATGATCCATTGCCTGTGAAAATGAAACAAGTGAGTATTTATGGCATGTAGGAGAAGGCGCACAGTATTCTGTATCAAGGGGAAGAAATTGTAGACAGAAAATTCTAGATAGGGAAGTGAAATAACTTTCTTACTAATTACATTAGGATGGGCAGTGTTTGTCACTAGTGTCACTGCTGACATCATGAAGATGGCTTTTAAAAAGAATAGAATGGCCTATGTTAGACCAGAGAGGAAACTCAAGCCTCCAGGCTTAGAGGCAGTATACCACTGAGTACTGGTTGCTAGAAAGAAACAGAAGTGAAGACTACAAGTTGCCCACACATCAGCAGGTTCAGTATCAATGGTTTCAGTTATCCTCAGGTTTAAAAATATTCTATACAAAATATGGTGCAATTACTAGAGGTGGCCACTAGAAGTCATTGTCTGCAATGTAAAAGTAGAGTACACTGTTATCTGCAATTTCAGGTATCCACAATAGGGTTCAGAATGTATCCTGGTGAATATAGTATGTGCGCATCAGCACGTGGATGTCTGTAACCTGAATTATCCAACACTAGAAGTTTTGATCCAGATTTCTGCAATAAGCAGGGGATTGGACTCGATGACCTAAAAGGCCCCTTCCATGATTTATATTATTGTATTATACTGTTACTTTTGATTATGTTATATGTATGGATTCTGTGAACTGCCCTGAGTCGGTTTCACCGAGTATATAAAATAATTATATTACTGTATATAAAATAAATAAATAAATTTTATTATTTGCATTTATACTCCACCCTTTTGGTACAAGCACCACTCAGGGCAGCTTACAATCATATAAAATATCTAATATAGAAACAATAAATTACAACAACATAGCAATATCATAAAAATAATGCCTAAAATGTACCCTAATATATACTAATTGCACTGCAAACCCCATAGTCTTGGAAAAAATATTTTCCTTCCCTTGAAATGAATCAAATAATTTTCCAAACTTTGCCTCAAATTTACCTCTTGCTTTAGGAGCAATTTTCGTGCATCTCTAAAACCAATGTTTCAGAGACTTCTTTATATACCAGTTACTGAAAAATTAAACATGTTAATTTATCTTGGGCATAGATAATCATCAATTTCATAGTAATTGCTAAATTTCTATGTTTATTAAAATGGTGCATCATACATGCTCATTCTATCTGGATTGTACTCATAAATTAGACAAGCATGCTCTGTTTACTGGCAGTCTAATATATCTGGGCAATTATTTCTGAAGATACTCAACTCCCTCACCACAGATCTGGTATTGTTCTTGACAGGAGAACTTGTTACAAGTTCCAGATAAAGGCATTTCCTTTATTTATCAAAACCCTGCAGTACAATTATAACCTATTTCTATGCAATGCACACGAGGCTAAGAATGCCAAACCATGATAGCTTGGATCCTTTAATTCTAAAACAACATATTAATGGGATGTGTACATGCACACACAGACACCCAGGGATGGAAAATAAAATTCTCACAGGAAATAATCATTTAGAAGCTCCCAAGAAACATTCTGAAACAAAGAATACCCTCTTCTAGCAATTCATAGATTTGCATGGAGAAAATAAATTATACATAAAAGCACATGGACAGTTCTAAAAATGTGAACAGCTGAAGATAGTTGGTGTTGAGAAACATGCATAAGCACACTTTATGGCCCTGGTGGCACAGTGGTTAAACTGCTGTACTGCATCCAAAAGGTTGCGAGTTTGATCCTGGCCAGGGCTCTAGGTTGACTCAGCCTTCTTCCAAGGTTGGTAAAATGCTAATTAATTTGTGAACCCCCCAGAGAGTGCACTAAGCACTATGGGGCGATATATAAGTGTGATTGCTTTGCTTTGCTTTAGTCAATGGAAAAAAAATGCAGAAGAGAAAGCAAAATTTCAGTGTCTGACAAACAGCAGATGGGAGAAGAGAATAGATAGGAGAAGAGAACTGTTGCAAAACTGAGATTTGCAGTCTTCGACCTCCGTGAAGGAAAGTTACCCAAATTAGGAGCTGCAATTGAACATTAATGAAATATTGATATGATTTTGTGTACCATAGAAGTTTACAACCAAAGTGATTATAGTTAAATTCCAAACAGAGAAGGGAGAAGCTGCTTTGAATGAAACCAAAAAGGTACAGTTGAATCAACACCTCCCAAAGCAAGGAAATCCAAACTACACATCAGCCTTTTTCTGTTCTCATTCAGAACTTGGGTACACTGACTTGTTGTTTTTCAGTCACACAGCCGATTCCAACCCTTTGCGACCATTGTCCTCCAGGCACCTCTGTCCTCCACCATCCTCCTCAACCCACCCAGCTCTGTGCCTGATACACTGTTCTTATTGAAGCACCCACATCAAGTAAACATGATGGCATAGTCCCAGTAGCCTTCCACTCCCTCTATAGTGCATCAATGGTGTGGAAGACATGATATATGTCTCAGGATTTGGTCATCTTGACATAGACAAGCAATAGGTTTGCAGTGCAAGCAATAGATTTGCAGTGGGCCTACACTATGTCTTTTATTAGTCAAAAGAACTTAAGGAGCAACTGATTTATCAAATCTCTATTGATTCAACGGGTCTACTCTTGCTCAACTCAATAGGATATTGGCCAAAGTATTTGTTGTGCTGTTGTTTTGCCCAAAGGTGAATGGCAGCTCTCTGATCTGCCCCGTAATCACATCAAAAGCATCCATATCTCTTTGTTTTGCTGTGGTTTTTGCATATTTATTCAAAGACAGTGAATCTGTCACATTTGGTATCAAGTAACTTCCAACTTTTTGAAATCCTAATAGGGGTTTTTGAATGATGTGACAATTTTAAGACATGTAAGGCATTCAAGCAGAGGTTTAACGATAGCCAGGATTTGAACACAGTTCTCTTCATTCTTATTCCAAACCTTATCCACCACACCACATTGGCCATCACCTCTAATTAGCATAGAATCCCACTGAAATCAACCAGACTTCAGTCAATTACAACTTTTTTGTCCTGCTGATATCAGTGGGTCTGTTCTGTGTACAACTAACTATGGATCTAAATCCAGATTATTTTTAACTTCAGAGAAAGTGGGAGTTTAAAATCAAGCAGCTGTCATCATCATCATTGCCAATACTGAAGCCAGCAATTTAGAAATACTATGACCATTTATGTGGGTTCCCCCCCCCTCCAAGATATATTTAGGGCTGAGTATGCATTACCAAGATCAACAATGTAATCATAGTTGTTCAATAGTGATTTCAATGTGAACAAAGACATTTGTCAAAGGAGGGCATGGGTGGGCTGATGTTGACTTTCAAAGGGCCCTTAAAATAGTGAAGAGACATGCCGAGAAATAATTTTCATTTGATAAAAATAGTGCCATTCTCAACAGCAAAATATGGATCTTGATAATAAGCCACTGCAATGCATGAGCTCCAGGGAAAGGAAGGAGAGTTACATAAATATAAAAGTTGTAATTATTTTGCTCACATTCTTAAAAAAAAAACTAGGCTATGCTTTAAAAAAAACTAAGGGTCTGATAAAAATCTCTTTTCTCAGAAAAAAAGAAAAACAATTGGAGATCTAGTCAGTCCTATAATAACTTAGAGCAAAAGAAGTATGATAAGTACACCTTACATGCCTCATGAGAAATCTGTACAAGAGTCAAGAAGCAACAGTTAGGACAGAATGATGGAGTGGTTTGGAATAGGAAAAGGAGTAAGACAAGGCTGCATTGTATCACCCTGCTTATTCAATTTATACACAGAGCACATAATGCGCAATGCAGAGATGGAGGAATCACAATTTGGGATCAAAAATTTTGGGAAAAATATCAACAACTTGAGATACACAGATGACACTACCCTAATGGCAGAAAGTTAGGATGACCTAAAGAAGCTCCTGATTAAGTTGAAAGAAGAGAGTGCAAAAGTTGGCTTGGGACTCAATACCAAGAAAACCAAGATAATGGCCACAGGCCCTATCAGTCCCTGGAGAAATAGATGGGGAAGAAGTAGAAGAAGTGACAGATTTTTTAGGATCCAAGATCACTGCAAATGGTGATTGCAGCCATGAAATAAAAAGGTGACTGATTCTTGGGAGACAAGCTATGAGAAACCTGGGGAACATAGTGAAAAGTAGAGACATCACATTACAAACAAATTTCATATAGTCAAAGCAATGGTTTTCCCATTGGCAATGTATGGTTGTGAGAGCTGGACCATTAAGAAAGCTGAGCGCGGAAGAATAGATGCCTTTGAGATGTGGTGTTGGAGGAGAGTTTTGAGAGTCCCCTGGACAGCAAGGAGAACAAATAGGTCAATCTTAGAAGAAATCAACCCTGACTGCTTCCTAGAACAGGGGTCTGCAAACTTGGCTCTCCAGGTGTTCTCTCTGAGTGGTTCACAAGTTAATTAGCATTTTGCCCCCAACATGCTATATTCTCATTGTACTGACCTTGGAAGGATGGAAGGCCAAGTCAACTTAGAGCTCTGTGTTAGGGTATATTTTATGGGTATTGTAGTAAGATGCCTGCCCACTGAGTTACTGTACCTTTAAGAGACCTTTAAGAGTCTAGACACAGCTGTTAGCTGTTGAGGCATTGGCCTCCATAGACTGATCACACAGCTGTAACCACTTGGGGACATGAGTCTGGACTGTGCACAGCTGTAGCCACTTTGAGAGTGACTCAGCAGAATTACCCTATATCTACAGCCCACCTGAGATGGACTAATCTGAGGAAGAGACTGACGGACCTTTGAGGGATAAAGAAGTGCTGCAGATGCACAGAACTATCAGGTATTCTGAACTGCTAAGGAAAGCACACTGACTAAGGCCTTGGGCAAACTGCAGTCAGTGTTTTCTGTGGCAGGACTCTGTGTATGTGGACTTGAGCCATCAGGATTCCAAGCCTTGACTCTACTGTGGGGCTTGAAGAAAGACTGGTACCTGTGTATAGTTCTGTGTCTATTGTTTGAGTGTTTCCCTCACCCAGAAGTAAACTGCACTTTTCACTGAGACTGTATGTGTGTATTGTAAAGCCAACCTTCCACTGTTGCAATAGATAACTGCTAGTCTGCTACCATTAACACACATATGCCCAAAAAATGTTAACACTCTGGTCAGGACTGAACTCACAACCTTTTGGTTGTAGTACAGCTGTTCTGACCACTGCACCACCTGGGTGCAAAATGAGTACAAAGCAAAATCCTAATTACATAGAAAGTGCTCTAACTACTAAGGGTTGGTATATAAGTGTAATTGCTATAGCTACCTTTAGAGCTTCAAATAAGGCTTTTAAAAATAAGTGGATTTATATTTCACAATCATGGTGGCATATGCCACCTGAATTTGCTACTCATGTTTGGGAGGGAAAGGAAAATTTATTTTTAGAGGAAATATAATTGCTTCTGCAAGAGACTCAACAGAGAGAGAGATGGTTGGCTACTCCCAGATTGCAGACTATGATCACTACATATAACACTTTCAGCTGGGTTTAATTTAATGGACCTGTGCCAAAAGATCAAGGAATTTCTTTCTCTTTTTTTGGATGAGTTCCATGAATGGATGTGGAAAGGGAAGAAGCTTGATGTTGAACTGTAGAAGCAGAAGCAAAGGTCTTCCTTGCCCAAAAGTCAGTCATGCCCATCTCTTGCAGAGGTGTGTGTGTCTGCTCATCTCTCTTTACAACCACAAAGCCAGAGCTGTCTGCATGACTAGATGCTGAAACACACAGAATGCTGTTACCTTTTCTGCCAAAGTGTTACCTATTTATCTACTTGCAATTTCTTGCTTTCATACTGCTAGGTTGCTAGGAGTTGGGACAGATGATGGGCGCTCATTCTGTTTCACAACACTCAGGTCTTGAATTGCCAGTCTTCCAGTCGTCAAGCTCAGTGTCGTAAGTACTAAGCCAGGAGTAGCCAAACTTTTTGCACTGCAGGCCTGACCATGTCCTCAGAACAGATTAGGAGGCTGGACCATGCCCATGAATGCAGAAGTGGGAACATATGTGGCTATCATAAATGCACCCGCTTCCGCATTTATGCCAGCCATGGGTGCATTTGCACATGCACAGGTGTGTTTTACAGCTGACATAAACACACCTGCTTCCACTTCCGGGTCCAGGGGAAACAGAGACAGGCCAGAATGAAATGGATTGGGGGCCAGGTCCGGTTCATGGGCTGTAGGTTGGGAACCCCTGTTCTAAGCCACTCTGGCCACCTACTCTTTCATAAATATTCTCAGATGATTCGCACTTCCATCCCTGCTTCAGCCAGTTAATCTATGAAGAGGGAAGTTGTAGGTCACTAAGAACTGCTACCCCCATGGATACATTTCTCCCACTCCTAAAACCTTTGGAATGCAGGTTTAAAATTATTACTTGCATATCTGATTTTTGGAAAAAGAAGTAACGTAGCATGCATTTTGGAAAATTTGTAAGAAACGATGTAGTTATTTAAACTGCAAAGACAGTCATAAAAGGCATTCGGACAGAAAGAAAAAAGACTACATTTGCATATGAATTCCAGATTTAAAGAGAAAGAAAAAATGAATTAATAATCGTCCTACCTTTTTAATAGCCTAGCTCTGTCTCCTTTCATCAACTTCGGTGAGAATGTTACATTTCAACTTTAATCTGCACAAATTCTTTTGAGCATGAATTCAGAAGATGGGTGGAGGGGTGTTAACTCCTCTGTGACTTTATAAAATTGCTATGCATAGGTAATCAGCTTGCATTGTGCTACTGAGGCATTAGTGTGGGGCTAGCTGAGCACACTGAGGGACCATCAACTATATTCCATCACATGGTCAAGAATTATGTGATTCTAAATGTGATCAGTGTCTGTGGTGGCTCAAGTGGTTAAGTCACTGAACTTAACAACTTAAAGATCAGCAGGTCAGCAGTTCGAGAGCTGAGTACTGCATGACAGAATGAGCAGTATCCATCCCAGTTCCTGCCAACATAGCAGTTCGAAAGCAAGAAAGTGCAAGTAGACAAATAGATACCACTTTGGTGGGAAGATAAACTGTGTTCTGTGCAGTCCAGTGTCAAGGCATGACAGCCACATGTCCATGGAAATGTCTGCAGATGCAGACAATGCTGGCTCTTTGGCTGTAAACCGAGATGAGCCATGAACCCTAGAGTCAGATACAACTGACTTGTGAGCGAATGTGACCTTTACCTTTACCTTAATGTGATCATCAAGAGGTGAGTGTGAGAAGAAGAAAAAAGGAAAAGGGAAGAATTTTCAAAAGAAATCAAGGAATTTTTAAAGTGAAAAGTCAAACAGAAGTGATGTGGGGAAAAACCCAGCCTACCTGCTGGGTAAAGGGTAAATTTTCTTATCTGTTGACAAAAAAAAAGATTGCCAATTTCTGCACAAGGGAGTAAATCATGTCTATTCTTAAAAACAAAATAACTTTAACATTTTCTGACCAAATGTCACCAAATGTGGCACAGCATATCATCAGACTATCTTTTCCTACTGTGCATAATGTGGTATGTATCAAAAGCCCACTTTAAAAGTTATAATTTTTCATTTGGCCTGACTTCATTTTTAAAATTGCCTAATATGAAATGTTGTTTTGCTTTGAGGATGTGTATTCCTTTGGTTGGCTGGTTGGTTTTATTGTATTTTTTTATCTTTTTGTATTGTTTGGTTTTTGTTTAATAAAATAACCTGGAAGAAATAATTTTAAAAAGGATGTTGTTTTGCTTTTCTACACAATAACACTTTGCAGTAATAATATAAAGGGCAACACAATTAACTACTGGCATGCTCCCTTCATGGATTTGTTTGTGTTTGATGAAGGTATGGAGAATGTACATCCTTTCAGAGGCTGATGGGCTACAACTCTCATTAGTCCAGAAAGCATAATCAAAGGTGAAGAATGATGGACTTTGTAGTCTAATAGGAGAGTAACATGTTCCATTTTCTTCCTTTAAAAGTGCTTAATCCAGTGTTACCCAACGTGGGGCCCACACCCCACAGTGGGACTGCAATTCCCAGAAGCCTAAGTCAGTACATTGGCTGATCAATGCTTTGGGAAATTGACTGAGGTTTCTGGGAATTGAAGTCCAAAAATGAAAGGTTGGGGAACACTGGCTTAATTCATTGGCCACCATCACATCTTAACCATATGAAGACATTGGTTAAACATGTTTTCTCAACACTACGTGAATGTCATTTGGATTTTTTTGAACCACAAATCCCAAAATTCCACCTGACAAATCTACACCTGCAGACATCTAAATGCAGGTAGCCTTAAATGGAAAATCTTTGTGACCAGCAATGACCCTAAACTAGTTGGGAGATCCCTGGTTTTGTTTTTTCCCTATGTCAGTGATGGCCAACCTTGACACTCCAGGTGTTCTTGGATGTCAATTCCCAGAAGCCCTGATCAACAGGAGTGCTGACTTGGGCTTCTGGTAATTGAAGTCCAAGAACACCTGGAGAGCCAAGGTTCTCCATCACTGCCCTATGTTGTTATTCTTGTTGTTTTTCACTCTCTCTTTTTCATAAGACTATGCAGCTCAATGCGTTTTGCAGTTGTCTAGACAAGATGGCATTTTGCACAGAAATTGTAATTATTCCATGCAGATTGTTGGTTCCAGGAAAAAATTGCCATAAAACATCAAAGAAATCCTGTGACATTTTGTTAAGTAATGCAATTTTCTCCCTCTCAGTTTGTCACTGAGGGAGAGGCAAGATTCACATCTTACAATGAATTCTGCATCACATGAAGGAGGATGTCCATTTCTGACTCTGCTGCCAACTAGTTATAACATTAAGACAGAGTAGGAAAACAGCTCTCTAATCAGCATGATACACTTTCTCCGTACCTCATCTCGTAGGAGTTTGTTTATAATGCTGAATTTGTGATGTTATTTTTAAACTATGTAAGCCGCCTAGAGTCAGGTTCGCCTGAGCAAGGCGGGGTATAAAATTGAAAAATAAATAAATAAATAAAATAAAATCCAAAGGTTTTTTTCAAACCTGGTGAGAACTCTAAAGCAAACAAACCAGCAAGACATTGAAACAAAACCCAGGGAAATTCAACGAACTAGAAAGAAAATTGCATCAAAACAAAATAATAGGTGTAAACATGTAAGCCTATGATTAGGATAATAACATTAAAATGAATAAAAGAATGAAAACAGGAAAACACATAAAACTTCCCTGATTTAAACCTCAGGGAAACAAGTTTGTTTTTAGTTAGAGGCTACTGAATCTCCAAAGGAGAGATCCAGTATTTTGTTGGCTTCTGCTTGGTAAGATGAATCCGGAACAGATGCTGACCAAAGTCTTAATGAAATTGTTCCACCAAATGCATTTCGGCACCATGGACAGAGTACACACAAAATGAATGCATGAAAAAGACAGCAGCGCACCACAGATGTAGCCTATGTTCTCTCCAGGAGCAGGTGTTGGAAACCATTAAAGACCAAAATCCTATTAGTTACTCTCAAATAGATATAAAATCAAAATAGGATTTTTGACCAGTGAGAAACAGCTTACAACTTGTTTCTTGTTCCAGTTAAAAAGAAATACTACATCTGAAACATGCTGTAGGACAGTAGTGACAAACCTATGGCACTCATGCCAGAGAGGGAACTCAGAGCCCTTTCTGTGGGCATGCGCACCATTGCCCCAGCACAGAGTTTAACCTATCTCTCTGTCCAGCAGCCCAATGGGAACACTTCCTCCCTCCACCCAGCACAGAGTTCATCCTCTCCCTCTGCCCAGCAGCCCAATGGGAGCGCTTCCTCTCTCCCTAGCACAGAATTCACCCCACACCTCTGCCTAGCAGCCCAACTGGAGTGGTTCCTCCTTCCCCTGAGTGGGGTAAGGCGGGTGGCTTGGATGCAGAGTGAGGGTACGGCACAGACGGCAGCCTGTTGAGTCCGTGGTGAACTTAATGTTGGGCACTCAATCTCTAGAAGGTTTGCCATCAATGTTGTAGTTTAATACCACTTCTGTACCGTAGTCGTCGTTTGTGAAATGCTTTTATAGTTAGCAGGCTGTGGCCTCACGAAATAATGAAGAAGGTTAATCACCTGGTGTTAAATAGCAGGTAACAAGGGATGAAGAAGAACACCATGCTTTGTATTCTAGAGCATTTTTCTACAGCAGTCAACAATCGTTTTGTAAAGAATACAGAGTAACTCTTTGAGCTGCCTTCATGAGATAGGGCCAGACAATGTTACATTTTCAAGAGATATACCTACCATAGAAATTACAGTAAAACCTCGGATAACAAAATTAATCCATTCCAATGGACCTTTTGTTCTACGAAATTTTCATAGTGCAAAATGTGTATTAAAAACCATTCGAACCCTCGGGGGGGGGGGGAAAGGAAGAAAGAAAGAAAAAAGAAAAATTCCCCAAATCTCTAGAATACATATTAAAATGTGAAGATCATTTACTTATCTTTCCACCCAAATGTGGAATGCTGAAACACGGCGGGGCACAAACATGCTGGTTTTTTGGCTGCATTTACAGCCTCTATGGTGGTGGTGGGGTGGGGTAGCATTTTTGACACCTTTTTAAAATTTTCTGGGCCTTTTCTGCACTGAAACAGGCCAAAGATGCACTGATTTTGGCACTTCCAGTTTCTCCAATTCACTTCTGGTTTTTGTTTTTGCTCTTCCAAGGCTTCCCTTGGATGGGGGGGCGGGACCTTGAGGGAGCATTTTTGGCCCGTTTTAAAAAATTTTTTAAAAATCACCAAAAATTGAAGTTTCGTGATATCAAAAAGTGCCTTTTTTAAAAAAATGGCACAAAAATGTTCCCCCAAGGCTCTTCCCATACAAGGGAAGCCTTGGAAGAGCAGAAAGAAACAAATAGAAGTGAATCACAGAAACTGGTGAATTTTCAGCCTGTTTTGGCCCAGAAAAGCCCCCCCCAAAAAAAAAAAAATTTTTTTTTAAAGGTGGCAACAATGCTCCCCCACCCATGCCACTGTGAGAAGCAGTGGTGACTGGCCAGGCAGCCAAAAAAATGGCCGCACCCTAGGGAAAAGTTTTCAGTAAGCAAAACAATATTGTTATCTGAGAGCACAATTTCCTTTCAATTTCCCATTGTAATGCTTTTTTCCCCCTTCATTATCAGAACCCTTCATTACCCAAGGTTTTACTCTAGCTCTTTGAGAAGCTTTGGCACTATAATTTTTACTTTTAAGAAGTAATTCTCTAAACTGTCTTCTGGAGACAGTTTATACATGAGTCCATGAACCAACCATGTCTGACTTTTCTTTTTAAGTCCTAACATCCTGACAAAGTGAAACAGTAACACAAACAAACTGAATGCCAGTACAGTTGATTCAGGAGCAGTTGATATCTAAAGTGAATTCAAGGACAGCCTCAGACAGAGCAAGCTAATATAGTCCAGTAGAAATATAATTAAGTCATGGAGCACTGCAGTCAAATCCACCTTTCCTAGGAAAGAGCTCAGCTGGTGCACTAGGATATTCCTAACCATAGTACCCACCAAATCCTCCATAGGAGATCTTGTTAATGACAGCCTGACTTCTTACAGGCTGTCATTAATGACATTCTATGGAAGACCCATAGAAACAATAGAACATTTTTAATAGCTTCCTATGTTTTATCATGATTTGAAAAGATTGCGCAAACTATGGGTGGCAACTGGAATAAATGAAAACATAACTTCTCTTCTTATGTTAAAGGTCTCCCTTGCTCAAAAGCTAGTCATATCTGACTCTAAGAGGTGGTGTTCATCTCCATTTACAGCTAAACAGCCAGGACTGTCTGCATCTGCAGACATTTCCATGGTCATGTGGCAAGGATGATTAGACTCCAGAGCACATGGAACACTACATTTCCCACCAAAGCAGTACCTATTTATCTACTGTACTTGCAATTTCCTGCTACTTTGGCAGGAGCTGGTACAAAGAGGGGAGCTCAGTCTGTCATACTACACTCAGGTCTTGAACTGCTGACCTGCTGGCCTTCCAGTCATCAAGATCAACATTTTAACCACTAAGCCACCACCACCCCTTTCTCATGGTAGTACCAGACAATTAAACACATTTGCCAAGACAGGAGCAGTGATCTTGCACATTCCCAGTAATAGGATCAGAACTCCTACATTCATGCAGAATAGGCCATTAGTACCTCACACTTGAACTGATGAGGTGCCCAGTCATGAAAAAGTAAAGGCAGTAAGATTGCAAGATCTTTTTATCTTAAATTAGGAGGGGGGAATGGTGACAAGCGTGAACAGTGCTCCACTTTCTCTTGGGTGACCTAATTATGGCTTACATTGAAAACAGTGCTAGGACAGGCTAATAATCTCTCTTCTTCCTGTACAAAGCATATGCTCTTCTGGTTGCATAAGCTTTTCAATGGCCAGATAAAAAGCAGGGTGCAAGGTGGGATGGAAGAGGAAGATTGAGCTACAGGCAAGCACTACCAGTGCTCTCATAACGTGGGACCTAGTCAAAGTCTAGCATCTTCTTCTTTGCTTCCTCTTTTACTCCATCAGATGTTGAGAGAGATGCAAGATTCTTGCTCTAGCAGCCTCCACTGGTGTTATTTGGTATTCTCGTAATGTTTCTTTGATGTAATCTCTCCACCTTCCTTTGGGTCTAGCATCAAACATGAGTAATACATGGACACCTCCTTCTCCATGGCCCTACATGAAAAATGAGGTCTTTCTGTCCCCACATCATTTTCTTCTTCTTTCATATCCTGATCAAACCCCGGACTGCCAAAATGATGCCACTTTCTTCACTTTCTCATTGCCCAAGTCCTCATCGGTGCATGTCTCTTGCAGCAATCAGCAGACCAGTAAATGAGCCAGACTCTGTGTTTCTCCACATTCACACCATGTGTTGTTGTCTGCCAAGAGTCCCCACTTGAGCATGTTGGTCTTGCATTTAGGAATTACAACCCTGAATCTATTCAGAGTCCCCCCAAGTGACAAAGGGGAGGTTGATTTCCTCAGCTATATCCTCCTTTAATATTGTTCTTTATCCAGTGAGTGCCTTCTTCCATCTTCTGATTTGGTTTTCTCTTGCATCCTCTCAAGAATGTTTGTTCTTGTCACAAAGCTTCTCCTGGATCTGAGCCGGCCAACTTGAGGTTCATATCCATTCAGAGGATGCTGAGGGTCATTCTCTTGGTTAGTTCTCTCGGTGTTGACTGCTATTTCTCTCCTTATTTTAGGTGGAGCAATACCAACAAGAGGGTATATGTTTTCAAATGGTGTAGGTTTCCACATGTCTTCAATTGCTACTGTTCTTCCAACAGCCAAAGATGCCTTCAGCAAAATGTAATGCCACCTGGTGGCACATGGTCAATTCTGAAAAAGCAATGGTTCCTTCTCTGTTTCCTACCTCCTGTTACTACCATTACCTCCAAATTTAAGCATCCATTATGACCACTCATACCATACAGCTCTATCAATGGAAAGGGCACTGTTTCCAACAGGAAAAGGAGGAAGGAGTCTTTTAAAGCAATTTTATTCCTGTGCTGATGTGGCATATGGGTTCACAGAGCTTAAAAATAGCCATGAGGCATGTGCAGCATCAAGAGCAGCGTGATTTTCTGTTTGCCTTTTCCAGACCCATGATCTGCTTCAGCTTTCTTGCCCAATCAGTTCCACTTGGAGAAGACTTTAATTATAAAGCAGTCTTGATATTCCTTTCTAAATAGAGAGCACAAGCACCTCTGTTGTATGTCTGTAAGAGCACTTAGGTCTCATAAAATCAACAGCTTACCCTTTGCAGAAAAAGATCTAGCAAAAATCTCTCAGAACATCTCTCATCTGCTTTTGCTGTTGATCAGCTATAGCCATAGCTCAGAAAATTTAATTCTGGGGGACAATTCTGAGAGTTCACAAAATCATAGAATAATTGAGTTGGAAGAGGACTATGAGACCACTGGGTTCAACCCCTGCTCACAGAAAGAGCCTCCTTGAAGATTGTGGTAATTTTGAACCACAATCGGGCATACCCTAGTAACAGCAACCTTATGTTGTCAGCTAATCTTTCTCACACTAGGTCAGGCAACAGAAACTGCAGAATGAACCCACCAAAGGCTGCCTTCATTTTGGCAGTTTCACATCTAGCCTAGATACAAAGGAAGAAAAAATAGTGCAGGGATCCAAATCAAAGTACAGTACTGTATATACTGTATATAGACAGTTGTCTAATTTTCTCATGATTGCCAGCTTTGAACAGTTCCAAACATCTGAGGTAACTGCTTCCACTGTCATACTGCTCTAACAGTTAGGAAGTGTTTCCTTATAAAAGTCTGGCTTCCTGAAACCTTTCAAAACATGATCATTCTAAGCTCTAAACCAGGGGTTCCCAACCTAAGAAGTCTCATTGCTCTGCTCTCTTGCTGGGGCAAGAAATCTTGTGAGGCTTGAAATACTCTTGTTGAGTGGCCTGATGATATGGAAACAGACTTAACAGATGAGAACAATTAATTTAGTGAACATTCTTCAAAATTGTACACATGGGATTTTGTGACTGCTCAAATCCTGAAAACTCAGTGTATGTAGGCCCACTGCAATATTCTTCTTATGGTGCCATTTCCGTTCCAGATATTGGCTATCATCATGGCTATAGTCTCCCTGGTTTTAACTCCTTGGAACAGTTCTTCTGAAGACATTCCACACCAGTCTCTCAGGTTCTTCAGCCAAGAAGTCCATCTACATCCAGGTCTCTCTTCCCAGGGATCTTTCCTTGCAGAGTGAGTTGGAGTATTCTATACTTTAGGTTGTTCCTCATGGTATGGCCAGTACTTGAGCTTTCTTTGCTTAATGGACTTAAAGAGTTCTTGTTCTTTATCCATCTGGCGCAACACTTCTACATTAGTCACATGGTCAACCCATGATATCCTTAGCAGCCATCTGCAGATCCACATTTCAAAAGCTTTAATTTTCTTCAAGATACTGCAGTATTGGGACCCCAGATGTCAGATGCTGATGCTGACATTAGGAGATGTATTAGGAGACAGTGTAGATCTCTCTCTCTCTTAAATCAGAGAGATATGTTTAGACACATGCACTCTATTTAGCAGCTTGGTTACCATGCTGCGGTTTCTGAAGAGTCTTCAAGGGCAGCCCCACCTCTCATTAGCATCTAAACAACCACCAGCTATAATTATGCTTCTACGCAGATCTTGTAGTCATCTTGGCCAATTAAAGCATTACACTTGGGGGGGGGGGGCAATCCCTTCTGCATGACTAGAAGATATATTCCATCACCTACACGAAATCAACCTACACTGAGGCATCAATAACCTCACCATATTGTCAAAGCACCCCACAACAGGCATATTTTATTAATATATAGAATTTCAAAATGTACAGCTATTTATGTCTTGTGTTTCCACCCTAAAAATCAATCCAATCCTCCTCAGCCAGCATTTTCCATTCCTGTGTGGGATGGAATTGAAACTCCAGTATAGAGCTTGGAATATCTCCTTTCTTGGAATACATGGTAGTTGGAGAATTCCATGACTTTTCCTTTGAAAAACCCGATGTTTTAGACACAGGACAGGCAAAAAAAGGCCTCAAGCAAAGCCAGTTCCTTGGGATCCAAAAATTCATGTCCGGCCCCCAAAGGCAACCTGCTTTCTCTTGCTGAGTGAAAGAGGGCAGGCAGGAGGGTTACTCCTAACCACTAACAAGCACAAGGCATGAGTGAGAAGCCTCGTGAGCTGGTGAGTGAGGCCACCTCTCCTTGCCACAGGTCAGCTCCTGACTGGCCACCCCTTGGGTGCTCCAACTCATATGATGTGTGTGTGTCAAAGAGCACCCTACTGCGCAGATGTGCAAGTGGATGCTTACCTTTTGTGAAACTATGTATAGATGTATGAACTATCAGGATATGATTCATCACCACTTATATTGAAACCGGATCCCATTATTTTATTATTGCTATGTGGTAAAAAATCATTCTTCCTTATAATCACCCATACAGGGAAGCGCAAAGAAGATGCATTTTCAAAACAGTTTTCAGCTGTTATGGTATATTTTGGGTGGAATCTATTATCAAACCTCCTGCCCTCTTCACAACCCTGGTTCAATAATACAGTCAAACCTCGAATAAAGCGTGCCTCGCTTACAGAGTAACTCACTTAAAGAGCAGAATTTTCTCTGAATGTTTGCTTCGCTTAACAAATAAAAGCAACTAAAAACTCACTTAACAAATAAATCAGGGTTTGCAATTCCCCCCCGCCAGAAGTCACAATTGGTCACTTACATTGGTGCTTTGCTTAAAGAGCAAATTCACTTAAAGAGCAATCCTGTGGAACACATTATGCTCTTTAAGCGAGATACAACTGTAGTTGCCTGCCTTACACATCCCAAGTAATGTAACTGCATCCTTCTTCCCAAAGTTTTTTTATGCAGGGCACTAGAGCCAGTCTTACAGATGTTTTCTGGACTGCATCTCCCACCATTCATATCCACTAGCTATGGCAGATAAGGCTGATGGGAGTTGTAGTCCAACAACATGTGGAAGACTATAGGTCCCCTAGCACTGCACTAGATTCATTTCAACCTGCAGAACAAAAAAACAAGACGAACCGACTGGCTGGCAGTGAGTCAAGCACTCCATTACAGCTGTTTGCTCCCATTGCTAATTTTAGTGTGACTTAATGCAGGGTAAGGCATTCAGCCTTCTAAAATGGGAGTAAATTGCTTGTTTTTAAATTTTCATCTTTGCTGTGTTTTTATTACCAGGAAAGGGAAAAAGCAGCTTGGGAGATTTGGGGCATCATGTGACAAAATAAATTTATGTACTACAGCTGTATGTGTAAGGGTTGCCATTTGCCTCTCCAGCTCATGTCTGCATTGTTTTCATAACAGCAACCAAAATGGCTGCTCGTAAGTGCACATGCATCAAAATACTATTTGACGCTTCCACGCTTCCAGTATTCAGCCGCTTGCGTCAAATGGTGTTTTGACGCATGCACACTTAAAAGCAGCCATTTTGGGCTGCAAGGAAGAGCGGCAGGAAAGGCAACCAAACCGGTCACCTAAAAAAAAAGTAACTGGTCTGAACTGGCTGCTGTCCACCACTGCTCACATCCCACTGTATTTCAAAAATTACAAGCAAACAATGAAAATAAAGCAAATGGGATACTTGTATTCCTTCACATTCGGTAATCCAAAACATTCTTAGATATGAAGTGTATCCTTATCTGCACACTCATATAGAAATGATAATTCAGGGTGATCCATCCAACTGTCAACATATACTTTGAGCTCAATTATGCAATATTTCTCATTCAAGCAGACCAAAAAAGCAGAGACCTTAAAAAGCAACTTGAATTAACAGTTATATCCCCCTTCATTGGTCATTAAGCCACCTAGAGCAGAGGCTGAGTCAGTGGTGGGATGTCAAAAATTTTACTACCCCACCGTGATGTCATGACATCATGGGCGGAGCCAACGTCATAATGTCATGATGTTGTGGGCGGGGCCAAAGGAAAAAATTAAAATAAAATAAAAATAAGCACACACACACACACACACACACACACACACACACACACACCCTCAACCCACCCACCCACAACACAAACCCGTAAATAAATAAAATAAAATAAAATAAAAATACATTGTACATAAAAACCTGTCACTTTGGCTTGACCAGGTGTGGGTCACATGTCACCTATGGTTCCTCTACCTGTCACCTAGATGTGACTTTTCTACACATTTTACTGACCTTGGCTCCCTACTTTCTACTGTCATCACTAAAAGAACCACAGTATTATTAATTTTTACAGTGCTACAAAACTCCACAAATACTCCAAACTCCTTGTTCAGACGTCTCTCCCAGTGAATACTGTGTGGAAGTATTCAGACAAATGTCTCAATCACAAAGAAGGTTCTGTAATTAATGCTGAAATTTAGTATCAATTTTGGCATGTTTTGGAACATCAGTGGCCAGCCATGAGAAGGACCAAAGCAAGAATGGAGGAGACTCCTTGACCAGTGGTTTGGAGGGGGGTGTTTATGTGTCCCAGAACAAGTATGGACATTTCTATCCTGCATTGCATGAGAAGCCCCCACAAGGAGACATTTTTTCCACAGTAGAGCCGTCTCTCCTCAACCCACAGAAGAGAGTAAACCTGTTAATGTGACCATCAACATTATTAAAATTAAAGAAATAAAGCAAGAAGAGAAACAAAATTTTATCACACCTTAAAGATTAACAGATTTGATTCAGTGTAAGCTTTCAGGAGAAAAAAATCCATTTCTTCAGACACAAAGAATGTTCTTACTATACCATCTGTATTTTTTCCTATCCCCATGAGTGGGAGTCATGCTCAGGTGAGAATAGAAACAACAGACAAAATGACAGCATTGTTAACACATGAATGGGATTATCAAGATGTCAATTACTTAAAATATAGCTGGAGTAGGTACTTGTCTTCCACAACTGCTGGTTGTTTCTAGGTCAGAGGTCAAACTAAGTACAAGTAGACAACTACCGTGTTTCCCCAAAAATAAGACACTCTCTTATATTTTTTAAAACTCCAAAATATGCACCAGGTCTTATTTTCAGGGGATGTCTTATTTTTCCATGACGAAGAAGAATACAGTACACATTTATTGCTGATACAGTGGATCACCAGGGCAAGATTTAGGTGAGTGCCTTATTTTTGGGGGGTGGGGGGCTTATATTTCCGAGGTGGGGAAAACTAGAGGGGGTGCCTTACTATAGGAGGAGGTCCTATTTTCAGGGAAACAGGGTACAGAAGGTAAAATATATATCATATACTGTACACATTTTAAGAAAGGAAAACACTGTATTAAAATTGTAATACTATACTCTATGCCAATATCAAAAAATGAATACAAGTCGTGTTTGACTTCTGCAATTATAAGAGGTGCTCAAAGAGGTTACCATCAGCATCCAGACACTTCTGATTATGGTGAACTACTGCCAGAGCAACAATTACCAAAGTGTCCACTTGTATCCCTGTTCATACCATTTTAATTCCTTTCCAAAATATGTAGCTGGTTTCTTATGGTACACCACATCTTTTAATGGAGACATTCCCAACCTAAGGACCATGGGTCAGATCTGTCCTGTGGCACCATTTAATGTGGCCCCAGCCCACCCCTCCCAGGGCATCCAATAAACAAAATGTCCACCTCTTTGAAACTGTTGGGACAAAATTGCCCATCATGCAGGCATGGCAAAATGGCCATCTGGCCCTTGAAGCTAACACAGAGAGAGTGTGACCCAGCTCCCTTGGCTTGAAAAGGTTGGGAACCCCTGCTTTAAGGTCTTGCATAGGTATAAGTCAGGAGGTGGTAAGTCAGGAGAACATGGGGGGAACTCAACCACACCTCTTCAGAATGGTCTCATTATCCTCAAATGACAACTCTGCTTCTGCCATTTTCTTTGACTGCCCTGCCTATTCCATGGTGGTGGTAGCATCCATTCTTTTGAATGAATGTCATACTACACATTGCTACCCTAATTCAATTCAACTCCGAAAAGTAAGAGATAGATGACATCTCTTAAAAGGTGTATACATTTTGGGCACCCTCTGTATATTATATACAATGGATGGTGCACTAAACAGTGTTATTAATATATACAGTGCAGTAAAAAAGACTTTACATTTATTTAAGCCATTAGAAAAACAATGGAGTTTGTGTATGTAGCCTATTTCCAACTTTGGAAATTTAAATCTTATCTGCACTCTCCCCAATGATAACCTGTTGTGAGGTTAAGGAAGATCACTAGGCTAGAGTGGATCACCAAGACAAATGCTCTCATGCTAATTCCCACCCTGTTCCCCACTTACTAATGCTGTCTTCAGTTGATGAAAGTTCTGTGGGACAAAGACCAGCATTTACACATTAAGAACTGGGACTTTCTTTTAGTGTGAGAGCCCAGTTCCAGAAGAGTTCTTGGGGGGCTACAATTCAATGGGGCAGGAATAAATGAGAAAAGGAGGAAACAAAAATATCTGGCTATTTTATCTTTAAACTCTTCTTGCCCTAATACATCTTTAAGGGGGAAACATTTTGATTTTTTAAAATGGGTACAAGCTCATTAAAAAGCTGGGAAACCAACATATGGAAACATCACAGGGCCTTTCAAAGAAGCCCAAACTGGGTCACTAGAAGGGCTGGATTTGAGGCACATGTTTTACTAAAGCACGGGTGTATGAAGAACAAAGCTTCGGTTTGGTTCGAATGAGAAATCCTATCAAGTGGGGCTTTATTTGTATGTCTCCAGTATTTCTTTACCCCACCAACTTCCAATATACAATAAAGTGTTTTCTCCTTTCTATTTCATTGAATTGCAGAACAACTGGGACCATTGAATCTAACTCCTCACACAATTTGAAGTTCAGTCACACAGTCTAGCCTGATCCTTTGTGATCCCACTGACCAGAGCACACCAGGCTCCTCTATCCTCTGCCATCCTCCACAGCCCGGCAAGATCTATACCCATTGCTTCAACAATGTCATCCAGTCACCTCATCCTCTGCTGCCCCCTTCTCCTTTTGCCATTGATCTTTCCTAGCATCAAGGTCTTCTCCAGTGAGTCCTTTCTTCTCATTTTGTGGCCATAGTACTTGAGCTTCAGCTTTTGTCCTTCTAATGAGCAGTCAGGGTTGATTTCCTTTAGGATTGACTTATTTGATCTCCTTGTTAAAAGGTGTCTATTCTTCTGCATTCAGCCTTCCTTATGGTCCAGCTCTCACAGCCATACATTACTACTGGGAACACCATTGCTTTAACTATGCGGACTTTTGTTGGCAAGGTGATGTTTCTACTTTTTATTATGCTGCCTAGGTTTGCTGTAGCTTGTCTCCCAAGAAGTAAGTGTCTTTTTATTTCATGGCTGCAACCACCATACAGGAATCCAGATCAAAGCAGATCTGACAGATGACTGTCCAATTTTCTCTTGAATGCCTCTGGTGTTGCATTGGAACACTCACTACCTCCTGAGGTAATTGGTTCCATTGTTACACTGCTTTTTCAGGAGATTTTTCCTAATAGCCAGGCTATATTTGACTTCTTGTAGTTTGAATCCATTATTATGTGTCCAGCACTTTCAGTTGATCAAGAAAAAATCCTGCCCCTCTTCTTTAAGATTATCAAGTATGTATCTATCAGTCTCCTTTTCTCAAGACTAAACATGCTCAGTTCTTTCAGTCTTTTCTCATAACATTGGTTTCCAGTCCCCTGACCATCCTTGTTGCCCTGTTCTGAACTTGTTCCAATCTGTTGGCATCCTCCTTAAAGCATGTTGTCCAGAGATGGACACAGTACTCTAGATGAGGCCTAACTAGTACTGAATAGAGGGGAACTAGTATTTCATGGGGTTTGGAACCTGGACTTCTAATACAGCCCAAAATCTGAACCTGTTTGGCAGGTTCCCTAGATGGGATCCTTGCCAATTCACACTCAAATGTAAAGGTCTCCCTTACTTGGACGCCAGTTGTGTCTGACTCTAAGGGGTGCTGCTTATCTCCATTTACAACCCAAGAGTCAGTGTTATTTACATCTGCAGTGGTCATGAGTCAGGCACTACATTAGTGAACACTTTTTAATTATCTTCCACCCACTACTTGTAACCCCAAAGTCTAGGACTAAACTTTTAAGATGAAAAGCATTTGCTTTCTCCCATATTTGTGCCTTTGTGCTGCACAACTTAGTGCCCTGCAGAATAGAACCCATAGATGAAGAACAGAGGTGAGCAGCCTCCAGAGGTCTACGAAAAGCTTGGCTATCTCTGGCCCTTTGTGGGGTTTGCCCACAAGCCCCATGGACATGCTGTAAGCATGTCAAAATGGTACCCTGTATCCACTAGAGCAGTGATGGCCAACCTTGGCACTCCAAGTGTTCTTGAACTTCAATTGCCAGAAACCCTGGTCAGCAGGAATGCTGACTTGGGCTTCTGGTAATTGAAGTCCAAGAACACCTGGAGTGCCAAGGTTGGCCATTACTGCTCTAGAGAATAATAGGGTAGCTTAGTAAGAAGACCGTGGTCATTCAGTGATTAAGACACTGAACTTGATGACTAGAAGGTTGGTAGTTCAGTGGTTCGAGACCCATTTGCTGCACAATGGAGTGAGCTCCCATTTCTGTCCCAGCACCTGCCAAACTAGCAGTTCGAAAGCAAGAAATTGCAAGTAGATTAATAGTTACACTTTTGGCAGGAAAGGTAGCAGTGTTCCATATGCCTGCTACATGACCATGTAAACATCTGCAGATGCAAAAAATGCTGTCTTTTCAACTGTAAACAGAGATGAGCACCACCCCCTAGATTCAAATATGACTGACCTTCAAGCAAGGGTGACCTTTACTTTTACCTTAGTAAGGGGGAAATTCCTTAAAGTCAACAATTATCTTATTTGGGGGTGCTGGGCAGGCTCAGAGCCACATTCAAGTCCCTGGGGGCTCATGTTGCACTTCCCTGATGCAGAAGGAAAAAGGCTGGGCTGACCCAAGGTGTTTTGCAGCCCAAGGTAAGAACAAAATAGTGTCACCACAAATTTCATGAAGAGAAACTGATGAGGCAAGGAACTGACACTTATTTCACATCTGGTTGTCTCTGTTGTCCTTGAGGAATCCAGGAAACCTCAGGACGCGTAGGACAGTCTGTACAGCACACAAAAAGGTTTATCTTCACACAGGGTACCACTACTCTATACCAGTGATAGCCAACCTTCGCACTCCAGGTGTTCTTGGACTTCAATCCCCAGAAGCCCAAGTCAACACACCTGCTGATCAGAGTTTCTGGCAATTGAAGTTCAAGGACATCTGGAGTGCCAAGGTTGGCCATCACTGCTCTATGCATGCCGCAGTCTGCTGCCTGAGTAAGCAGCCTCACTTTGCACAATGGTAGGGCAAAGTATGCTTTCAAATGCTGAGCACTAAACCTAATTTCAGAGTCTATATGAAGAAGGAGTCTATATGAATAAGTAGGCAGTTTTGGGCAATATCACTTCATGGTTGTGTATGGTAAACCACTTTTGGGTGCTCTCTCCCTAAGAAACCCTGGAAAGGATCGCCATAAGTCAGAATCGAGTTGATGGCACATGGCTATTATTATTAGCTGGCAAAATCAAAGGGAAACTGAATCAAAAGGTAAGTTAGACCACATCTAGAGTTTTGTGTCCAATTCTGAGCATTGACCATTAAGAAAGATGCAAAACAGATAAGAGCAGGCACAGAAAAGGGCAACAAGGTTGATTAGAGAACTTGAAACCAAGTCAGATGGGGAAAGACTAAAGAACTGGGCATTTTCAGCCTTGAGAAAAGGAGAATGAGAGGGGATTTGATAATAATGGATACAAAATAAAGGAAGCAAATATATGCTAAATATCAGGGGAAACAAAACTTATTGGATTCCTGTATTGAGCAGAGGGGACTGGGATGGGTTTGTAATTAAGACACTGAACTTGATGACTGGAAGGTCAGCAGATCAGCAGTTTGAATCCCAACAGCTGCACAATGGAGTGAGTGCCTGTCTGTGCCCCAGTTCCTGCCAACCTAGCAGTTTGAAAGCAAGAAATTGCAAGTAGACAAATAGGTACCACTTTGGTGGGAAGGTAAACAGTGTTCTGTGATACCTGCCACATGTCCACGGAAATGTCTGCAGACAGTGCTGGCTCTTTGGCTATAAATGGAGATGAGCACTGAACCCTAGAGTTGGATATGACTGGCTTTCAAACTAGAATGACCTTCACCTTTATCTATTGAGCAGAAGGTTAGACTTGATGTCCTAAAAGATCTTTTCCTACTCAATGATTCTATGATTTTATGATTCTATGACAAACAAAATGACCAAAAGACAGATATTCATATCCCTTGTTTATTCCCAGACCTTCCTCGGGGAAAAGAATAGTTTGCAAAGATCTGGGGGGGGGGGGAATGGTCCATGTAAATAACCAATACCAGCCCAAGGCCCTCTTTTTCCCTTGAAACATCCCTTCAGTGACTTTTTTGAATCATCCTTTTAAGAGATCTCTGCAGCATTGTTGATCTGTGTTGGAGGGCCAACACACCCATTAGGCTTGCATTCCAGTGACAGTTCAGCCTTTCTCAAACCTACATTGATAAACATAATGGCATACATTCCCCACCAAAGTGAAATAGCTACTCAAATTCCCCTTGTGCTTCAATAAAAGAAAAACCTCTTTCCTCAAAGCAGGTCAGAGAAACACATCACTCTCATTCAGAGTGATATCTCTGCAGGCCATGTTCCAGAAAAACAAATGTAGGCCTGTTTGCTATTTGCAGTTCAGCCTACCAGTTGTTTATAGGAATCCCAGAAGGAAGATAATGGTGCAAAGACATCTTCCAATTCCTTTTCACCAGTAAACTTACACCTGCGTTCTGCCCCTGCATGAGAAACCAAGCCATGGCTGCTGCGCACCAGCTGTTCACTGAATGTTCATTGAAAGATTGTCTCCTAATCCCTGAGCAACTATCATGCATTAGTACTGAGGACTGTAGATTTTGTCGTTGCTGCTGCTATACAACCATAACTCATCCAGTCACCTCGGTCCCAGCACCTGCCAACCTAGCAGTTTGAAAGCAAGAAACTGCAAGTAGATAAATAGGTACTAATCTATAGGAAACCTATGAATGAGAGATATCCAAAAGATCCTGTCCTCACCGGCCTAGCTTAGCTCTAATAAAATCAAGTCTGTGGCTTACTTTAGGGCAGGGTGCCCAAACTATGGCCCATGGGCTGTACCAGGCCCCCATCATCAATTCATCCACCCCCTGATGCCTTCGCCACTGCTGGAAGAGGTAGGGGATGCACCTGGCAATGTGCATCTGGTACCACTTCCGGGAGTGGCAGGGTCGCATTTGCGCATGCGCAGAGACATCTGGAATCACTTCCAGGAGTGGCATGGACACATTTGTTCATGCACAAACATGAACCCCACACAGAAATGTTTCCTGACATGCATGTGCAAACATGCCCTCTTCTGGGCCGTGGTCAGGCCAGCTCAGCTGTTCTGGGGGCGTGCCCAGGCCCCTAGTGCAAAAAGTTTGGGTATTCCTGCTTTAGGGGTTCATTTTTGGTCTTCCTCTTTTCTCGCTGCCTTCTACCTTTCCCAGAGAATCCTGTGTTTGTATGATGTGGCCAGAGTAGGAGAGCTTCAGCTTCATCATTTTGGCCTCCAGAGACAGTTCAGGTTTGATTTGCCTCTAGGACCCACTTGTTGGCAGTCCTCAAAGATCTCATCCCAGCACCATATTTCAAATGAGTCAACTCTTTTTCTCGTCCAATTTTCACACCAGTACATAATGAGTGGGAATACAAGAAGGTGAATGATCTTGGGTTTTTATCTCCAATGACACTACACATTAATCTTTACTACTTCACTCATTGTTGCTCTTTCAGTTCAATCTCTTTCTGATTTCCTGGTTTCAGTCTCTGGAATATAGATACCACAATTCTCCATTCAAATATTTCTACCTACCTTTCAGGAACCTTATAATCACCTCAATGTGATGCACCTAGCCCAGGGGTCACCAAACTTGGCTCTCCAGGTGTTCTTGGACTTCAATGACCAGAAGCACAAGTCAGTACACCTGCTGATCAGGGTTACTGGGAATTCTTGGAGAGCCAAGACTGCTGACTCCTAACCTAGCAAAAGGCTAAATTAGAAGGCTTTGAGCTCGACCTAAGCCAGGGATTCTCAACCTGCAGCCTGTAGGCCAGATGTGGACCATGGTGCCATTTCATGTGCCCCCCCCCATCCACCACACCCAGAAGTGCCATGTGGTGGAGGAAGGACAAAATGGCCATTTGGCCCCCAAAGTTGTTTGACGGAGTGTGACCCGGTCCCCAGCTTTAAAAGGTTGAGAACTCCTGACCTAAGCTTCCTGCTCCTGAACTAGGTGTAGTTGGGAGCTGTTCTTCTGAGAAAGATAGCAAAGTTTCAAAGCCTTCTAATCTAGACCTTCTCCCCAAGCATATCACGTTGAAGTGTTTGTAACATACCTACAAGATTGGTAGAACTTCCAGAATTGGTAATTATGGTATTTGTAGTCCAGAAAGTAATAAAAAAGCCCATCCCAATCAGGTATCTTCAGACAGATTTAGGAACACTAGACTCCTTTACTAGTCGAAAAATAATTTTTTAAAAAACCTAGCCACCCAGAGTGGAAAAATATCCCAGATAGGCAGGATATCAATCAATCAATCAAACTAAAACAGAAGATTATTTCATCCGAGCAGACATTCCATGTTATTCCCATCTTTGTTATAAACTAGCTATATCTTGCTGCTCCCCTATTCTCTCTACCAAACTATAAGATAATAAAAGAAAGAGGGGAAAATAATGTTTTCTCAGAGAGAATGTCAATTCGTGTTCCGTATAATGCCTGGTGGGTTAATAAAAAAAAGCTCCACTCATAAAATAAGCTGAAATGCCTCCATATAGTTTTCTCCCAGAATCTGATAATAAATCAACAGCTGGACCGTTTGCATGTCAAAATTTCACACATAAGGATAAATGTGTTTATTTTAAATGGCTGCTATGCTGTAATATTTTGCATCTGACTATCTTTGTTCCAGGCCACCGAAGACTTTGCAAATTAAGGTCAGGATGGAACTGTCAAGCAGAATTCTATTCTCAGTCTGATTTATTTATTTATCTCTTTAATTTTTTTTAAAAAAATATCTTCCACAGATCAAAATCAAGCCCACCCCTCCCCAAAGTTGCAAGCCAACTACATAAAACACTGGAATATTTTATACATATGAGTAAAACTACATGATCTAAGACAGGGGTTCTCAACCTATGGCCTGTGGCACAATTCCATCCAGAACACGCCATTGTCACCACCGCCATCCTTGTCCCCTCCACCTGGCTTGGCGTATTCCTAACACCACTCCATAACAGGGCAGATGTTGTAAGAAGGTTTACAACATCCGTCCAGCTACGGAGTGCCATTAGGGACATGGCAAAACAGGCAGAGGAAGAAAGGATAGCAGCAATGGTGGCAGAAGTGGAAGCAGAAGCAGCAGACGCACATGGCTGTCCATTACTTTCCTGGAGGCCGCCCTGGCTGAGTGTGGGCAAGGACAGGCAGGACCCCTCCTTCACTCACGGCAGGCTGGTAAGCAGGGAAATGATGGCAGAAGTGGCATGGGGGGAGTGTTGGCAGGCCAGACTGGTGGTGTGGGGGGTAGTGTTGGCAGTGGTGGTGGGGGGAATGTTGTTGGTGGTGGTGGCATGGGGGGAAGTGTTGGCAGGCCGGACTGGTGGCATGGGGGAATGTTGGCGGCAGAAGTTGGGGAATCGTAGGGGCTTGTGGTAGTCATGGCAGTGGCAGGAGGGACACTAGTCCGGCCTGCCAATAGTCTGAGGGGGCCCCAGCTTAAAAAGCAAGATAACCCCTGATTTAAGACTATGTTTTCTGTTTGTTTCGCCAACTGCACACAACTAAAGATTTTGGAATAATAATCCCTACATTAAAAAAATTAACCAATTTTCTGTGTTTGCCAGCTGTTGGCAAAGTTTTCCACTAGCTGCCTCTGATTTGAAAATTTGTGGGGCTAAAGAAATAAAAATAAAAGCAATATATTGCTCCAGACTCTTCAGATGACATTTTAAAATCAATGAAAAGTAACAACAGAGTTCAAGCTGTTAAAATCTCATTTTCTGAGCCACATTTTAGCTGGTGAGGCTCATAAATGACTCATAAAGCAGTTAAAGCTGAGCTCAGAGTAGATGTGTATGTTTCCTGGAGAGTATCTTAGCTTAGCTCCCTTACTGTAGGTACTTCCATTGTAGACAGAGAAAATTAAAGTAATATAGTATTAACCACTCCATATTGATTGCTTCTGCCACTAGTGCCAGATCAGCCATATAGCAGGAGTAGCAAATGCTATGGGCCCCACGTCTCTGGGGGGCCCACCCCCGCACTCGGTTAGAATGAAAATCCAAATTTAAATATTCCATGTATTCATATGGATATTCAGAAATGTTCACTCGGAGAGACTTGCTGATGCCTCATTGGAGCGTTCAATGCATGCCAAAGACTAAAGATGTGACCGTAGGCGGAGCTGTCTTTGTTGGCACTCGCATCTTACGTGCTACTCCACCGTAGCACAAATTTGTGTTGAGTAGCAGTCGATCGACGTGTGAGCTGTTTTGTTTTATAGGTTTAGAGTTGTGTTTCCCAAATATAGAAATTGTCTTACATATTTACTTATCTTTAATGACTGCTAACTGCAGCAGAGAACGTTCTTTTTCAAAATTAAAGTGAATTAAAAATGAGTTAAGGAACACAATGGGGCAAGAGCATCTAAATAACCTCATCTTAATGAGCATTGAATTGATATTGTCTTTTTTTTTTATTAAAAGAGGTTTGGGGCAAGAATTGACAAGAAAAAATGTTTTGTTGTTGTTGTTGTTGTTGTTGGTAGTTTTCAAAGGTTATGAAGTGCCTATTGACTAATTGGTATAAAGGAAAATTAATTTAAAGGGTTGTGAATAGGAAATAACTATAATCAGCTAACAAGTGGATGTAATGCCCAAACCAATACGCAGTCTTGATTTAAAAGATTATGCACTTTGAAAAATAAATAATCAGTTGTCATTGTATGTTAAAGGAAGAAACCTTATACAGGAAAATATATTAATAGATTATAGAATGGGATAGATAACTGATTAGAATGGGGAAGTATGATAATATCTATAAAAATTGGGCAACGGAGTTGGTAGGAATCAAATAAGGTGTTGACAAAAATGATAAAAGAGAGTAGTTTAGAATAAATACGAGAGAGAAATATAAAGTATTAAAAAGATGAAGGAGCTGGAGATGGGGAGGAATTATAATAAAAATACAATAGCAGCATAGGTAAAGGGAAATGAGAAAAAGGGTTTTGCTTAAGGGTATGCTTGGAAATATGAAAATGAAGTTTTGGATATTATAGATGGAAGGAAATTGAATAATTAAATTACTTGGTGGTAAACATTAAGTCAATGTAACACCTGAATTGTTAGGAAGAGTTAGTTGTTCCCATTGTCTTATAAGTTGAAGGACAAAAATATGCTATAGTATACTTATAAAAATATTATGGAAATGTAAATAATTTTTGTTAAAGAAAGCTAAAGGGGGATAAGGGTTGAAAATATAGAATAGAAATAAAAAGAATAGGGGTAAGATAGCCATAAGCAGAAGGAAGGAAGAACAAGGAATAACTGTATAGCTTTGAGCACGTTGATTTATTTGACACTTTCAAATATTGATATGAATTCGCCTAGTCCCGGTCTCCCCTCCCCCTCTTCGACACTCGGAGGCGGTTCTTCAACAGAAGGATGGGGGAGAGAAGATGACAGAATGGTGAAAGGTTCAGGGTGGGTGATAGGGATTTATGTTGCGTTAATACGGGAAGATGGGAGGTGAAGGGTTGGATGTGGGTGAACTTATTTACCTATTGTATGTCTCTGTGTATGTAGCTGGTTCTTGTTGTTTGGCTTTGTCATATTGGATGTTTTTCTTCTTATTTTTTATGTTGTATTTTTTTGTAATCTTTTGTTTGTGTTTCCTTGTTTTAAAGATCAATAAAAATAATAATTAAAAAAATGAATGTGATTTACTTAGAGAAATTGATTTGACTAGTGTTATCTCTAAATTTGCCCACATTAAATCGAGAAAAGTTTGTTTTTACTAGTGGTGTTTTATTTTATGAGTATACTAAATCCTAAATCTAAGCAAAGGCCTATTGACACGATTTGCTACAGGCTTCACATGGCATAATCTTGCTCTGTCTGCCCACCATTTACTACAAAACACACATTTCCTCTTTCAATTTTAAAAGTAACTACAGTACTGCATTTACTTTCCAGTCTCTGAAAAGCAACTAAATCTCTAAATACTAAGAACGACACTCCTCCTTTTCAACTTGTAGTCACTTCAGCACCCATAACATACCACAACTCAGCACATTAACCATGCAGTATTCATTCTTCATCATTTAATGAGGAGACATCACTGTAACAATTTTTTAGACAGAAATACATAAGTAGTGGTTATCTATTCCCACGTTGTAATAGCAATGTAATTTTGTTATACTGTTGTTATACTGTTGTTTTGTTATGCTATTGTATGTTGTTATCTGGAGACATATTCCACACTAAGCAGTGGATGAGTACCCATAACATTTTTTCATTCCCAGTAATTTTTCAACCCATCTAAGTTCGGGACTTAAAGTCATAGCATACTTAGGATTAAATCAATGAATATAGCTAGTGTATTCATGTACAGGTCATCCCCCCCTCCCTCCCATCTGCAGAGGATATGTTCCAAGAGCTTCCAGCAGCCATGGAAAACCATGAACCACATATTCAATAGGTCACCCATGCTCATAAGCCAGTCATATCCAACTCTAGGGTTCAGTGCTCATCTCTACTTATAGTGTCTGTCATTCTATTTGGTGAGGAGGAAAGTGGATGCTATAACAAACAATCAGTTCCTTCTAAACATCATATTGGAGACAGCAGCCTCTAGTGCCCAACTTTGATAACAAACCATAGGAATACTATACAGTATCAGGGGTCCCCAAACTTTTTTGAACCATGGACCAGTTTCATGCTAAACAGTTTTTCCATGGACCAGTAAGTGGAAGTGGTGGGATTTGATGGTGCAAGTGCCTAATAAAATATGATAAAGTGCACAGATGGGAAGAGGATCTCCATTGTAGCTCAAAACCTCCATTTGACTCATGCACAGTTCTATTTTTTAGTGCGCATGCATCAAATAGAGGTTTGATGCATACGCAGTTCTGGGCAGCCATTTTGGCTGCCCAGAAATACACTTCTCGAGGGGGCGGGGCGGAGAGGCAAATGAACTGGTCACCCAGGGGTTTACCACCACCCCCAGCGACCCCCCCCCCCATGGGTGCTACAGGTTCGGGCGAACTGGTCTGAACTGGTACCAACCCATCACTGTCTTTATTTTTACCTGGTATCAGGCCAGGAGAACAAAGACAAGCATATTATCTTCCTTTGGTGAACACTGAAAGATGAGATATATCAAAACCTCCAAGGATTTTTCCAGATGCTGCCAATAATACAACAACGATCTTCACCCACCCACAAAGAAATGGTATTATACATGCAGTAGGGAAACGAAGTTTCCAAACAAAACAGACACCTAGGAATAAAATGATGACACAGCTAATATAATACGCATACAGTAAAACCTCAGATAACACTAAAACCTGGTTCCACAAGTCTTGGTGTTATACGATTTTTAGTGTTATCCGATGCATGTTAAAATCCTATGGGATCCATAGAGATACATTGTAACCACACAGGCTTTAGCGGTTGTTATCCGATGCATCCCATAGGATCTTAATGTTATCCGATGCAATTCTTCCCCCCAGATTGCTTAATGTTATGCGATTTTAGTGTTATTCGATACTAATGTTTTCTGAGGTATTACTGTACTATCATTTCTCCATCCTAAATGTAGCTTTTATACACATTATTTTCTACCCATTTATGCTAACAATCCAAATATGCACCCATACTACTCATTGTTATAGCCAGTTATGGGCCCCAAAGTATCTAACTATAGCATTAATGAAACTCATTAAATAATTTTGATAGCTAAATACAGTGGCACTCCTGGTGTTCTCGGACTTGAATTACTGGAAACAAGTTGGCACTACTGCTGATCAGGGCTTCTGAGAATTGAAGTTCAAGAACACCTGGAGTGCCAAGGTTGGCCATCACTGAAAGGTCCCAGAAGAAGGCAGCAAAGAGCCAAGCTCTAGGACAGTGATGGTGAACTTTGGCACTCCAGTTGTTCTTGGACTTCAATTCCCAGAAGCCCAAGTGCCTGTGAATCCACACGAATGGGTTTACTGCGCATACACAGTAAACTAATTCATGCAGATTCACAAGGACTTGGGCTTCTGGGAATTTAAATTCAAGAATAGCTGGAGTGCCAAGGTTTGTCATCACTGCCCAGGATGAATCATTGACTGAGTTGAGTATATTTACCCTAGACAAGAGAAGACTTGGAGGGCTGTAATGTGGAAGAGAAAACAAGCTAATCTTCTGCTCTCAGGATAGAAATCAAAAGATTCAAATTAAAAGAAAGGAGATTCCAAAAACTGGAAACAAGAAGAACTTCCTGAGTCACAACTAGAATAGGCCCATTAAATAACTGGGGATTTGTTTAGTCAACACTTCCATAAGTTTAATTGATTCAGTTGGTCTACTTTAGGTAAAGTAGGTCAAGGTCACCCTTGCTCAAAAGCCGGTCATATCTGACTCTAGGTTTCAGTGCTTATCTCTGTTTATAGCCAAAGAGCCAGCACTGTCTGCATCTGTAGATGTTTCCATGGACATGTGGCAGATATCACCAGACATCAGAATGCACGGAATTCTGTTTACCTTCCCACCAAAGTGGTACCTATTTATCTACTTGCAATTTCTTCCTTTCAACTTCTAGGTTGGCAGGAGCTGGGACAGAGATGGAAGCTCACTCTGTCACACAGCACTCGGGTCTCAAACTACTGACCTGCCAACCTTCCAGTCATCAAGTTGAGCCTCTTAACTACTAAGCCACCGCAATCCCCAGTCTACTTTAGCTGTGCCTTACTACTAGATTTCAGCCACTCTTTGACTGTAGAACGGGTTGCCATGGATGGTAATAGGCATTCTTTGTTTGTGCATTTATAAGCAGAGTTTGTTGACAATGTATTACTGGAGGGACCTCCAATTTAGATTTAGCCTACTAGATATAGCTCCTCTACATCGCCCCGGAAGACACGGATCCTTCCAACTATATAATTCTCTGATATCTTAAATGCTTCTCTCCCTCTTCTGTTCCTTCCCAAACAGCAGTGGCTGGCTCATGCCCTACGAAATGTGGGAACAATGTAGGCATGAGTAAATTTATTATACTTATACTCTCGCTGTTCCACTGTTATATTTCTTCTGTCTCATTTCCATTTGGACTGCATTTCTCCCCTCTGGCACAAGAAGTACACACTGTACCTTTGGGGGTAATATACACATCTGTTTACGGACATTTATGAAACTTTGTACAAAAGTACACTTATCCAGATGATACCTTCCCCATGGAATAAAATATTATTCAGCTCATATTCACCTTCCAAAAATATAAACACTACTAGCAATCAGAGATGATCATCCATTATTTCCTCAGTGAGAGCTATAGGTAGAAACTCCGCACAGGGGATGCCTGAATGAGGTTCCTTTCATGTCCCCAAGATCTTTTCCCACCCAAGTGGTCCCTATTTATCTACTTGCAATTTTTTGCTTTCGAACTTCTATGTTGGCAGGAGCTAGGACAGAGATGGGCACTCAAACTGTCATGCGGTACCCAGGTCTCGAACTGCCGAACTGCCGAACTGCCAACCTTCCAGCTAACAAGGCGAGCTTCTTAACCACTGAGCCACCACAGTTCCTTGGAGAGAGTGATAGCCCCATTGATCGGATCCAATCCAAGCTATAGAGATTCACTATGATAATCACCATGCCATGAACATTTACCACCATGCCATGAACATTTACCACCATGCCATGAACATTATAATACATGGCCTGGAGAAGTGGTCTTGAACCACGAAAGCCTTAGAATTTTTTCCAGAAAGCTGTAACACATACAACAGAACTACAACAGAGAAATCTAAATTCACCCTCAAACTACAGATCCCAACATTCCATAGAATGAAGATATGGTAATTTATGTAGAATCAAACTGCTGTAACTGTTTAGCACATACACAATCGCAATCTTGCAATTCTTTGTTGAATCAAGAGAGTAATGAAAATGTAATTACAGTTCAGAGATATGAAACAAATTGCCATTTTTAGATTCCTAAGGATTCCCCACCTACATGTTTCTCTACTTTCTTGGAAAATTGGAGCGCCCAACTTTATGCAACAAGGGTGGTTGAAGTGCCCTCCTTCCAGTTAAGTTATATTGCAACTCTTCAGAAACTGTAGGTAGCCTAGCCAATGAAGGAGAACTCAAATGTACTCTAACATTTGGAGGGTTACTCTTTGCTCACCCTGGAGCATAGCTCCCTCTCAAAATGATAAAGGGACACATTCTTTTATGAAAACTCAATGTACAGTACTGTGTAAAAGTCCTAGACCACAACCAGATGGTTTGGAGAAAATTCAATGAATGATTTGGGGGCCACAACCTGGACAGTTTAACTCCAAACTTCACCAAATTTAGAAAGGGTTGAGAGAAGGCAGAAGACTCCGATTTTGGTGTGTCTAGGAACCTTGGGGGCTGATTTGTGTCTCTCTCCTTCCCCTCACTAAAGGGACTGTAGTGACTTAGTGGTTAAGTACTAAATTTGATGGCTGGAAGGTCAGCAGGTCAGCAGTTTGAGACCTGAGTCCTGCACGATCGGGTGAGTTCCCATCTCTGTCCCAGCTCCCACCAACATAGCAGTTTGAAAGCAAGAAATTGCAAGTAAATAAATAGGTACCACTTTGGTGAGAAGGTAAACAGCATTCCCTGCACTCTGATGTTTAGTCATGCCTGCCACATGTCCGCGGAAACATCTGCAGACACAGAAAGCACTGGCTCTTTGGCTATAAACAGAGATGAGCACTGAACCCTAGAGTCAGATATGACAGGTTTCTAGCAAGGGTGACATTTACCTTTACCTTACAAAATCACTAAATGGATTTTCCCCAAACCAGTTGGTGGTAGTCTTAGACTTTTGCACAGTATTGTATGATTTACAGTAGGAAAAATGCTTATGTGTCTATCTGACTCTTATATGGGATTTTTCATCTAGACAGTGAGTCAGAGCAACATCTTCAATCACACCACAGCTTTTCACTCGTGGTTCATTCACTAACTTTCAAGATCAAGGAGTTAACTAAATCTCAGTTGCAAAATAAATTTTACAAAGATTGCAGTGAAGAGGAAATCAGATCTGATCTATTTCATAGTTTCAGCTTTCTAAAGACACTAAAGCATCCATAAATTGAATTTGTGCTCCTTCACTGTAAAGTGTCAATAGTGATGCTTGTGGAAAAACAGCCGGAGTATGAAGACATTTTGAAGTTAATGTGTAACAAGGGAAATAGAATAAGCTTGATCAGATAATTCAATATCAGCTCTAAGATCTTCCTTATAGAGGAAAATACTGAAACAGCCTGCAACCCTGAAATGTTAAAAAGAGAGTTTTAACTGAAAAGAAAAACCATATTCTGATAGACAGCAGTGACTATTTAATGCCTGAGCACACCAGACTTTTAAAAATCCTTGGGAAAATAATTTGATTTTAAGTCTGACATGTCATGTAAATCTCAGAGTAATAATTTTTTAAAGTGAATTGGTTTAAGTCACACTTCTAAGGCTTTGGGTCTGGAATGTTTTGAATTTTTACAGTTCTCAGTTCAAAACTGTACCAAAAACCACATACATTAAGAAAAGATATATACCAGTGGTTGGCATCCTGTGATTTAGCATTTTAAGTCTCACTAGAGTATACCCCCTTGATCACGGCAGGTTTTGTGAGTTAATTTTCCAACTATCCCACCAAGAAGGGGGGGGGGGACAAAAGCTATACTTGAAACAAGATAAGCTTTCATTCTGATTAAAAGAAAGGGGAAACCCAAAACATCACAAATGTTCAAATGTTTCCCCTCCTTGAATCACAACAAAAAGATGCTGGTATTAATACATTTCAACTGCAGGACAAAAAGAGAGAAAATTAAATTCAGAGCCTTAATAGATTCCTCTACCTCTAGCAGAAAGAGCACACACATTATCTTTTTCCCTTTTGGGAGAGAGAAAGCGACTAAATTTTCACTGTCACCAAGTGAGAGAACCAGGAATAGCTAGTGTTGATAGTTTCACACCCAAAAGAACCACCCAGATAGGCAACAAAGTTCTACTTTAGTTGCAACATACTACTGGATTTCAGCTAGTGGTGCTTAAATGTTGACTCTGACAATTGGACGGAGGTCTCTGAGTTCAACAAGAGAAAGCTGTGGGTGGAGAATGGTTAAGCGCCTTCTCCATTCCATTGCAGACATTCTACACCAGGGGTGCCCAAACATTTCAGGCTGTGGGCTGGTCATGTGGTTCAGGGGTGCCCAAACTATGGCCCTGGGGCCAGATGCAGCTCCTGATGCCAATTAATCTGGCCCATGAAGCCCTTGTAGTTCCTGGAAGTGGAAGTAAAATACGCCCATATGGGCGCATTTTACTTCCGCTTTCAGGAGCAATGAGGGCTTCGTGGGCCAGATGAATTGGCACTGGGGGCCACATCTGGCCCCTGGGCCATAGTCTGGGCACCACTGTTCTACAGAATACAAGGAGCATGGGGGGGGGGGAATCATCCCCTTGGCCCCAAGCTAGTTCTCATCTAACACTATCCAACCGATAGCTGCTACATGTTATCAACCACATGGAGAAGAGAAAATGATTGTACAGTATTTACATCTTAATGGTAAGATATCAATTCACACTTCCAGAAACTCAAGTTAGAACATAACACACCTCACAGATACTGAGATTTGTGATGCATCTTGAGAAGCAGATTCACAATTTACCCCATGACGTTACTTCTGTAGTATACATTAATTCTCAAAGGCATAATCCTTTTTCTTTCTTTCTTTGTGTCAATATTTAGAATCAACCAGAGAAACACAAGTTCCTTTTGCTAGAAGACCCAGATGGGTCATGTCTAATTATTTCTTAATAGTCATTGTATAACAATTTATTGGAAGTGTTCCAGCCAGGAGTTATGAAAGACCTCTGTTAATGACATAAAACAGTGTTGTAACTGCTGTGATTATAATATGAGAACTGTAAACTGTTGTGAGTTCCTATACCGAATTAGTGCCCATTGTGTTGCATTGTCCTTCTCCTTCCGGAGGTTGGATATCACCATAGTTATTTTGACTTACTTTATAAAAGGACCTGTTCCATACCTTTCAGTGGAGTGGGCTAACATAATATAGTGAACCGGCCTGTTAAAAATTCTTAGCCTGCTATGGAAAATCTTACGCCCAGACTGTGAATGATATATCAAATACTTTCCCCTCTTCTACTATGGACAATTTGCACAATATCTTACCACTATATTGTTTTTCTTTGTAAAGTAAGCACACAATCTGGCCAGGTTATCTTGCTATGGTAATAGAGTAGACCATAGTGCAAGCAACTCAATGCCAATTAGGAGGCGGTGGCTAACTAACCTGGCAACCCTAAGGACTAACAGCCTTGGGTGCCAAAGTCCACAGGGAAGGGTGATGGTCCCCAAGTGGATTAAATTCCACTTGAATCCATCTTGACGGAGGGCAGCAGTTTCATCAATACTGGCCTGGGGTTGATGATGACTTTGTGTGCCAAAAGGGCTCAGGACAGGAAAATTGACTTGCAGAACTGCATTGGTGGTACAAGTGTCACACTGCGATGCAGAAGGCAAATGTAAGGCCATTTCATTAAATGGTTCCCAGGACAATCTTCATGGCTGATCACCAGGATGATAGCCAATATTCGGTATCAGATACAGCACTTGAAGGAGGAGGGGGAGGAGAAGGAGAAGGAGAAGAAAGTAAGCAAGCAGTAGTTTGAACAGATGAGGAGACCTCCCTTTCCTTGTCGCAAATTACTGGTAGAGATTGACATACCAGTGGATTTCCAACAGGGCCTCTCACATTTATTTCTGTAGAAATATCTCAAAGTGGCCAGACAGGTTTGCCCTTAATTATCCCTTCCCCACCCCCCAACCTCTCAGTAGATAAAAAGGGACAAATGGAATTATGGTACAGTAATACCTCATATAACATTAGTATCGAATAACACTAAAATCGCATAACATCAAGGAATCTGGGGGGAAGAATTGCATCAGATAACATTAAGATCCTATGGGATGCTTCAGATAACAACCGCGAAAGCCTGTGTGGTTACAATGTATCTCTATGGATCCCATAGAGGATCAGATACAGTGATGGGATGATAAAAAATTTTATACCCCACCCTGACGTCATCACAGTGGGGGCGGAGCTAACGTCATGACGTCATGGGTGGAGCCAACGTCATGACATCATGACGTTGTAGGCGGGGCCAAAAATAAAATAAATAAAATAAAAATAAAACACACACACACACACCCCTCAACCCCCCCCCCACAAAACCGTTAATAAAATAAATAAATAAAATAATAATTAAATAAAAATACACCCAAACACCCACCCACCCCAAACACAAACCCCACTTACAATGGGGACCGTTGGGGCTGGCCCCCAGCCTTGGTGCCCGGCGCCGCGCCTAGCCGGGCGGCCCACGCTCCCGGCCGCAACGCTCCATGGGCGGCCCCGACCCTCGGCGCTCCGCGGTGTGCCTAGCCGGGCGGCCCACGCTCCCGGCCGCAACGCTCCATGGGCGGCCCCGACCACTCGCACCTCCGTCCGCTCGCCCGCCCGGCTGGCCGTCGGGGGCTCTCCGCCGCCTGTTGCCCCTGGCAGCGGCTTTCAGGGGGCGGCAAAATGTCCCCTCCCCACCCTTTTGCTGGCGAGGAGGAGAAAAAGTGTTTTTTTTTAGGCGGACAATTCAAGGAGGGGCCCGTCCGCCGGGCTGGCTGTCGGTCGGGGGCTCTCCTGGCGGGCGGCCCGCGTGCGCGCACATGCTGCCCACCTCCTCCTGCCCAGCCAGCCCCCAGGGGCTCCCCGCCACGGCGCCACCCACCCCCGACGAGAGAGCTGGGCGGGCGACCGGGTGTGCCCCTCCTTGAATTGTCCGCCTTTTTCTCCTCCTCGCCAGCAAAAGGGTGGGGAGGGGACATTTTGCCTCCCCCTGAAAGCCGCTGCCAGGGGCAACAGGCGGCGGAGAGCCCCCGACGGCCAGCCGGGTGAGCGAGCGGATGGAGGTGCGAGCGGACGGAGGTGTGTGGCTTGGGGCGCCCGTGGAGCGTTGCGGCCAGGAGCGTGGACCGCCCGGCTAGGCACACCGCCGGGCGGCGAGGCTTGGGGCGCCCGTGGAGCGTTGCGGCCGGGAACGCTGGGCCGCCCGGCTAGGCACGGCTCCTCCTCCTAAGCCCTCCGCCACTGCCAGAGCCACTTCAAAATGGTCTGGCTCCGGCAAAAACAAGTGCGCATGCGCAGAAACAGAATCTGACGCATGCGCAATTTAAAATTGCAGCACGCATGCGTCAGATTGACTTCTGCGCATGCGCACTGAATTGGAGCCATTTTGACTCCAATTTAAAAAATTTTTTTTCTTTTTTTCAGGCGTCCGGAACCGGACGCCTTAAAAATAGATTACCCTCTCGGAGAACCCTCCGAAATTGTTCTTACCGGTTCCAGGGAACCGTCTGGAACCGGTGACATCCCATCACTGATCAGATAACACTAAAAATCATATAACACCAAGACTTGTGGAACCAGGTTTTAGTGTTATATGAGGTTTTACTGTACTTGCCATTTGGGTCCACGTTGTCTTTTTGCATCTGAGAGGTTGTGCTAAATTGGAGCTCTTGTGCTTAAATCACACAGCTGGGGGGGGGGGTTTGAAGCTCTGAACTGGAAATGAATTTGTTCTGATTTCAACTGATGACATGACCTACTTTTCACACAGAGAGAGACAGAGCAAATTCTGCCCAAAGCTCAACAGACATTTTGTCAAAGAAATCCCCCTTTAACTGTAGGTACTGATGCTAGGTCGCTTGTCACTTCCATTACATAAGCCAGAGACTAAGTCTGTGCAGTTTTAAAAAATGTCTTGTTTAAAACACCATGGTTCCTTCAATTTTCCATCATGGGTACAGTGCTTGAAAAGTTACTTTCAATAAGTAATCAGTTACAGTTGTAAACTTTTTCCACAAAGCAGTTGACCAGTAGTTATAATTCTTTTAAGTCTTTATTTTTCCATTTTTTAAAAGTACATACAAATTGCTCTTATCTATCTTGAAAAAGTTTGCATGGTAAAATCTTCTGGCCATTTCATCCTGCCCGCATCACTGTTTAAAAACACAGAACGGAGAGACCGTATACCATTTCTTTCACCAATTTCCCTCTCTTGAATTGTAAATTGCTTTGTACAGAACCTTGACTTCTGTAAGCCAAGATGAACATTCCTGTTACAACAATGATTTTGACCTCTCTCCCCATATAACAGTGATGGCGAACCTTGGCACTCCAGGTGTTCTTGGACTTCAATTACCAAAAGCCCAAGTCAATACTCCTGATGATCAGGGCGTCTGGCAAATGAAGTTCAATAACATTTGGAGTGCCAAGGTTCACCATCACTGCCATATCCCAATTATGTGAATGTCATTGGAGCAAGTTCCACTCAACTGAAGCTGGAAAAAATGAGAAATGGAAAGAGGCATAGCTGAATAACCTGAAGGCCAAAATTTTCATTTTTACCTTGGGAGTTTGTGTGTGTGTGGGGGGGAGAGGTTGGAGGAATTAACCCAAATCCTCCCAAGATGGGAAGACTTCAGGTTTTTTAAAATACAAATGAAGAGAGGGAAATGATCTCTCCCTGACTATTTCACACAAGCTGGAGATAAGGGATGCTTCTCAGCTTTAAAAGTCATTTTGTGGACAACAGGTCCCAAAATCACATAAACAGCACAATTGGCCCAGGAGTTCAGGGAGGTACAGTATGAAGAAGTATTTATTTTTCCATCTCTGAGATTAGAAAATGCACAAGTCCTCTCAAAGGGGTTGTAAGATAACTACACTAGTATAATTCTAGTAAAATCCATTAGATTCTATGAGTCTTCACCTTTGTACTCAGACCTCATGGATTTCTGCTAGGCTTCATAGCTTTATAATTTTTTCCTTTAAAAGAAGTTTGTATTTGTTGCTAAGGAAACCCTTCAAATACAAGCACCTGGTAATGTGTTGCAATGTTTCCAGTCTAAAGACCGAGGTAATAAAACAAAACATTTCTCTTTTATTCAGGAAGCAACAGAGAAGATGTAAAAATCAATACTGTTCTCATATCTATGTTAATTTCCTCAAATTTATAAGACACCTCACAGCTTCGCACCTTATATTGTAACAGAGAGTAGAATGAATTAAATACCACCTCCTGAGCAAAGTTTTCTTCAGTTTCTCACTTCTCCAAAGGTTTGAGAGATGTAACTTTATCAACAGATGACCAATTCAAGACTTCTTTCAAAGAAATGACTTGGAATCTCTACTTGGCTTGTCCAAGTCGGCCCAATCAGCATTCTGTATATTGAAAAATTAAATACACAGGCCACTACCATTTTGGGTCACACAGAACAATCACTTGTGAAGTGTTGTATGTGCAGAAATTCCCAATGGGACAGAGAAAACACCAAAAACACATTACCAATTGTGGTACCGGAGGTGGTATTAAGAGCAATAAAAAAGATTCCCATACTGGGCTTGAATCAGCTCCTGTTCACCTCAAGCTCATAATTAAGCTTCTTATGAGCCTGGCTACCTCTTCCTAACCCCCAATTAACACATCACACCCTAGATTTGCTTAAATAAAATTGTCATGATCTCTCAGCACTTGCTATTCTGACTAAGGTTCATGAGAGTGCCAGTTCATCAATATCTGAAATGACACACATCCCCTACTTTTCAAAATCACATTGATGTTTCTCTGCCACTATGCCATTAGTAAGACCTGATCATTCCTTTGAGATATGGTTCTCATATACAGTAGGAACAGCATCAACTGTAACATTGATCATGCAGAAACTGAAATTGTAACAACAACAAGTATTATAGAAATTGTTTAAATGCATGAAATGATCAAGGAAAGTTTATGAAGAGCAAGATGGGCCACTGGAGAAGAGGCACAAAAGCGTCCATATTGTGGCATTTCAATTTGGAATGTACAAGTGTAAAAGGAAGAACAATGATGGGAAAGCTGATGGGAAGAAAAACAATTCATTCAAAATGTGGTGTCAAAGGAGAACTTTTTGGATATTAAGAAGACAAACAAGCAGGTTCTAGAAGCCTACATTCTCTCTAAAAGCTAAAATAACTAAAGTGGAGCTATTATATCTTTCATATCATAAAAAGTCAAGACTCCTCGGAAAAGGCAATAATGTTAGGAAAAATAGAAATCAGTAAAAAATAAAATAAAAGAGGAAGACCTACAATGACATAGGGTGAAACTATGGCCTTTAATTTGCAAATCTGATTAGAAGGTCATCAATTCATGAATTAGATTAGAAGATACCATGAGTTGGAATTGACTTGATAACTTGTAACAACATGTATTTCAGTAACTGCTTATTAAATGAGCAAACATCTCCACTATCCCATCAAAATGGATGGTGACACCAGCTTGGATTGGCAACTCTTCTATTCTGTCACAGCTCCAATTCAAATTAGTCTCCATGCATCCTTTTAGCAAACTAGTCAGTCAATCAATCAAAGGAATATGTACACATCACAGGCTTATTTAGTTTGGCTGAAGACTACTGGAATTTTGAACTGATGTGAGTAAAGATGAATGCCATGCATGTTGGAGTACCCAGCATGTTGGGGGCTAAATGTTAATTAACTTGTGAAATGCCCAGAGCGTGCACTAAGTGCTATGAGGCAGTATATAACTGTAATTGCTACTGCTATTGAATGCATTTCTGTTGGGGTCATATAGAAGATTTAATTTGGAATTATCAGAATGTGCATGTTAAATTTCATATTCACAGTACAGTTTTTATGGATGGAAAAATTACATCACTTTCAAATACAAAGAAGCCGTACATGAATTTCATAGCTCCTTATAAAATAAACAAACTCAAAAAAGATCTCAGACACTTCCATTGCCCAATTTAATATTCATTGTATGAAGAAGATTATGCTGTAGGCTTTTGCCATAGATATGGAAGCTTTCTTGGTGCTGTTTTTAATTTGGAGAAGAGGTTTTATGGGATCAAAGGGACAAATAAAGGAGATAGTATATTTTCCCCAGCAATTGACATATCAGATTTAGAAGAGGGTTAAACTGGAAACTAGTCTTTGTATATGAATCTGTATTCTCATATAAATCAACAAAATCAGCAAAGCTAGTTCCAGGCTCCTTCTACATGACAAGTTGAGTTGCTATACCAATCTGCAGGATGGAATGAGCTCCTGTCTTTGTCCCAGCTCCTGCCTACCTAGCATTTTGAAAGCAAGAAATTGCAAGTAGATAAATAAGAATCACTTTGGTGGGAAAGTAACAGCGTTCCGTGTGCTCCGGTGTCTAGTCATGTGTGGCACATGATCATGGAAACGTCTGCAGAAGCAGACAGTGCTGGCTCTTCGACTTTGAAACAGAGATGAGTACTGACCCCTAGAGTCAGATACAACTGGCTTTCGAGCAAGGGAAACCTTTACCTTTACAGGTGCCAAGTAGCATAATAACATAATAAAATATATACATTATGATGAGCCCTGGTGACTCAGTGGTTAAACTACTGTAATGAAGCCACAAGTGCTGATGTTATAAGTTCAATTCTGACTGGGCTCAAGGTTGACTCAGGCCTCCATCCTTCTGAGGTCGGTACAATGAATATCCAGCCTGGGGGTAAAATGCTAATTGTCTCATGAACCACCCAGAGAGTGCACTAAATGCTATGAACAGTATATAAGTGTGATTGCTAAATGTTTAGTATGTTCAACAGGATCTTGAATGTAAACTAGTGAAGATTTTACATCTTGACCTTCTCCCAAAAAAGCATGTGCACATATGTTGAGTTGAAGGTTACGTGGCATTCATTCATGATACAACATTGACTAAAATGTCTTATTTCACATAGCTGTGACTTAAAAAGCTCCCTGAAAAAAATTGAATACCACAGATGTGGTGTTTAGAAGGTTAATAAATGCTGCTTTTGCCAATCCATCTGCTTACTGTGATAGAGTGGAACCTTTTAGAAACTGAGTGCCCAAACTCAACAGGCTGCCATCAGCACCACAGAGGAATGGGGCAAACTGTGTGCTGGGGGGAGGGAGGAAGCACTCCCTTTGGGTTACTGGGCAGAGGGGCAGGGCAAACTCTGTGCTGGGGAGATGGCATGCATGCCCACAGAGAGGGTTCTGAGTGCTCCCTCTGGCACATGTGTCATAGGTTCATCACCACTGGCCTCAAGAGTGCACTAAGCAGTATAAAAGTGTAATTGCTATTGCTATTTTAGGTGGTTGCCTATATCCAATGAAGTAAGGCTTCCCCACTGGGTAACTAGAGCTGTTTCTGATGGCTGTTTCCCCATCTAATTTGTTTGCAATGGGCATTTATTGAAAACAGATATTCCTCTGACAATTATTTTCAAAATTTTAAAATATGCAAGAAAAGCCATAGCATACAACTATTGAGCTTTAGCTAGTAACAAATAAGCCAGATGACCCATTCATTCTGAGCTGGCAGCTGCGACTGGCATCGGAGGCACTGAGCTGGCAGAGAGAAGCTGCTGCTACAAGTAAACTTGTAATTGTGGCACCAGCTCTTTTGTCACCCAAAAGAGGAAAGGGTCTGAAGCCAAGATACACTTCAAAGGGACATAATGGTAACAACTGGGTGTTGGAAGGAAAAAGAGAAGTGGGAAGGATGCAGCTTTGAAAGTTGACAGCACAAGATCTTTTGGTAAAGATGAAGGTCTCCCTTGCGCGAAAGCCAGTTGTAGCCTACTCTAGGGTGCTCATCTCTGTTTACAGTCAAACAACCAGCACTGTCTGCATCTGGAGACATTTCCACGGTCATGTGGCAGCCATGACTAGATGCCAAAGTGCACAGAACACTGTTATCTTTCCTACCGAAGTGGTCCCTACTTATCTACTTGCAATTTCTTGCTTTCGAACTTCTAGGTTGGCAAGTGCCTCTCTATCCTGCTTCCCTCTGATCCAAGATTCTTCTTATGAGTTTTCAATGAGGATAATCCAGGATGCAAGTGCATACAAGAGCATCATCTAGCCATGTACCATTCCTAATTTAACAACCAGAATTTGTGACTACCTTGTATTAAGACAAAATGTTCTTGGAAATGGCTCCATGTTTAGCGATAATCAGACCCATCTGTTCTTCCCTCAAATTGCTCTGTGTATCATATCTCCACTTTGTGAAGCAAAGAAATTATGTGTTAAACTGATTTGATCTAATTTAGATTTAAATAAATCTATTATTGATTTAGAAAAATATATTAAAAAATTTTTTTGGTGCTGTGTTGTTTTGCTGATTGTAAACCGCCCTGAGTTGCCATGGCAAGTGGGTGGCGATATAAATCTAAATAAATAAATAAATAAATTTGCTTTTTCACCTGTCCTTGTGCTAATGTATTTCATATTAACCACACATTTGTGTCTGTAGGAGTGACTGAAACTTTTATCCATTCTTTGTAATACTAGAACCTGTTGAAACCGAAAGTTGGGAAACTTTAAGAACAGGGGGACCCAACCTTTTTACACCATGGGCCAGACCACGCCCCCAGACAACTGACCAGCCTGGACTGGTGGTTCCCCCCAGCATAAACACTGCTGTAAAATGTGTCTGTGGCTGCCATAAACGTGTTTACAACAGCCACAGGTGCATTTATGACTGTTGTAATGAGCCCACTTCCGGTGCTGCAGCAGTGGCAGTGCAGGCCATGGACAAGGTCCAGTTCATGGGCCATAGGTTGGGAACCCCTGCTTTAGAACAAAATTATTCTCATGGCAGCCTTAATACTACAAGATGTAGCACTGGCTATCAAACAGTTTCAATCCTCTTTTAAGGTTGTCCAGCTTAAAAGGGGAGGGGATTACTTCTTTGGGCTGCAAATTCCAGAATCCCCTCAAACTGCCCCACAAGGGATTGCCAATGGTTTTGGTATTTGGCAAGTACTTTGGCATCCTCCCATGTCATTTTCAGGGTCTTTAAATTTGCCACGAAAGTTCTTTGCCATGTATTTCATTGTCTTTTCATTAGGACGGGTCAAACTTATTGCCACTGTAGGGATCCTGTTTTTCTCCATATGAAAAATATGACCTGCCATTTGTATTCTTCTTCGTACAGCAATGTTATGTAATTTGCACAAACCACTCTTTTAAAGCAACTCCTTATTGTTAATATGGTCAAAATAGTGAATCTTTAAAACTTGTTGGCGGCATCTCTGCCAGATAATACTTGTTGATGCCTTCTAAATCTCACATTCATAGATGGCTGTCAGAATCACTATAGAGGTGAACAAATGGATTTTAATTTTCGGCGATATAGGTGGTGAGGTGATACAGTGTTAATATCAGAATCAGTAGAAGCACAGAATATGCTCAAAGAGTTAGATCCAGAAAGTCTAAGATCGGCCTGAAGATCAATATGTCAAAAACAAAATATATATCGAGTGCCTCCACAAATGCCATAGATATGAGATGTGGAAATCAGATAGTAGAAGAAGTTGATTCACATGTATACCTTGGACAAGAGGTTAACCTAAGGCACGATCTAACATAAGAAATTTCGAGAAGAAGGCAAGCAGCATGGGAATCTTTTAACAACAGAAATGATGTGCTTAGTGAAGCAAAATTGAGAAAATTACAGGCTGAAATAACACCACCATTCTGCCTGCTTTATTATACAGCAGTGAAATATGAGCACCTACAAAAGCTGACATCAGAAAAATCGATGTAACAAAAACAGCAATTGAGCAAAGGATGCTACACATATGATGGTTTGACCAAATATCAAATGAAGAACTATGTATAAAATCAGGTGCAAAACAAATATCAACTTTGACTGAATCTGAAAGACATTGGTGGGCTGGGCACGTGTGCCACTTCAAAGAAGGCAGGTGGACCAAAGCTATCACAGAATGGATACCACTTGACATAAAGTGATCACTAGGAAGGCCAGCAACTAGATGGGAAGACCAGTTCAGGGCAAAGTTCCCAAGGCCCTGGATGAGAGTGGCATGGGATTGGAAACAGTGGAAGACAATGCTTTGATCTGCAACGTCAACCTGACATGTGAAACATGGATCAATCAAGTAACCAAGTAAGTAGATGGCGAGGACCAGATCTTATTCATTCTCCGGAAGACAGCTGTTGCTTTTACTCAGCCAAAAAAAAAAATCACAAAATTTGCGCTATTGTGCTATCACACAATAGCAGCCTGGAAGGCTTGTCTTCTAATCCTGCCCAAACTAAAATTTCCTTTTGCTCACAAAAGCTATCCCACATAACATCTAATTCCCCACAGTGAGTCTGTAATGCTTTATCCTGGAATATCATGCCTGCTCAGTTGATCTATACTACAGGCTTCATAGCCCAAATGCAATATTACCTTGGATACCTTGGAGCCATTATTCAGCGAGGAGTCTGTGCATTGGTGGATGTCTCCAAGACAACATTCCACACATGCAAATTGACCTGAGAAATCAAGTCCATTTGCATGTATTTTTTTTTTATCAATTTTGATATCATGTTACCCACTGGCTAGACAGACCATGATGTGTGCCCTCCGGTTTAACCTTGCCCAAGGGATCTGACAGAAGACCCTTTGGTGAGTTTTAGTTCCATCGCAACATCATTGACAAGAGATGAGCAACACTACCTAGTTAGACCTCTCAACCCCCTGAACCCCAACAAGGCTCTCACCTAGCAGGGGAATGCAATATAATACAGTATATATCAGGTGTTGGGGATGTTTATCATTTGGACTACATCTCCCAGCATTCTCCAGCTGGCACAGCCACTGACCATGTTTGTCTGGGGATTCTGGAATTTGCAGTCCAAAGATTGATTCTGGTGATATCTTGGTGCTTCCTCCCCTTTGACACAGAATAATGAGAAAAAAGTTTCTCTGCATAGCAAATGTTGCTTGCTAGAGAAATGGAATAAGGGAATATATGACAAATTGGATCTGGGGCAGAACTGGGTCTGCAGATTCCAACCCATCGTTTACATTTTAGTGCATGCATCTCATTTGTGGCAACAAACAAGCGTGATGAGACCACAGCGGGATTCTTTGATGAAATATACAGGAGATGAGGGGAAAGAAGGTGCTGTAATGAGCCTTGCAAGCCGAGCTTAGCAAAACCACCAGGACCGCAAAGCCTATAACCAGCCTCCCTTGCACATATCAGGTGTACACCAATTAGAGCTGGCAGTTTTGTGTGTTGGAGCAAGAAAAAGTCACACTCCTCATATCACCTGCTGTGTGCTTCACACGCAGAGATGTGGAAGAAGTAGGGAAACAGCCAAGTTGCTGTGTGGGTGACATCTGAGCAAAGCTGGAATTCACCTGCCTACACAGGACTGCGGGGAGGCACACAGGAAAAGAGAAGAAAGGGAAATAAAAAATGCAGCACAAGATTGAAAACAAGAAAAATACACATTTTGGGGGAGGGTTGCATTTTAAAATGGATGAGCTGGTATTGAGCATACAAGGGAGCCTTATCAAGGTAACTGTTGGTTCACTGGAGTCAGAAACCTGCCTGCCTGCGTGCCTGCGTGCCTGCCTGCCTGGCTACCTACCTACCTACCTACCTACCTACATACATACATACATACATACATGCATACATACATGCATACATACATAACATATGTTAGCAGTATATATGGCAAGGAAACACTAAGGTAAAAATAAAGATCACCTTTGCTCAAAAGCCAGTCGTATCCAACTCTAGGAGTCAGTGCTCATCTCTGTTTATAGCCAAAGAGCTAGCGCTGTCTCTGTTTACAGATGTTTCTGTGGTCATGTGGTAGGCATGACTAGACACCAGAGAGCACGAAATGCTGTTACCTTTCCCACTGATGTGTCCCTATTTATTTACTTGCAATGTCTTGCTTTTGAACTGCTAGGTTGGCAGGAGCTGGGACAGCGATGGGAGCTCACTCCGTCATGCAAGTACTCTGGAATCAAACTCTGACCTTCCAGTCAACGAGTTCAGTGTCTTAACCACTTGAGCCACCACAGTCACATGGGGAACACTAAAGAATACCAAAACTATAACTGAAGTTATAAGAGATCAGCTAAAATACTCCACTTTTCAAAAGGCAGCCTTCCACTCTCAGAGAGTAGAACTACTGATATCAAAAGGACATAAATTGCTTATGACTAAAAAATCCAATTCACTTAAAAGGGGCCTAGGACAGGATTTAGCCCTGCAAATTTTGTCAATTCTACAATTTTCTAACTTTCATTAACTATTATGTAAGGAAGGGGAAAGATGTATTTCTCCACTGCTGAGCTACTAAAACTCTTGCAGCAATTAATGATTTCAAATTAACCTTCTTTCCATCTAAAATTAACTGGAGGTAATCAAAACTATTATGTAAATGAAATTAAGACGGCACCCAGTGTAAGTGGCAAATTCTTCAAATTTTGTTGAATATTTCTAGACACAGCAGCTGGATAATTACACACTAGGTCAGGTGGAAAGAACTACAGAATGAACTCACCAAAGGAGCGTTCATTTTGGCTGTTTCACGTCTGGCCTAGACACTGAAGAAGAAGAACTATAGCAATGAATGGAATAACTAGTCTTGGGTAAACCCTTATTTCAAAAATACATCTTATTCTTTTTGCCCTTCAGAATAACACAAAAATAATACTTTTCTTCAACCCAGATAAACATTCTTTTCACATTTCATCTTTCTTTCCTCTGTAATGAAAGCTACCTATGATGATCAATTGAAATTTATTCAAGTAGAGGTTGAGGGGAAAGAAACATGATAAATATTACCAGTCAGTTGAACTTGTTTTGGGGATACAGTAATACCTCGGATAAGGTTTACCTCGGATAACGCTAAAATCACATAACATTAAGTAATCTGGGGAGGAGAATTGACTCGAATAACATTAAGGTCCTATGGGATGGATCGGATAACAACCGGTAAAGCCTGTGCGGTTACAATGTATCTCTATGGAGCTTTAACGTTATCTGATCCATCCCATAGGATTTTAACATGCATCGGATAACACTAAAAATCAGATAACATCAAGACTTGTGGAACCAAGTCTTAGCGTTATCCAAGGTATTGCTGTAGTTGAAATTCAAGGCAGCTTTCCCTGTTGGAAATGCTGAAAATGTGGATTTTGAACTCTTTAAACTTTGTGCATAATTTCTTTAACTGTAGGCCAAATGTTGTTCAACAGATTGCTTTTATGTCTGCAAATCTGAAAACTGAATGAACGTTTCTCCACCTCTTCCTTATCCCCTGAACTGAACAGCTGAACTGTTAAAACTCACTGGTGATAGTAAGCAGGCAAAGAATTAATCATAAATATCATGAAAATGAAAAAGCTTGCAAGCTAGTGATGTTGTTTTGACTGTTTTGCATATTTAGGAGTCATTCAAGAAGATGCTTAAAATCATAGGGAAGTTGAAGAAAATAGAGTATACACAGATCAACATTAATGTGGATGGTCCTGCCTTTTCATTCTTGTTACGCATAATTGGTCAGAAAGATGAACCAGAGGATCCTACAGCAAGTCAAGCCTTGAACTCTCCTTAAAAGATAAAATAAAAGGCAAAACTGTGGCCATCATACAGTGAGAAGGAAGAGTCACTTGAAAAACAAGAATGCTGGGAAAAGCTGAAAGCAAGAAGAAAAGTGAAAGGTGAAATACAAGATGGATTGAATCTCTAAGGAGATGATGGTGAACTTTTTAGAGACCGAGTGCCCAAACAGAGGGGTGGGATGAACTCTGAGCTGGGGGGAGGGAGGAAGCACTTCCATTGGGCTGTTGGGCAGAGGGGGTGGGGTGAAATCTGTGCTGAATGGAAGAAGTGCTCCCAATGGACTGTTGGACAGAGGGGCAGGGTGAAATCTGTGCTGGGGATAGGGAGGAAGCTCTCCCATTGGGCTGCTGGGCAGAGGGTCGGGGCAAACTCTGTGCTGGGGTGAAGGTGTGCATACCAACAGAAAGGGCTCTGAGTGCTCCCTCTATCATGCATGCCATAGGTTCACCATCACTGCCCTAAGGAAAGACATAGCCTTGAATTTATAAAAGATGAATTTTAGAAATAGCTCATTCCTAGGGTATCATTAATCAGAGTCAACCTGGTAGCATGTAGGAGCAACAATATTTTCACAAAATGAAGTTCATACTTCAACCTAGCATTTTGAAAGCAATAAATTGCAAGTAAATAAATAGGTACTGCTTTGGCGGAAAAGGTAAATAGCATTCTGTGCATTCTGTAAATGGAGATGAGTACCACCCCCTAGAATTGGATACGACTGTCTTCCAAGCAAGGGAGATTTTTACCTTTACTATCCTTCATCATCAAAGAACTGAACTTTAGGATGTTGGTACCTTTTAATTATAGTTTTCTATGATTCTATGATTGTTCCAAGATATGCAGAATACTTTTGGCCTCAAGTTCATCCTCACCACCACCATTTTTAATGAAAAACAAGACAGCTATTTGAAGAAAACTCTTAGTGTAAAACTAGAATGGCACAATAAGTAAAAAGAGCAATGCCAAAGGCATCTGCTTCAACATCCAAAGCCACAAAGGAAAACTGAGATGGAGCTAAGAATAACACTGCCACACATCTAGCACAACAAGGCGCATGCCCACTTGCTCGCTCTACACCCCCACCCCAAGAAATACTGAACCTTTTTGGAATTTTAAAAAGAGGAAATAATGAGCAACATCTCATCCATTATGAAGAATGTATTTCATCGACAGAGGAGAGCAAACACAAGCTTTATGAGCTGGAGCCAGCAAGATATATTTTGAGACACTTGAACGTTGAGGCTTTTTCAACCAAGGGCACCTCTCCTTCGTAAAGTCAATGAGAGGAAGCCAATAATCGCAACAGCTCTACTGAATTTTAAACAAAATTCTAAAGATTGCATTCAGTGGGGCACACTTGATTTGAGAACAGCAATTAAGAGCCTTGAGGGAAATCAAGCTAAGAGGTCAAAAACGGTGAAGAGAGACAAAAGATATTTGAGAGAAGCACCACTTTTCATCATGGGCTCTCATATTTCTTTAGCTTGACATCTGCCTTTGTTTAAATAAGTTCCAAAGCCTTGCCAAATCTGTTTACCAAAAAAGACCAGGCAGTACAGAACATAAGCTGCATCCTCCTTCCCACCGCCTCCAAATCGATGACAAAATTATCACCATTTTCTGTGATATCAGACTTTAGAACATCTTAGGATGACAGCTCTTTTCCTTCCTAAGGCATTTGGGGGGGGGGGTTGAGTGTGGGTCTCCCAGTACATGCAAGCTCCATGGGGCACAGCTGGTGGTGAAGCATGTTGGGATGTCCAAATGTGTGATCTGGAAGACCACACATTTTCCAAAATCTTTGTTCTTTTATAGAGGAGAAGGATTTTATCCCATCATCTTATCTCAAGTGGTCATAAAAATCAGGGATGTAATTGTCTAATTCTACAGTGACTTAGTGGTTAAGCTACTGAGTTTGATGACCAGAATGCTCAAGACCCAAGTGCTGCATGATGGAGTGAGAGCCTGTCATCTGTTCCCGATTCTGTCAACCTATCAGTTCAAAAGCAAGACATTGCAAGTAGATAAATAGGTACTGCTTTGGTGAGAAAGGTAACAGCATTCCATAGTCTCCGGTGTCTAGTCATGCCTGCCACATACCCATAGAAACATCTGTACACAGAGACAGCATTGGCTCTTTGGCTGTAAACAGAGATGAGCATGGCCCCTTAGAGTGCAAAAAGCATTAGTATCCTTTCTACAAAGTAATAATAATAATTTCATGTCAGAGATTACTCTGGGTTGAAAGGATTTTTAGAGGATGCCTGAATGAGGCTCTTTTCCTGTGCTCAAGTGCAACTCTCAGAAATCAAAACCTGACCTTCCAGTCTCCAGCTCAGCGCCTTAACAACTAAGCCAATGGGGGAGCTGCCTTTCTACAGAGTGAAATGATACAATCCCATTCTACCACCAGAGGCCTGAATTGCTTCCTTCTATGTTTAAAGACTGAAATTTAGGCAAAATCTAGGGCAGTCATTACAATCATAAAGACAGGATCTCAGTTCTGCGGTACAAATCTGATATTCCACATCAGCTGTAGCTTGTGAACCATCTTCCAAGATAGCCCCAAACAGAGTGCATTGAGGTAAGTAGGTTACTAGAGCATAGATGACTGAAAGCAGGCTATGCTAGTCCAGCATGGTTATAGACGGCAGACTAGCCAAAGTAGAGAACATAGAACTTCCTAGTCCCCTGGACAGCGAGGAGAACAAATAGGTCAATCTTAGAAGAAATCAACCCTGACTGCTCCTTAGAAGGTCAAATAATAAAGATGAAGCTAAAGTACCTTGGACATCAAATGAGAAGAGAAGATTCACTTGAAAAAGCCTTGATGCTTGGAAAGGTCGAGGGCAAAAGAAGAAGGGGGCAGCCAAAAATGAGATGGTATTGTAGACACAATGGGCACAGAGCTGAGCGAGTTGAGGAGGATGGTGGAGGACAGAAGTGCCTGGTGGACAGTGGTCCATGGGGTCGCAAAGGGTCGGAATCGACTGTGCGACTGAACAACAAAAGCAAATGTGTATCCTGCACTTCTTTGAATCCAAGAGGATCTCAGACCTGCTCTGGTAAGGAGATTTATCCAGGAGGAACTAGTTTATGGGGAAAAGAAGTGTATACAGTAGACTTTATATGCTCATGCATTGGATTGCTGGAGCATTTAGGTTACTCAACTGTCCAGAAGAAGTAGTTTGTAGAGCCTCTACAAACTATTTCTTCTGGACAGTTGAGTAACCTAAATGTTCCAACAATCCAATGCATGAGCATATAGAGTCAACCGTATACACTTCTTTCCCCCATAAACTAATTTTCCTTCTGGATTTGTTGTTGTTGTTCAGTCACACAGTCAGTTCCAACCCTTTGCCACACCATGGGCTACCGCACACCAGGCACCTCTATCCTCCACCACCCTTCTCCACCTGCCCAACTCTGTGCCCATTGCATCAACAATACCATCTAGTCATCTCATTTTCTCCCAGCCCCTTCTTCTTTTGCCCTCCACATTTCCCAGCATCAAGGCCTTCTCAAGTGAATCCTCTCTTCTCATTTGATGTATCCCAAGAATCAGTTGCCTTTTTATTTCATGGCTGCAATCACCACCTACAGTGATCTTGGAGCCTAAGAATGTAAAGTCTGTCACTGCTTCTACCTCTTCCCCATCTATTTTCCAGGTGCTGATAGGCCCTATTGCCATTATCTTTGTTTTTTTCCTGAATAAATCTCCTTAAAAGAATAGGTCAGAGAAAGTTCTCTGAATTAGAGGTGGCTGAGAACATCTGATGAAAGGAAAACTAAATTATTTATCACTGGAGAGGAACAAAGTTTCTAACTGGTATAGAGCCAACATAGGGAGTCAGCCCGTGTTCTTCATGTGATGAATTGGACTGCATTAAAAAAAAGGCCTATGTCCAATAAAGATTGTTACTTTTTAAGAAGCCACATAATTATGTGTTCTTCTCCTTCTACTTTCATGTCCAGATCCAACTTTGGACTGCAAAAGTGAAGGACAAAATTAAGCCCTCATTGGCACATGGTTCCAGCAGCAATTGGCAAACCAAACAATGAACAGACTCTGCATCTCTCTACGCCCACAGTGTGTTGCCATCCACCAGCAGATACCACTTGAGCATGTTGATCCTACACTTAGCGACTCCAACAGTCAGCCTATTCAGGGTCCTCTAAGTGACTTTCTTAGGCTCCAAGATCACTGTATGTGGTGATTGCAGCCATGAAATAAAAAGGCAACTGATTCTTGGGACATAAGCTATGAGAAATCTGGGGAACATAGTTAAAAGTAGAGACATCACCTTGCAAACAAAAGTCCACATAGTCGAAGCAATGGTATTTCCGGTAGTAATATATGGTTGTGAGAGTTGGACCATAAGGAAAGCTGAGTGCAGAAGAACAGACGCCTTTGAAATGTGGTGTTGGAGGAGAGTTTTGAGAGTCCCCTGGACTACAAGGAGAACAAGCAGGTCGATCTTAGAAGAAATCAGCCCTGACTGCTCTTTAGAAGGTCAAATAGTGAAGATGAAGCTAAAGTGCTTTGGACATCAAATGAGAAGAGAGGATTCACTTGAGAAGGCCTTGATGCTGGGAAATGTGGAGTGCAAAAGAAGAAGGGGGTGGGAGAAAATGAGATGGCTAGATGGTATTGTTGATGCAATGGGCACAGAGTTGGGCAGGTGGAGAAGGATGGTGGAGGATAGGGGTGCCTGACATGCGATGGTCCATGGTGTCACAAGGGGTCGGAATTGACTGTGCGACTGAACAACAACAAAAAAGTGACATGGGGAATTATTGGTTGATTTAGCCTCTATTTCAGACATTGTGAAATTCAACTGTATCTATGTGTCTTAGGTGAATAACAGTAAATCCCTTCTTTAGGCACATGAGCCCCAGTGTGCCCATCTGAATATGATCATGCACCCTGGTGGCATGGTGGTTAAAACTGCTGTACTGCAGCCAGAACGCTGTAAATTTGATCTTGACCAAAGATCAAGACCGACTCATCCTTCCATCCTTTTGAGGTAGTTAAAATAAGTATCCAGCACATTGGAAGCAAAATGCTTATTACAGTTGTACCTTGCTTAAAGAGCATAATGCATTCCACAGGATTGCTCTTTAAGCGAGTTTGCTCTTTAAGCAAAACACCATTGTAAGTGACCAATCGTGGTGGTGGTGGGGGATTGCTAACCCCGATTTATTTGTTAAGCGAGTTTTTGGTTGGTTTTATTTGTTAAGCGAAGCAAACATTCAGAGAAAATTCTGCTCTTTAAGCGAGTTACTCTTTAAGCGAAACACTCTTTATGCAAGGTTTGACTGTACTGTGTGAACTGCCCAGAGACTGTGCTAAGCACTATGGGGCGATATATATATGTAATTGCTTTGCTTTGAACATCATCTTCATAAGCAGCAGCAGTAGCAATAAAGTCAGTCTCTTTCAAGGTAGAAAGAACTACGATAGTGTTTACCATTCTCTTTTTCTGGCGATACTCCTGGTAGTCGAGCTTATCTAAATCCACCCAAGGGGCATGTAAGCCCACTGGTCACATCCCCTCTGAGTGATCTCAGCTGGCCCTTCTTCCTGGAGGTACCATGAGACACAAACTCCCAGCCGCTGGATTCACAACCAGGCATGGCAACCCACTCTATTACACAAGCATTCATACATAAAACCTGATCTATATTTGGCTACAGGTTTGACAAGCTATCAGAGCAGGGACTGTGCAAAGAAGCATTTAAAGGGGAACAATTTGGAGTGAAAAAACTACTGACACTCTCACTGTGTATGTATGTCTTTAGTGAACATGTGGGTGTGTCCTCAAAACAATCTGTATTTGCCCTCACTCTTCACCCTATTGTGTCTCTCTCTCACTCTCCTTGCATTATTAGTAACAACAGCAATTTCTTCTGTAATGTTGTTCCTTGTCCAGTGAGCTCCTTCCTCCATCTAATTTGGTTGTGCTCTTGTGTATCCTCAAGAATTTGCATTCTTGCCATAATGTTCTTCTTGAAACTGAGCTGGTGGACTTGAGGCTCATATCCATTCAGAGGATGTTGAGGGTCATTCTCTTGCTTAGTTTTCTTGCTGTCCACCACTACTTCTCTCCTTATTTTAGGAGGAGCAATACCAAAAAGAGGGTATATTTTCTCAACTGGTGCAGGTTTGGGGCATCCTGTCACTATAGGCATGGCTTCATTAACAGCAATTTCAAATTGTTTTGCATGTGTGAATGCGTTGCATACTGGAGCAGCATACTCTGTTGGGGAGACACTATAACAGCAATTATATGCCATCAAATCAATTCCAATTTATGACAATCTTTTCTAGGTACAATCTGTCCATCATCTCTACCAATGGCTGTCCCAAATTTCAGTGATATTCTTTCCTAGTGCAATCCGGAAGATCCCTGATATTCCTGGAATGGGTTTCTTCTCTAAGTACTTTTGTGTGATCAGGATATCATGCTGATCCAGGTTGTAACATGTTTTAGGTATTTGTTGACTGCATTTTGAGTGTATGTGGTGGCTCAGTGGTTAAGAAGCTTGCTTTATTAGCTGGAAGGCTGGCAAGTCAGCAGTTCGAGACCCATGTATTGCATGACTGTTTGAGCACCCAGCTCTGTCCCAGCTCTTGGGGACATGAAAGGAGCCTCATTCAGGCATCCCCTGAGTGGAGTTTCTCCAGGAAAAAATATTTCAATCCAGAATAATTTCTAACACAAAATTATTATTATTATTGTAGTAGGAGTAGGAGTAGTAACCCTTTTCAGGGTTTTCTAGGTAGCGTACTGCTAGCCTAGCAGGGGGGCAGAGTTTGGGTTTGGCTATCTAAGTTGCCTAAAACAGCTTAGTATTCTTCAAGTAGCAAAATTATGGGGGGGGGGGAGCTTCCTCTACCCACAAATGCTCATACTATTCTGCCACTAAAGTAAGACCCAGGTTTTCCCAATAACTTGATTTTAAATAGGAAATACTGAGTTGAAAATGGGATCCATCTTTGAAAGCATAGCAAGAGCAGAAAGGTGTCAGACTGCATTACAACCAGACCAAGAGAGCTGTCTGATCCAATGTAATTAAGGACAATCATTAGTCTCGGGTATTCTTTTTTCTTCCATGTTTAGGCCAGACATGAAAGTGCCAAAATGAAGCCACCTTTTGAGGAGTTCATTCTGTAGTTCTTCTCGCCTGACCTAGTGTGAGAAAGATTAGCTGGCAACACAAGAGTGCTGATAACCAGGGTATCCCTGATTGTGGTTCAAAGATACCACCATCTTCAGGGAGGCTATTTCTGTGTACCCCAGTCTCAGGTCTGATCTTTTGAGACAGAAAAATGGCAGGTCTTTTTATCTCTGTTTATTCAATTATGTTTTGGGTCCTAATTTAGACCTGCCACCTTTTCCTTTAAACTGATCACTATCTTTACCAGCAATATGGCAGGAAGGTGGAATATAATTGTTGGAAGATTGTGTTGCATTTGGGCACTTTGGGTGGCAGGACATGACACATTGATTTTTATAAGAATGTGCCAAAATGCATCCCTGGCAAAAGAAGGAAAAGATTTTAGAAAAATGAACATTTCCCCCTCCCTTTTTCCATATAGACTTGTAACCACTACTTGATGCTTCCTCCTCCTCCTCCTCCTCCTCCTCCTCCTCCTCCTCCTCCTCCTCATCATCATCATCATCATCATCATCATCATCATCATCATCATCATGTGATCAGGAACAGAGGGCTATGCAATGTCACCAAGACTGACATTGTCATCAAGTCTGATGAGTTTGGACACTCTAGCTCTAAAAGTTTCACCATCACTGCCCTAGTACAGTGATGGTGAACCTTGGCATTCCAGGTGTTCTTAGACTTCAATTACTAGAAGCCCAAGTCGGCATTCCTGCTGATCAGGGCTTCTGGGAATTGAAGTTCAAGAACATCTGGAGTGCCAAGGTTCACCATCACTGCCCTAGTAGATGTATGTGTACTTTCCTCTCAAAAACAGGGAGTTCAGTAAGGTCTTGTTTCCAATATGCTTTCTCACTTTAAAAATATAGCCTAAAATGAAGGCATTGACATTTTAACCTCCCAATACAATTTTACCATCCAACTATATATATATGGAACCGGAATGTGAAGAAATCTCACTCATTTTCTTCTTGCCAAGACAAGCCACCCAAACCTGTCAAGACATCATGTGGAGAATCCATTTAGTGAGATACACTACCTCCTTTTTGAAAACAAAATACCAGTAATAAGCTCCCTTTCCCCTTGAAGGCTCTGGAATTTTCTCAAAATCTCTTGGTGCAAAAAATAATAATAAAAGATTCATTTTCTTTAGATAAGCTAAACAAGTATGAGAGACTGTGATTCATCAAGCAGACAAAAGCAACCCATCCAATGCTTCCAATTTTTAAAAGTTTGCACAACAAAGCAGCAGCTAATCTAGGTTTCTATCAATTTACAGAAGAATAATTCTTAGTAAAGGTAAATGTCACCCTTGCTCAAAATCCAGTCATAGCTGACTTTAGGGTTCAGTGCTCATCTCTGTTTATAGTCAAAGAATCAGCACTGTCTGTGTCTGCAGATGTTTCCATAGTCATGTGGCAGGTATGACTACATGGAACACTTGCTTTAACTCATGACATCTCTGCATTTCCTCTTTCTCATGTGTGAGTACAAGAAAGGCAAAGGGTTGTTCCCCAGTTTTAAAACAAACAAACACTTCATTGGTGTTGATTATGAATAGCAAATGGCTTCTAATTCTATTACATGCTATTTCAGTCCTAAACAATTTCCCTAAAATTTAATGTTATATCCTGCCTGATCCAATTCAATGCCTGTTTTAATGTTCAAATTGGTGCACTCCTTAAGTCACTGGTATTTCCACAAATGTCTGGTATGCCCATGTTTGAATGCCATCAAAAGGTTCATAACCAGCACCATTCTTTAAAAATGAACAATCTCAGTAGGAAGCCCTAGCAATAATACCCATTTTGAAAAGTTTCATAGTCTTGAGTTATTTAAACCTCATAATTGGCATACAGCAGCCCTGGGATATTATGAAACAATATACTGTATGTACATTCATAGGACTTGTATAAGCTTTTTCAGTTTAGTCTGAAACAGATCAAGCCAAAATAAGCCCACTCTTCCCAAGTTTTGCTTCACGGAGCCCAGAAATGTGCAACTAACAACTACCCAGATGCTTCTGAACATCAGCTTTAGCCAGTACAATTAACAGTGCAAAATGATGGATGTTGTGGTTCAAAAACATCTACAGAAAAATACCTTCCCATTATTGTCTAGTGCATTTTGTGAAGACTGGGGCTGTCATTAAAAGTGCCACTGATCTCAGCAACAGATCAAAGATCACTTCATTGTAGAAATGCAATCATGATATATATGTGTTATGTGACACTTTGATATGTGATACCTTAATATGTTTTGTCATGTGATACTGTATTTTATTTGTGCTGTTAGCCGCTCTGAGTCACTTCGGCAAATGGAGTGGCATACAAATCCAAAATCCAAATCCAAAATATAAATGTAGCTTTTAAAAAAGTATATGTATAAACATAAAATAAAAGGCCATCTACATAGTCTTTTACACTACTTTCAGCATCTGCAAAATGGGTTGGCAACTATTTGGGATACATTTTTCTTACTCTTATGTCTTATCCAAAGCAAATGAACTAGCTGCAATGATTTTCAAGTTAGCCTCTGAGGAGCAGCCTTAAATTTACTTTTAAAAACCCTTTCTTCCATTGTTCCCAGATATGAGGATATCAATTCTTCAAAAATTAAGTGGGGGAAAAAACCATTGTAAGTAATTTGAATG